>CM074309.1:5280927-5680927 GCA_037194245.1 Opsariichthys bidens
GTTTTAGGTATGCTTTGGCAATATTGTAAGATTTACAGTCATGCCAATAAAGCTATGTTGAATTGAATTGAGAGAGAGAGAGAGAAATAAAATAATGGACTGATTGTATACTACAGACATTTAAAGTAGAAGACATTTGTAAAGATATAAAGATGTATTGTAAAGATGACCATTTATTTAGGGGCGATACACTGACACATCTTACCAAGCTTTTGCATGTAACATGATCAGGAAAGTTTGACATGGCATGTTTAAAGCCATGTACAAAGGTAGCACATATTAAGCTTGTTCTCTGACTGTACATTTCCTCTAAGATAATTAAAAACGATATGGCTCTGCATAAGTAAAGGGGTGTTGAGTAAACCTCATCCATCATGAGCTGATGATAAAGAGTTTAGAGGTCTCCACCCACGTTTCTCAAGAGAGAAGCGAAAGACCCTGAGGATGCTGGGAGAGGCCACAGTGTGATAAGCTCATCCTGTCTGATGGCAGAGATAACCAAACACATCCTTCCCCCTCTCTCTCTCTCTCTCACTTCACTATATTAGTGAAGTAACTTCATAATAAGCTAATGATGTTTGCTCTAACTGCTAACCCCCCCCCAACTGTGAAAAGCTGCATTTACTTGATCAAAATCACAGTAAAAAGAGTAATACTATGAAATATTATTATAGTGTAAAATAACTGTACATTTCTTTCCATGTTGAAAACAGTTTTTGCGGTTTAATATTTTTGTGTAACAGTTAATTTTAATCAGGATTCTTTTATGAACAGAAAGTTCAAAAGAACAGCCTTTAGTTTATTTGAAATGGAAATTCAACTTTTTTAATGGTTGTTATGGGAACCCCAAATATATTAAGCAGCACAACTGTTTAACATTCTTGAAATGAAATAAGCATATTAGAATGATTTCTGAAGGATCATGTGACACTGGAGTAATGATGTGGAAATTGAGTTTTGTGCAACAACAATAAAATACATTTTAAACATTTCAGTATTTTTCATTCTAATATTTCACATTAGTTTACAGTTTTTTTGTAGATCAAATAAATGCAGCCTTTGTAAGCAAAAGTGACTTAACCAATCTTAATAGTTCCAAACTTTTTATTGGTAGTGAATATTGTTAAAATACAAAAAAATCCTTTATATTCACTTAACGAGAAAGGGAAGCTTTTCTGTGGAAAACAGCCCTTGGATTCTTTTTATTAACTAGCCTTTTCCATCTAATTTTGAATGAGGGTTTCCTGACATATTTTTCCCGACCACTCTCTCTCTGTTATGACTTGTTAGAACACTCACCTTGATTGGAAAATGATTTGCTAAAAAAAATGCTGCTTCTAAACTCTTTTATGATTTTACATGTCTTTCCTGACAATATGACTCACTCACTGCATGAATTTCTCTCATCCGTTCAAATTTAGAACGTGCCGCAGAGGATTTATTTACAGAACAGGATTTGGGGTTTACTTCTTTTTGTAGTTGCCCCTAAAATGGCTTTTTACCCCATTAGTCGATTCACTGTGGTCATTTTATGCAATATGACACAACAAATGGGAAGAGCTGTCATCATCTGCATCAACCAAGTTTTGAGAAATTACAGATAGCTCTGGAATTTGTTTCCAAGATTTATTCATATACATGTTCTGCCAAGAAAACATGTGACTAAACAATCGAGCTTTATGAACAGGATGTGTTACGCAAGACAGCTGGTGCGGAGACCTCGTTCCACACAGAGCATTTACAGAACATGGATACAAAACAGTCCTGATACAGATACAAGCACATGTGCAAGGCAGTAAATGCTCATGAATGAAAGAGCTGACCAATATTTCATGTCATTTCACACACACACACAACTCTAAGAACTGTAAAAACCTCATTTTATAGGGAAAAACTGTGCTTTGAGTCGTTTGATTCGTGATAACCCAATGAAACGCACCAATTTGTGTAGACGATTTTTGTCCAGGCTGTCATACAAGGAAATCACAAACAAGCAAATACAAGAGAGACAACAAAATATTAATAACTGATTACACTGTAGTCAATGTATGCGCTTTCCTGTGAGCTTTTTGTTTTGCCAAATCCTTATTCCTCCTGTAATATATTTAACATTAAAAATTCTATTAATAAAACATTCAATATGAATGTACCACATTCCTCCCAAAATATCATGATTACAGTTACTGTTACTACAACAACTAAATGGTAAATCTTCTATCTGGATCACTCAAATATTAAAATAAAGCCTGGCGATAACGTGCATCAAGTGAAAGGGCAAGTAACTACAATTGATTCGAGCTCAGACGTTTCTTAAAAGTGGATTTCGTTTTTATGGTCGATTAACACAACACAACACAACACAATGCATATTTTCAGTGGTTGAGGTGATCAAAGTTCACCAGTTTACAAAGGATTTGTGATTGCTTCAACCACTATTGCAGTAAATGCCATGTCCACTTTGTGCATCTTTGCATGCGCTGTTTGTCCCATTTCCCATTATTATACAGACCAAATGTCCCTTCCGAGCTATCTGAACTCTTCACTCCAGCGGTGTTGATGACAGTGTTGCGATTGCCTGCTGTGTCCAGAGCTCAGTAAAATGTGTGACTGGGCATGCAGCGCTTTCATTCCCTTCTGCCCACTCTAAAGCTGCTGACAATTAATTAAAACCTCTAAAAACAAGAGGCTCAGGCACTGGCCGAACCAAAGCTCATCATCAGCTGAAAAGGCTGACACACACACACACAGTTCAGCAAAAAAAAAACGTAGGAAGACGTATTATGGGCATATTCCAGGATGACAAAGCAGAGATCATCAGGCTCAAATTGTGAAAGAATGGTTGGGAGGGAGCATTAAGGATAATTTTCACACATGAATTGGCAAGTCCAGGCCTTAAATTCATTGAAAGTCTTTGGGATGTGCTGGAGTAGAATTTAGAGTGGTTGACTCTTGCATTGTCAATATAAGATCTTAACCAAAAATGGACGCACTTCTTAATGGAAATAACATTTATTTCCATCAAGAGGGTCATCATTTTTTTTTTTTTTGGTCAAGATCTCGTACTGATAATGCAAGAGCCAAGCACTCTACGCTCGTCGAGTCTGAGAGAATTAATGCGCCACGCAGCGCCAGATGCCAAAAGCTCGGGCAATTCAATTCACTTGAATTGACTGGTTTGAGACTCCTTCATTGGCATTATTTTCATACAAAGTTGGACGTGACGTGACATTTTACCTTATCTCTGCTTGCAAAATGACAGAAAAAGGCTCTCTTCCCACAATAATAAAACAAAGTAAATAATATTAATATTATTTAATATATTATTTAATTTTTTTGGGTAGTCGTGGCCTAGTGGTGAGGGAGTTGGGCTTGTAATAAGAAGGTTGCCGGTTCGATTCCCACGCCGGCAGGAATTGAAGGTGGGGATTGTGAACAGCACTCGCTCCACCTTCGATACCATGACTAAGGTGCCCTTGAGCAAGACACCTGACCCTAAAATGCTCCCCGGGCGCTGTAGCAATAGCTGCCCACTGCTCCGGGTGTGTGTTCACTGTGTGTGTATGTGTGTGTATGTGTGTGTGCACTTGGATGGGATAAATGCAGAGCACAAATTTCAAGCATGGGTCACCATACCTGACCATATCACGACTTTCACTTCACTTCACTTTCACAATAATGGGTTAGGTTTATATCGCACTTTTCACTGCATGGAAGGGGGAATCTCCTCAACCACCACCAATGGGCAGCATCCAGAACGGCCCACCACACCACACAAGCTCATTGGTGAGGAGGAGACAGGGTGATGAAGCCAATCATTAAATAGGGATGATTAGGAGGCTATGATGATGGACCAAGGCCAATGGGCAAATTTGGCCAGAAAGCTCCCTTTTTTTTTTCGAACGACATCCTGGGATTTTTAAAGGTCAGTACCTCGGTTTAATTTCTCATGCGAAGGACAGTATAGTGTCCTCATCACTGTACTGGGGCATTAGGACCCACACAGACCACACCTGCTGGCCTCACTAATATCTCTTCCAGCAGCAATCTAGTTTTCCCAGGATGTCTCCCATCCAGGTACTGACCAGGCTCAAGCTTCTGCTTAGCTTCAATGGGCAACCAGTCTTGGGCTACAAGGTGATATGGCTGCTGGCATAGTAAGTAAATCAGTCAATTAATGATAAGAAAACAATTGCACCCGCCAACCCTCATACATATTATATAAATAATGTGTTATTTTCTTGTGTTATCCTCATGCAAAAAGACAAGAGCTACCTCTTTGAAGACAGCAGTGTTTGGGTTTTACACAGGAAGAATAGATGATTCAAAGAGCTGATAGAGAGCGGAACAACCACCTCTGAACTTGTTAGGTGAGTCAGAATGCAAAGCCATTTTGACACTTCCACCCCAGCGGTTCTGCTTAATATTACATAGCAAACACGACCCCACGCAATTCACAGGTTTCGAGACGTGAATGTGGCAGCAGATAACACCTCAAACTCATTCGAATATAGATCTAATTTGGACATTACAAGATCCTGGCACCAAAAAGAACACTTTATATCTACATGACAAGGTATGAATACAAGTAGAGTTTACACAACTAATCAATTATAATCATGTAATAATAATTCTAAACCGGATTTTAATGTCTAATGTCCAATACAAGATTTTTTTTTTGTATTAATGATAAATGTAAGATTTTCAGATGAGTGAGTGATTTCTTTCTCAACTGTTTGTGTTCACTTAAGACACACCCAACTGTGTTTACGGGAAAACTTGCCCGAAACGGGTATTTTGACAATTTTGTTTGTATTTGTCAGCAGGGAGATGCAAAAGAGGAATCAATTCGGTGTTTGCAAACTTTCTGAAACACGCCTCTCTGTGTGTAACAGTGTGCGAGTACCAAATTGAGTTCTCTTTTGCCTCTTGTTGTGCTGAAATGGTTTGAAATCGCTTGAAATGTGAAGATTGGTAAGACAAAGCACTCGCAAATGATAAACTTTCACACTACGATGGTTAATCTGTGAATCACATGCGTGCCAAACTGTGTGGCCCTGTCCATACGGAACAGATCAACTACGATCCATTCAACCGCTAACGTACACCTATTGCAGGAGACCTCCAAAACAAAACTAGGAGCTTTTAAAATGACATAATAGGGGCAGTTTAATTCACTTTTTCATTAGATATATTTTCATTAGAAGACAACCCAAGAAAATCAATAAAACCAACATTAAAAAAAAACAAAAAAACAACAACAAAAAAAAAAAAAAAAACATACCCTCATCCCCAGAACCAAGAAGCCAATCTCCTCCATCAGCGGGTATTTCCTGATCTGCTGTTCCCGTTTCTCCTGTGAAGCGAAGGGATCATAGCTCCTCTGGCCGATCTTCACGTCCATGATGCACGGCTTCTGAAACCTACGCGTGACATCCTCCAACTTGAGGTACAGGTCTGTGGAAGAGAGAGAGCAGATATGCTTAAATTCATGCTGTATATCGACCAGTTTCTTGATTCCTCCATGCGTCCATCTGTACCTGTGGGAGCGTCTGGCGAGGACCATGTGCCGTAGTACTTGGGAAGGTGCGCTTGGAGGTCTACAAGACAGGGGTCGCAGTGGTCATCAGCACACACCTGGAGTAAAAAAAATAAATAAAATAAAATAACTGAATCACACTGTGAAATTTCAGTAGCATTAGAATGGATACATGACTTGCTATGCCTGAAACTGTGCCTTGATATAACCAACATAAGAAAGAGAAAATAAAAAAAGTCACACCATTTCTGCCATATATGTATATATATATATTTATATATATATATATAATATATATATATATATATATATATATATATATATATATATATATATATATATATATATATATATATATATATATATATGGCACAAAGTACGTGTACGTTAGCGGTTTTATATATATATATATACATATATATATATATATATATATATATATATATATATACATATATATACATATATATATACACACATATATATATACACATATATATATATATATACATATATATATATATATATATATATATATATATATATATATATATATATATATATATATATATATATATATACATATACATACATATACATATATATACACATACATATTATATATATATATATACATACATATATATATACATATATATATATACACATACATATATATATACACACACACACATATATATATACATATATATGTGTGTGTGTGTGCATATTGCTTTTTTTAAAAGCGACATTCACACACACTGAAATAAAAATTAAGTTCAAATCCTGACAGGGGAGTAGGTGGCCCTTCACTGTTGTCCACAACACATTAGTGTTTGCACTACAAATACAATGATGCAATGTGTTTTTGACCACACTCCCCATTTCAGCGATTAGATCATGAAACATTTTAGACCCCATTTACACGTTTATTTAGCACTGATCACTTGTCACCAGATGACCGAAATGGATCTTAATACCAGGTGCCAATATAACCTCCAATTCTTTTTTCTTGCCGAGCATAACTTTTTATTGGGCGGACACTTTGATCACCTGATCAAAAAAAAAAAAAATTCTACTAGACCTGTACAGCATACACACAAAAAGTATGCAATTGTAACTTTGAACTTTAATGCGCCATTTATATTTGATCCTTGATGATAAATCATATTTTCAAAAACATTTAATTCAGAAAATTAAAATCACACACAACATTTTGATTCTTTATAATAATATAGTATGAAAACATTGAGCAGCTACACTGAGATGATGTGTGACAACCATCATGTGTTTTTGTATGGTTAATTATTGACTACAGCAGGCATTAAACCATAATCATTAAATGTTTATTTATTACTCTTGAAATCCCCTTTTGAGATCAATTATTTATTAGACTTATGGATAATATAAAATATAATTTAACAACATAAAATAACCCCAGTTTAAAAGCTGGTTTAACCAGTTTTTTAAACGTGAACATGAATACTTTTTTAGTTGCCATCTCACCCTGAAATCAATCCACACAAAAAAATGACACAATATTTAAAATGAGGACAGATATTTTGAGTTTGCACACTGTTGTGGGTGTGTAAATTGTAAATGTCACAGTTTTGTGACTGTTCTGTGCCCATCATCTGTTATTTCCACCGCATAATCAAGCCACTGTTCTTTAAAACATGATGATTTATTTCACGTCGTTGCATTGCCTCGTGTTGACCACAAGATTAAACATTAAAGCATCGCTACAGCGACTGATTGGGCGCAGATCATTGTCTATCTTTGAAACCTGAAAACCGCATTTACAGGTTTTAACTCTATAGCGGTTGACCAAAACACTAGAATACAATCAAATGGCCGTTTCCCC
Organism: Opsariichthys bidens; assembly: GCA_037194245.1. Lineage (NCBI taxonomy): Eukaryota > Metazoa > Chordata > Actinopteri > Cypriniformes > Xenocyprididae > Opsariichthys > Opsariichthys bidens. Next base: position 5,288,328 of record CM074309.1, read on the forward strand.
ACTCATTTTTGTGTCTGCCTTTTTCTTTTTCACAAGTCCAGTTAAGAGGGAACATTGCCAGGCGCTAATGAGTTTAAGAAAGTGTCTGGAATGACAAGTTCTTCATGAACACTAACGACCCGTCACAACAGCTCTGCTCCAGTGCTTGAAACATGGAATCCAGTCATAGGCATTGTTCTGGAAAATTCCGTTTCTCGCCAAACTTTGTTTGAAATGATATAATGTATATTATCAATTGGTAAGTTATACAGCTACATTTAGTTCTATAACAATTAGTGCTGCAACGACGCGCCGACGTCATCGATTACGTCGACTATGAAAATGCGTCGACGCGTCACAGTTTACATTGATCTGGCGTAATGTCGGCTTCTGCTCCTGGGAATGGAGAAGGTTCCATTCAATCACAAAAACCTGGACCACGATTATCAAAAGTATGGGAATACTTTAAACAGAGGCCGAATAAAACGGTCCTTTGTTCCCTTTGCAGAACCGAAATGGCGTACCACCGGTGGAATTAGATCTCTGCCAAATTTTTGCGCGCGCAAAATCATATTTTGAGCGTGCAAAAGAGCATTTCGCGCACGCGTGAACTGAGTTTAGCAGAAAATCTTCTTCTCACAAATAAGAAAATATTTAGAGCGAACGAAAATCAGTTTTGCATTTCAAAGAAGTTTATTTGGATGTGCACGGACGCTCTCTTTCGCAAAGGTTGCTCACGTTCCTGATTCCCGCCCTGCGCGCTCGCGAAGACTCGCTGCATTACAGACAGCGCAAGAGGAAAAACACACGGTTCAGGAGACGTTTGTTCAATGGCTTGAACACTCAAAGTTCCTTTAAGACTGTAGAGAAAGTCTTTGACACTCTTCATTTTAAAGTTCAAATGTCTCCCACTGGACGAACACACATAAGTGGCTTATTTTTAATCTAAATCAAATCGTATTATTACATAATGGCGTGTCCCGGTGTTTCTACACCTCAATGAACTGCTAAATTAGCTCTAACTTCTTACGTAAAAAAAAAAAAAAAAAAATCACTATATTAATAAAAAAGGTCATAAAAATAATCGTTAGATTAGACGACAAAAAATAATCGTTAGTTGCAGCTCTAATAACAATAATAATGTTAAAATAACTTTAATGACAATTATGATTCTACTCAAATTCATTTTTTGAAACATTTAAACAGTGGCTGTCATGTTTGTTATAAAATTGACAATTGAAAATCTTAGCTTTTGTTTCATTTCAAAAGTTGCGATTTATTGGATGGGAGGCAAGCTAAAAATAAAGTTTAGGGAAGTTTTGTTCTCGTAACTGAACGCAATAGACTAAAAGATTGATTTTTGGGGTTTAAGAATTAATATTGGTTCATAAAAATGAGAAATGATTCAATATTTTCAACCGAGCTCTACACCAGTTCTTTGATCTTGCTTAAAGTACATCAGGACCTTTAGAGTTAGAGCAATTTATAAAACTTCATGGTTAGTTATCGTCCTTGGTGCGAGCAGGCGTTTAGTAAAGTAATTCCTGTGGGTGAATTTCTCTGTATGTAATCAATGCCTTTGCTCATGCACATTTGATGAAATACAGCATATCAGATACAGGATATATAAGGTTTATCCAGTAAGCGTGATCCGATCGAGATTTTCTGGGGCAGATCACCAATTACTGGAAGCAGTAGTCGCTGATATGATCACGAATAACAATCAGCAAAATAAATAAAACACATTGCTGTTATAAATAGTATTAAGTAAAAAAAAAAATAAAAAAAAAAGTGCAACATATTCCAATCCCTCTCTTAGCCGCATTGAGATCTCCATATCTCTGGAATTGAGCCATCGAGGGCCTTTGAAGATGCCAAAATGAAATTTTGTTAAGTACCAGAAACTAAAAGAATATTAAGATATCTTTAATACTACAAGCATGAAAATTTGAGGCAAAAAACACAAGTTTTTCCCCATTTCTGAACTGTCACTGTTGAGATATAATGAAACAAAGGTTGCAAAAGTCAACAGATTTTACTAATAGACCAACCAATCTCTGTGTAAAAATAAAACAATGATTCTGCCATCTTTCCAAAGTCATTTTTACACCCGTCTATTTTGGCTCCAAATCTCAGGTGAAAATTGAATTTTGAAAATGGTGGATTACGCAGTAAATATACATCTGTGACATTTAATATTCTGGCTTTCATCACTACTTATGTTTGTCTTTCAACAGAAAAAAAAAAAATAAAAATATTAACAAAATCAAAAAATCTGAGCCGGGGACCTCTGGTTGGTTTGACAGAATGAGCCCTGCTGTAAATTATCTGGAACATCATTATAACACTAGGTTAAAATGAATTGATTTACATATAAGCTACTTAAATATAAACTACTCAAGTTTTTTATAATATTTTCTTTAATGGCATAATTGTTTCTACTCGTTTTTCATGTTGGCCTGAACATTTGAAAAGTTAGCTGTCATATACACTCAATACTGAAGCACATGTTATGTACATTTACAATGAATATGCAATAGCATATAATGCAGTTTTTGGACATTGAACGGCTTTTCTGCGGTAAACGTGACATTTTTACAAGCCGTTCTATTGAGGCGTTTCCGCGGTTGAAACGATTGCATGTTACATGATACGGATTTCGGTAAGTTGTACTGTAACTTTCAACATACATGAGGATGTTCATGTTTATATTTCATGTTATAACTAGTAGAGGAAGAGATGGTCGGTTCACATACGCTGCGTGAACAGAAGTGCTACAGCAACCTGTCAAGCCACAGAACGCCAAGAAACATCGTGACACCTCGAGAAACGTCTATGGGAAAGCCCAGAAATCTTGTGATGTTTGTGCTTTTCACCCACCAGCCACGTTTCCATCACCCTTTAAATTGAGTAATTTGAAAATATGCTCAATAGAAACGAGTTCATTTCACAAAAACTCCCATATCGCAAAAAAGTTTCTGCTCGTATGAGGTGTTTTTTCAGGCGATATTTCTCAAAACCGCAAATGGAAACAGTCTTCGCATTTACAGGTCACCTGCCGTATTTAAATGTCGATCATTCTTTAATCGTACGTTTGGACAGAAGATGAGAGTTCTTCATTAAACTCATAAGACAAAAGTATTCCAGGACTACTAGATTCTAAACAACAGAAACGCCACAATTTGAATTCATCAAGACCTCGAAGCAAATAGGAGGGCGAAACACCCAGAAACACCTTATAACTGGCCAGTTTCCAAGTATAAGGGGCTAAAAATAATGGTTAGTGCAGTGACTGGGATCCCATGATTTTTTAAATGACTTATTGCAGGGAAAAAAAAAAAAAAAAAAAAAAAACATTTTAGTTGCATAACATTGGTTAATAGAAATGCCGTCATTTTGCAATAGTTTATCGATATTTAGAAAATATCGCAAAAGTTTTGCGCAAATCTGCAATGGAAGCGCGGTTACAGATCTAGCTGATTTGGACGTTAAATATGGGCTTATGGGGAAAGTGAAGGAAAGAAATGCACTAAAAGCCCTCGCTTCTTGCCATCATTGCATTGCCTTCTCTTCCCGCAAAGAAGTTGCAAATGTATTGCCCTTTTCAAACACCAGGTAGAACTTCCAGACCGATGAATGTAGTAAAGCAATGTTAGAAGCGCATAGAAAAATCTCACGAGATTTACGTCATCCGAGACCACCAATCAAACTTTATAAAGCCATTATCTGCCGATAACGATGACGCACAATCAATAAGAGGTGCAATGTGACTTGTTTTTTGATTTTTGACATGTCAAGATGATTGTGTCACAGATCCCAGTCTCGAACCCAGAGCATTCCCGTAACACTCACCATGCTGTAGAACTGCATCTCTCGGGGTCCTCTTGGAGGAGGCTGAAGCTGTTTCAGGACCGTACCGTCAGGATGTTGCAAGATACCTGCGATTGAAAAACAGCTCAATCATTACCGTTATTGTGATCGAACTGCACAGGCCATACCAATAAGGACGCGCTATCATTTTCTGAAATATATATTCATATTCATACAGAATTGTTTAAGAGAGAGACCGTGCATAGGCCGTTTTGAAGCTCATGTGATGGGGAGATGACAGCAGTGTGTGTGAATGACATCGCAGCCTGGCCTATATGCTGAGAAGTAGGTTGACATGCAGGGCTTAGAGATTACGGTCATAGTCGGTGAAGCTCTGGATTTAGGTCAGGCTCCCCCTCTTTAAAAATAGCCATTTTGAAAGCTATTCACATCAACGGTAAACAAAAGCAAATATGACAAGAAATAAATTATTCATGTCAAACATGCACTCAACCGGGAGGAATTTGTTACTAAAGAGTTTATTTAAATGGATACTTTACGTCTCTTTTATGCAAAGCAATTTGCGGCATACAGTATATCTAATGAATACATTTACACATTGTTGGTTTCACCCTAAAGAATGTAATAAAATACTATATTCTGCATTAAATATATGAAGCTCGTTTCAGGACTAGTTCTTCAAATTTTAGAATCTTGAATGATTATTCTCGTTCATAAAAATGTATAAAACTGTACATTTATTATGGAAAATTATTCATAAGGACTGAATTAAGTGAATAAATAATGAAGTAAAAAATAAAGAAAATATTTTTTAATCTAAATAAGCAGAAACTTCTGCGATCTATTGTATAAATAACATATTTGTACATTTTTTCATTAGTGAAATATTTAATTTTCATTAAAATACTATATATATATATGTGTGTGTGTGTGTGTGTATATATATATATATATATATATACACACACATATATATATACATATAACATTTGTAGTAATTTATACATTATTTAATAAAATAAGTCAAATACATAAATTCAATTTATTGTTTTAATAAAAAAATAATTGTGTGCAGACAGTATTTTAATGAAAATCAAGTATTTCACTGTAATGCCATTTATTATTATTATTATTTTTTTTTTTTTTTTTTTATAAATGTTACAATTCAGTAAATAGACTTATGCAAACTTATATGCAACTTATGCAAAACCTTCGAGAGGTGCCAAAATAAAGAACTATAGCGGACACAAATGCAAGTCAAATGCCGTGTCACTCCATTGGCCAAATTCGAAAGACAGCAAGCACAAATTCGGTTTCAAACTCCGCTACAAATGACTCAATATACGTGTCATACGCGTACAGCTTTTTAGCATGTCAGCAACACATTAGCGTTTCATGAGACAAATCCAATTGAGTCAGCGCCGTCTATACTGACACAAAGCAAGCCTTTTTTATTAAATCTGCAGCTGCATCAGGAAAAGCATATTTGGAAATATTACTAATTGGAGACCAGGGCTAGTTGTCACATAGGCTGTATGTCAGTCAAATATCTAAATGTACATGATTGCGTTCCCTTTAGCGTTGCTTTTATATGATGGTTTCAAACTCCTAGTGCAAAAATGCCTTAAATTACAATCAATTTATGAGTTCAATTCCCTTAGTACTAAAAGTTCAATATCACTTTGTTTTGTAATATATGAAGAACTGTTTGGTAAATTAAAGCACATATGAAACCACAACCCCACACTTTCAGGGAAAGGTCAACGATTTATCAAAATTAATTTTTAATTTTCATGAATTCACATCATGGTATAATTGTTTAATGTGGGAATTTTAGATGTTTTTTGTTGACATGTATTAAAAGATACATTACGCGTGTAAATATTTAAGATTTATTTTGAATTTATTCTGTTACACATTTTTGCATTTTTATTTTACGCTTTTGTGCCTCAATTATTTTACTCCAAATCACACGAAAGTTCCCACTGTGACAACTTACCCCATATAGTGTGACAGCATGTCACAAATGGTCAACTGTATCTTGCTTCCTGGGTAATAAAGGTAATGTTTGTTCAACAACTTTATACAAATAATACTGAAAGGTATGAGTAAATACAGAAATGACCTCTGAGAAATATTTACTGGAGTAAAAAAAAATGTGACAACTAGCTCTGGTCTCCAGTGCACAACCTCAGGGCAGTTTCAAATAACAGATTAAAAATTTCATTCAAAAAGGAATTACATCAAATGTGTACTGACCCACTTTATCAACGCCATACTTGTGTCCGGCCACCTGATGAGAGAGCGGCACGCAGCCGTTCAGGTGAGCGCTCTGCGCGCCCTCCGGTAAACACGAGCTGCGAGTCATTAACGGACGCGCGAGCTCCAGCCTCCCCAGCGCCACGGAAGAGTCCATTATGATGCCGAGACCGAAGACTTCACTGCAATGGCTCTTTATTTCTCTAAACAACTGTTTACACACAAAATCACATATTGGTCGCACACCCTCGACGCGTCATCCTGATGTGTGTGAGCGATCGCGTGCCATCAGTCACGGCGCCCACGCTCGCGACCATATAACGAGCTTTTCACCTGGGCCACATCCCACTTCCTGACTTCAGAGATGTTTACACTCCTCCCGCGGTAATTGGTACGAGATGGTAGATACGGAACGAGCAGGGTACAAAGATCGACACGATATTCTGGCGGAGTTAGTCATATCGCAAGGGAACTCGCAGTTCTGCGAAAGCTTCGCTGTTTGTTTCCGCCCCGCACGAGCTGACGCGCGTCCCCGAGAGATGTGATGTCACGACGCACAGCGAGCTGAAACGTCACATAATAAGTCGCGCTCTTTTCTCCAAACGCTCGTTAAACGTCCAACACTGCGCATCTTTTCGGGAAAATTATCATTTTAGTTGAATAACGTGAAGTCTATCATGGAAAATTTTCCTCGTAACAGTGAATGGCTGGCTCGCCTTAATTGTAAATACTTCCGGGTAGGAAAAAAAAAACGTGTAATTATCGGATACGATAAAAGTCTGTTTATGCTGCTGAATGTTCAGTTATTGTGATACTAATGAGAAAACTAACTGTACTAAACAAACTTTGAGATGGAAAATATTTTACATGACGATAAGATTTGCGTTCTCAAAGTGCTGTGCAATTAGGAAAATCCCTCAGGCATAATTTGTGAAATTCTACTGGGAATTTCATTGTAATTATGGATATGTTTACAAACATCAACTAAATATATCTAAATATTATGGGAGTACCTATGGGGATATATAAAGTAGCCTCGAATTATGTTTATTATTATTTTAATTTGACAAAAACGTTAGAGAAAGCAACAGAATCCATTCATTTTTGATTAAGAAAAAGGAATGAAGCAACATTGTCTTTCGGATGGATATATAATATGCCAGATTAATTTTGAAATCAGGGACACTGAATATTACTGTATTGGATCTAGTGAAAATAGGATTTCAGCAGAGAAAACACTATTATTAACATATCAGAAACACAGATGCACGCTTTTAAACAAATTTTAATGCAAAATAAAAAAAAAAAATAGATCCAGTATAGTTGCTCTTAACTATACAATAAAAATATCTAAAAGAAAATGTAATCAACTGAATGAGAGAGATACAATAAAACGGTTTTCAATTTCTTAATTGCCCTCTTGTAGGGTAACTGCAGTTGTATAATATCATGCCAATCTTAAATAGGATTTATGAAACAAGAAAACAAAGTGCCCAACACCACTGCGGGGATGACCAAAATGCACAAAACCAATAAAAAGCTTAATGTCTTTTTGTGCAATGCACATTCCCCTTCAAAATACTAGTTAAGCTATTATTATTGGTCATTTCAGATGGTAAATGTTAACAGTACAATTTGTTTAATAATATAACCTAATCTTACTTTTAGATGCTAGAATTTACAGTGATTTGTGACTTAAAAAAATGTCCATTAAGTCTTCACATTGCATACTTCTGGGTCCATTCTCTCGCTAGTCTGTTGTACCTGGTTCGAAAAAAGAAAGAAAAGGAAGTTGTTCATAAACAGTGGTTTGTCTAACCTGACATCACAATCTAATGTAACAAGTTTGATCCTTATTTACTCGCCCTCGTCATGTTCCAAACCGGTTTCAGGTTTCTTCTGTGGAACACAAGAGGTGAGGTCCTGAAGAATAACTTGGCCGAATCTTGTCAATATAGTGAAAGTGAAAGCACTGTAGCTGTTGATGAACTAAATTAAACTCTTCTGAAGCCACACGAGAGCTTTACGTAGGAACAAATCAAAATTGTTGAGTAAAAATCTCGATATATATATATATATATATATGAGCGACATCCAAGTTGTAAAAGGATCATTCATTGCATTGGATCTTTTCAATGAAATCAAATGATCAAGTTCACAAAACTGGTCAGAATTCATTCATGAATCGGACCGCTCCGGTGCTCACTGACTCGACTGGTGCTTCTCAATACTCAAATCGATGCTTCCGCATTTGTTTTCACCTCCGTCCACCAGCCCGTAACCTGGAAATTGAGCGACGTCAGTCATCTTGAAGGACATCTCAATTCTCTAATTGCGCCTCAAGGATCAAGCTTCCAGAGGAGCCAGGACACACAAGTCTATCCAAGTTTGTCCCACATCATGAGTGGATGCCCCATACTGTGGACCGGCTATAAATGTGTTGTGGTCAGTCCGATCAACAGCGTTTCTAAGGGCTTGTTTACACCTGTTCACTTAATGCATTTTCTCTCATCGGATAGCTATCCGATCGTGAAAAGACCAGGTCTAAATGCTCTCTGGTGGATATAAATCTCCACCTTCAGGTGATGGTCTGGGACGCATTCCAGAGGAAACAGAACAAGTTTCCCAAAAATGCTAAAAAATAAATGTGAGAGCATTACAGGCTAAATAACATGTTATAGCCAGATATAACAGCGCTACTGCATCACGCATAGCCGCAGACGAGCATCTCTTCAGCAAGTCGACGCGCAAACTGCCGCAAATCAAACTGAAAGCAGGTCGCAGACGCTCGAGACACAATCATCTTCATTTAAAGTAATTAGACTAAATGATCTTACCAGTGCTGTTTCCGCACTCTCTCCTATTGCCGTCTTTGATTTTTAATTTAGCTGATGATCAATAAAACGCATCTCGTATTTGTTGCTTTCGTTGATGTGAAATCTGCATATAGCACGGGAATTGAAGATCGGAATTACATCCGTTTTGCGGAAACACATTATGATGCATAATCAAGTGTAAATTGATCAATCAAATGAAGTATGAAGTGACCAGGTGTATACAGGCCCTTAGAAATTCCCGCTTACTGCACCTACAAACTATGCCTATTCCATGATTTTTTGAATACAGAATTGAGAAATTTTAATTTGAGTGTATTTCAACAGGACATCTTGCTTCATTAATAATGACGAATTTCTTAAATAACCAAATGTCAACAACATAAGGACAAATCTCGAGTGCAGCTGGTGATGCTTTGAATGATCAAAAATATTCCAATATACATATAAATTCTTTCAATTTTCCTCCATCCTCATTTTCAATCCTTGCATCCTTTCCTCACATCTTAGTTGGGAAGAGGTAAGAAAATGAGGATGCACAATTTAAGAAATGAAAAGCGCCCGATGATCTGAACGCACTGGAGGATGGGTAGTCGTGGCCTAGTGGTGAGGGAGTTGGGCTTGTAACGTGAAGGTTGCGGGTTCGATTCCCACGCTGGCAGGAATTGTGAATAAACAGCACTCTCTCCACCTTCGATACCATGACTAAAGTGCCCTTGAGCAAGACACCTAACCCCCAATTTGCTGCCCACTGCTCCAGGTGTGTGTTCACTGTGTGTGTGTGTGTGTGTGTTCACTACTCACTGCTGTGTGTGTGCACTTGAGATGGGTTAAATGCAGAGCACCAATTTCGAGTATGGGTCACTGTACTTGACAATACGTCACGACTTTCACTTTTCACTTTCATATCAGTGAACAACAGCTTAAATTACGGCCTTTCACACAAAAAGCTATTGTATGACTTCTGAAGACCTGAAATATAGCCACTCACAGCACTTGACAACACTTTTATGGTGCTTTGGATCCCTTTGATGCTTGTCTTCACTGATTGTACTTGCACACTTTTCAAATGGTCTTTGTGTTTGATGTTCCAAAGAAGAAAGTCATATAGGTTTGGAACAGCATGAGGGGAATAAATGAAAACAGAATTTCAAACTATATACTTACTTTTCTTTGTCTGATTTGTAGATGTGTGCTATGTCTGGGACTAAGGGGTCATCAGGATTTGGATCACAAAGCAAAGAACATATGGACAAAAGAACTGAAAAAGAATGGATAATTATCACAATAATTAAATCATGAGAATTACGAATTCTGTATTTCAACTAATAAGCTATAAACAATCAAGGTAAACGCAAGTACCTTTCGAAACTGTTAGTGCTGGAGACCACTGCGACCTCAGGATGTCCAGGCAAATACTTCCATTACTGTTAATGTTGGGATGGTAGATTTTCGTTGTAAACGCTACCTGTAGAATTGAGATGGGTGTCAAAATGCGATTTTGAAATAACACGGCAAGTAAATGGGGCTGGTGGAGGTGGGGTGTAACATCACTACCTTTGGTGGCTTGAAGGGATAGTCTGTTGGAAAGTGAATTGTGAGAAAAAACACTCCTCCTTGGTATGGGCTGTCGCTCTACAAATCGAAGGAAATGACACTAGATTTAAAACAAACTGTAGGTGCATGAAAATAAGATCTCAGATTTTAACAAAAATGCTGTTCCTCAGTAACAAATATGCAACTAACTAATATATATATATATATATATATATATATATATATATATATACACACACACACACACACACACATATACATAAATATATATACACACAAACATGTATATATATGTGGGTATATATATAATGCATATGTGTGTATGTATGTGTGTATATATATATATACACACACACAAACATGTATATGTGTGTATATATATAATGCATGTGTGTATGTATGTGTGTGTATATATATATATATATACACACAAACATGTATATGTGTGTATATATAATGCATATGTGTGTATGTATGTGTATATATATATATATATATATACACACACAAACATGTATATGTGTGTATATATATATAATGCATGTGTGTATGTATGTGTGTATATATATATACACAAACATGTATATGTGTGTATATATAATGCATATGTGTGTATGTATGTGTGTATATATATATATATATATATATATATATATATATATATATATATATATATATATATATATATATATATATATACATACACATACATACACATACACACACATCACATCCAGCAAGTGTTATGAGCAAAGCAAACTGCTAAGGGCTAATGAGGGAGTACTTACAGGTCCCATTATTGTTGCCTGCCAGTGAAACACTACAAATACAAAAAGAGGATTATTGAAATTTGTCCACCGTGTCAGGTGTTATGTAAAGCAACCTCATTTAAAAGAATAACAGTGAACTTACAGTCATCACCAACCGGTCCAGCAGAGCACTGAGCTGGAGGGTCCCTCTGCAAGTCTTGAAGCTCCTGAAATAGAAGAAAAAACAGGATTTCAATTTAAAAACAATTACAGTAGCGGAAAAACTCTTCTCAATCTTCAAGGCCTTTTCGAAAAGATTTTAAAACCATCCCGTGTCAAGATGATTTTTAGTTGATGTATGAAGTCAGTACAATACAGCTGACCTATCAGAGTAACCACATTAAAATTATAATTGACAGTAGAATGTCTGTTCAAAATAAAATCACTGAAGCAGACAGTCTACTGCTACTCTAATGACTGTTAGTTAGCGCATCTAAAGTGAAACTGAATGTGTAAAGTGAACTACTGAAACTATTGTCACCACATTTTTGAACATTACGCTTGAGAAATGTGCAACCATTTTTAAGAAAGGCTTCAGATACTGGCATCCAAATTAGTTTTGAATAAATTATCTCAAGGCTCCAAACTGTCAACATTAATAGTGACGAACACATGTATTAACCCTATACGTAATTTCTAAGGCATCTAAATTGTCAACATGATCAAATCTGTACTGAAAAACCTGTTGTACACAATGAATTACATGCCTTCTGCCTTCTGATTGACAGTTCCTACTTTTGTTTTCAATTAAACCGTATTGCTATACATATCTTTCCGCTGTGAAATCTTTAATCTTATATTATAAAGTTAACATTAGAAAAACTTTTGTATTGTTAGTATTTTAAGATGAACATTTACTGGACTAAAAATCATTTGAATCAAATATAAGGTTTTCATCTCTCAATCATCGTCGCATCGCATTTTATGTTCTGCCAAGCTTAAGATGATTATACACTCAAAAAAAATGATTTTTTGATACTGTTCAGTTTACGTAAACAACTTATTTTGACTCGACACCATTGTATCAGGTCTCTGGTTCAAACGTGATTGCTTCATGTTAAGTTGACTTGAAATGATTAATTTGTGACTTAACTTGATGTTTTCATATTAAAATAACATGTTTCAATCAAGTAAACCCAACCAAGACTTTCCCTTCCCATCATGCTTTGCCAAGCAGCTGAACAGGGAGAGTAAATGTTGAAATGAAGTGATATTTGCCGTTTTTAGCGCGATGAGAAAATTGAGGCACTTTTTAATGTTCTATTATGTTGATATTTAAAAGTTTCTGTTATATGGATTTAATGCATGTACTCTGTTGTACTTAAAAAGCTCTCATTGATTTACATTACAAATCAAAATTTCATTTTTTGCTCCTAAAAATAACAGCAACTGCACCAAATTGTGTGTTGTTTGTTTTGCTTTTTCGGTTTCTTACCATATACAATTTTATGGGTGAAAAATCCCAATGTATCAAATGTGACACAAACAAAACATATGAAAACTATTTTGGTAACACTAATTTACAGTCGCAACAACTGTACATTATGCATTATTACACGCGACTAACCCTAAAACTATAGTAAGTACATAATTATTACTTAATTGTAGAATTACAAGGACACCTTAAACGTTTAAATGACAACTGCAGTATTTCAAAAGAAAAAAAAATATTTTTATTTTCTGACTATTATTTCATGTCAGGCTTCACATGGTTAAGTTTCAAAATAAACTATATATAATAATAATAATAATATAAATGTTCAATTCTAACATAATACAAGATATAAAATGCATAAATTATGGCGTGGACAGTTGAACACGATCGAACTGCGATACATTTTCACGGTGTTGCGAAACAGAAACTGTCAAAATGACAAAGTGATGGCGTCACGCTGGAACTTCAGAGAATCAGGTTGTGTTGCTTTGTGTCAAATACACAACACAATAGCGCCTACCGACCATATTCAGATAAACTACACCAAATCAATTGTAGCCAAAGTCACTCGAAATGTCACATCAGCTGTGAGGTCTAACAAAGCACACAAAAGTGGATGAATCCACACAAAGATTGGCCTCGTTCGGTGCGGCTGCTGCCGAGACTGAAGCAGGTTTGCTGTCTTTGTTCAGCTCTGGGCCTTCTCGAACACGGAGGAAAAGAACACAACAATTTATTATTGAATGGATGTACATTTTCAGTTCGCTTTCTCTGTGTGGAGCTGAATAAACCGCGCGTCTTGAAGTCAACAAATGACTCAGCTACGCAATTGTTTGATTTTACAGGTATAAGCGAATCGTTTCTAGCACACAAACACAATACGATTGTTGACTGACAACCTTGACGCGTCACTAGAATTCAGGTTTTACCAGTATTACTGACTATTAAGGAAAACGCATGTTTATTTACATGACTGCGAGTAAACGTTTAAAAACAGCGCAAAACCATCATGATTTGAGCGAAGAAACACAGCTAGCTAGCCGTTATATGCTACATTCCACTTACAACGTCGACATATTATATTTAGACATTATTCCAAAACGGCTTGAGCCGTTTCAGACTACCAACGCAAAACAAGATCAAATAAAATATTATTAGTTACATAAATGCGCATTTTAACCTCGATATTTGCCATTGGGAGCGCGAGCAGGTTGACAAAAACTTGGCTAATGTTTGTCATTTACACACAAAGGTCTTACCTTCTGTATTCTCTTTAATGCCATGCTGCTTTACTGTGTGTACCGCCCCAGATTTACGCGATTATATTATCTGTCCGATATTATTGCTACGAAACAGGTCGGCAATACTGTGTTTCCCTGAGTAAAAAAACGAATGTGAGCGGCGAGAAAGGGAGACAGCTGTAGCTCAGCAAGCTCACACTTCCGGTGCGGAGCTGGTAAAAGCAAAATAAAAGTCTTATGTATTATTGCAGCCTCAGAGAAGCTCTAGGAAAATGCTAAATAAATAAATAAATAAATAAAATAAAATAAACAAAGCCTTATGTTAGTAGCTTGATTGTATAAAGTATGTAAATTACAAATATAGAGCAAACAAATAATAAAGGGAAAAGAAAAAGTAAAGGGACAGTAATAATAATAATAACAATAATAAAGTACTCGGCTCTGAACAAAATAAAAAGATTGTACTAAGTGTCAAGAAATTAAACATTAAAGACTAAATTTAATCTAAATGATCAAAACTTTGATGAAAACCCTGTCTTCATGCCCTCTGCTCTGTGATTGACAGGTTATACTTTTTTGATACAAACATAAACCTATACATATATATATATGAGTAATATATAGTCTAAAGGTTGTCATTTTACGTTATTTTAACATTGCGCAATACGTCACTTTTGCTATTTTCCAAATGTTCAAGTAGTGAAAGTATTTACATTAAATTTTTAGGTGAAAATTCTCCCATAATGCACTTCGGTCAGAAGGCAGATGGAATGGCGCCTTTACAGTAGGAGGAGAAACAGATTTCACAGCCATAATAGTTAATTTAGTCAGCTCGTGTGCATATTGTTCTCACCGTGCATATTAAATATTTGATTCGTATTATTGTGAAAATCCCAGCGCGTGCACGATGGCTCCGTTCAGCTTGATGTCAGTCGGTGCTAATCTTTTGGTGAAGTCTTTGAGTCTCTTCTCGAGTGCGTCTGTTGTGAGGTGAGCATGCTGCAAGTTTAAGGTTATTCATGCATGTCTTGCTTATTAGTAAATGCATGATATCTAATGGATTTTATTTTGCAAATATATTTTCTATGGGTCAGAAAATACAGCTATAAATTCATATTCTCACAGTTTAACCATATGTTAATGCAAGATGTTAATGTCACTAATAGTGATCATTTAACTTTTTCTTAAGGTCTAAAGAGAGGTTTGTGCAATCTTTTCCTGTACAGTTTTATATAATATAATGACATTGCTTTGCGATTGTAGGTGTTCATGTGTGGCTCCACTGATCAAGAGTTTTAGCACCACAACAGGAGGCCCACCCAAAAGACCCCTGACAGCATACATGACTTTTGTGAAGGAGATGCAGCCCACTTTCAGCAGACAAAACCCAGGTAATTTCCCCTTGAGTCGCAAGGCTACCTTACATTTTTAATTTGTTTTAAACTAAGATGGAGAAATCTGTTCTGCTCAGGACTGAAAAATGTGGATATTGTCCGAAAGTTAGCAGAGAAGTGGAGAATGCTGACTCCTGAACAGAAGCAGGTACATTACTGCTTATGTTTCATTTATTTATTGCTGTTTATTGTATGAATGTTCTGTAAATGTCAGCTTACACATGTGCATATGCATTACTATAAATTGTATTTGCCATAAAACATTTATATCATATATGTTTGCCATAAATCAAACATATATATATATATATATACACACACACACACACACACGTATACCGGTATGTATATGTGTGTATATATATATATGTATATGTATGTATGTGTATATATATGCATGTATGTATATATATTTATGTATGAATGTATATATATATATATATATGTGTGTGTGTGTGTATATATGTGTATATATATGTATATGTGTGTATATATATGTATGTATGTATGTATGTGTATATATATGTATATATATGTGTATATATATGTATATATATATATATATATGTATGTGTGTGTATATATGTATGTATGTGTGTATATATATGCATGTATGTATGTATGTATATATATGCATGTATGCATGTGTGTATATATGTATATGTGTGTATATATATGTATGTATGTATGTATATATGTGTGTGTATATATATGCGTGTGTGTGTATATATATATGTGTATATATATGTATGTATGTACGTGTATGTATGTGTGTGTGTATATATATATATGTGTGTGTATATATGTATATATGTGTGTGTATATATATGTAAGTGTATATATATATATATATATATATATATATATATATATATATATATATATGTGTGTGTATATATATATGTGTGTGTGTGTATATATATGTATGTATGTGCATATATATACAATCTTAATTCTACAAGATAATTATTCATTTGGTTATATCTGGTACAGTATGTCACTTTTTATTAAGGAAAAAAATCTCAACTAATGTTGTAAACTATACAGGGAACCCTGTAAGCTGGTACATTACTATTCAAAGCTAAAATGATTCTATTCAATTGCTATTTACTTTTTAGACATATTAATCAATATTCAAAATCTGAATCATATAAAACATTTAAATTGCATATAAGGCAGTTTTTATATCAATCACCATTTTCTTTAGTTATTGGGATTTAACAATTCCACAGTCAGCCTCTAATTTCAACTGTCTCGCATGCGCAGCCATTTCAGGACGCATCTTTGGCATCCAGGGAGCAGTATAAGCTTTCTTTGGAGACATACAAAGCCCAACTCACTCCTGCTCAGACCGCTGCTATCGCAGAGGAAAAACGACAAAAAGCGGCCAAAAGAAAAGCAGTCAGGAGAAAGAAGGTGAGTGGTGCCTTCTGTCATGTAACCACTATACTGAACGAGAATCTTTACAATGACTAACGATTGTTTTACTCCCTTTTATACCGTATTCATCCCATTTGTTTTGCATATCTTAGTTTCCGTGTCTTTGAGTAAATTATGCATTTTGATTACTGTTATATTAAAGGAATATTGTACTTCAACTATAGGAGCTGAATAGTCTTGGCAAGCCCAAACGCCCCAGGAGTGCCTTCAACATCTTCATGGCGGAGCACTTCGAGGAAGCAAAAGGAACTACTATGCAGGTGAAGATTAACTTTAGTTTTATCTGAAATTTAACATACATTACCATTGGGGTCTGTAAGATTTAAAATATTTTCAAAGTATGTCTTTTATTCTCACTTAAGGCTGCATTTCTTTGATCAAAAACAGTGAAATATTATTATAATTTAAAATAACTGTTTTCTATTTGAATATATTTTATAATGTCATTTATTCCTGTGATGGCAAATTAGCATCATTACTCCAGTTGATCCTTCAGAAATCACCCTAAAATGCTGAACTGGTGCTCAAGAAACATTTCTTAATATTAAAAAGGTCGAAAACGGTAATATTTTTGTACAAACCATTAGAATTCTTTTTCAGGACACTATAAAATAAAAATAAATTACATAAAAGTCCCAAAGAACAGCATTTCTTCTATTTACTTTTGATCAGTTTAATGTGTCCTTACTGAATAATTGTATTTTTTTTTTTTTTTTTAAATCTTACTGACTCCACATTCTCAAACTGTAGTATATTTTGTAATAATCATTTGATTTATTGCCAAGGGAGCTAATATATTTATTTTGAGACTGAATATTGAATCTTAGCACCTGGTTTAGCTGTTTACATTTACCTCATTGATTTATTTGAGGTTTACAGTATATCAAAACTGATATTACAGACCATTAAAACATAAACAAATATTTCCATAATATACCATTTAAGTATTTCATTCAGTGTTTATTAGTTGCAACGGTTGTGTTGAATGTCATTTTTCCTTCCAGGCAAAGATGAAGTCGCTGAGAGACGATTGGATGCGATTCAACATCACACAGAAACAAGTGAGTTTTGCCTAAATTCAGTGCCACACAATACCGCTCTGTTTAATCTAGTGAGCTGCCTTGCTGTTCACCGTCTGCATACGCTGTGTCCATCTAAGCCACTAGAGTGTCTGATTTGAAACACTAGATAAGCAGTAACTTCATCATATAAATATCACTGCTCGTGTAAAGCATACAAGAGACTCACCTTAATAAATGCGGTTCTTTTCAACTTTTTATTCATTAAATCATCCTGAAAAAAATAGAGCTGCACTGTTAATCATTAAAAGATTGCAATCTTATTATTAAATGACAACGATTATATTAAACGTTTGACAAAATCATAACCGTACATTCAAAACTGCATTGATTCAGAGAGAGCAGTTGTCATGAATGGGAATGAAACCGCTTCACAAACCGTCTTTTCAAGCACAGTTTTTGTTATTTCTGTTACAAATATTCAAATGATCACAGAAGTACTGGGATAAAAGTTTATAGTTTGGATATAAACACTGACGTCCGCAGTAGTTATCAAAATAGAGCAATTCACCTTTTAAAAGTAACTTGGCGCTTAAATAATGATTGTATCGATTGCATTGTTACGTCATTAGGTGCACATATGTGCAATGTATGTCATTGGATCTTTCATTCAAGAGATTTGTTCAAAAATGTTGATTTATCCAATAATGAAACGAGTGAGTCATTGAATCATTCAAACTGAAACCGAAAACACACATGAAAATAGTAGTTTTTCCAAGGATGTGGTTGCAGTTTCTGAAAATATACCCATGTAAGTTTGGTTATAAAATGCAGTCGTCACTCCCATAAATTATACTTTCTGTACTGTGTGTGAACAGAACCGTATTAAGGACTTAAATACCGGACTGACGACTGTTTTGCTTTGTCTGACTTCACTGATCCATTTTTTTTAGATATACACACAGCTGGCAGAGGATGACAAAGTCCGTTACAAGAACGAAATAAAATCGTGGGAGGAGCACATGACTGAGATTGGAAGGGAAGACCTTGTTCGGAGAAAAGAGAGGAGATCCATCAAAACCAAAGCCGTCACAGACAGAAAGAAGAAATCCAAAGTAACCGTGATAAAGGCAAAAGCGCCCAAAAAGAAAGCTACTGTTGCTGGAACAGCTGTGAAAAAGACTGTGAAGAGCGTCAAGAAGTGAGATGATGTATGACTCTGTGAGACAGAGTGTGTTGTACAAAGGCCAGTTCCGTCCTCAATAAAAACCCTGCGCTTTCCGTTATTAGAGCTGCATTTATATAGTGTTCAAAGCATGAAGGCTTTAAAACTGTGAAGAGCACTTCATTAAGTCTCATTCTTTTCAATATTTTTTGTTTTTTTGCTGGTTTCACTTATGTAAAATATTTTAGACTGAATATGACTGCTTTCATAGTACTACATTACTTTTAAGCTGCTTTACTTAGTTTACCATGAACCGTATAACTGACATCAGTTTTCATTTGCTTCTTAGAATGAGTTTGCATATCATGCTTTAAAAAGAGGACGCCGTGTTTTGTATGTCTTTACTTACAAAATAAACATTCACATTTTATATAAAAGCAGCAGAAGGTATTTACAACAGAATACTATACAATTTCATGAAAACTTTTAAAACGTCATTTTAAGTGTGCTTTCTAAGGTTAAACGGAATAGTTCACCCCAAAGTGATAACAGTCTTTTACTTGACATCACGTTTCCAACTTGTATGACTTTTATTGTGTGTAAAAACCCGTTAACGATAATGAACGATAACTATATTCGTGTCCACAACAACGGATTCTAACATTATGTTTATTATATAGTGTCATCTGCCACTTTAATTCTTTAAAGCAGGATGGATATATATATATATATATATATATTTTATATATATAAATTATATGACATTTTCATTTTTAGGTGAACTATCCCCTTTAAATGCAAATCAAGTGGCTTCAGATTTACTGGCTTATAATACAAGTCTGTACTTTGTACAACTAACCATAAAATTATTTACATTATTATTTTAAATATTCTTGAGGGATAAAATCAGGACTTTGAGGCCGAGCAGAGATCAGAGGGCAATTTGGCTTCTTGCAGTAAAGTCTCAAAATCAGGTGAACACACCAGCTTGTGTGTGATGTTTCCCAGCACAGTCATGTCCCCGGTGAGGCCCTCCGACAGCCGCACACAAACAAGTTGCTGCAGATACAAACGTGATCATATCGCATCAAACATCCTTCATGTAAATGAGATCAGTCATGCAGTCCTTGAATAAATAAAACAGATCCACGGTTGACAATATCAGCTTGGCAATCCAGAATGCTATAGCAGGGCCAAAAATGGTTGGACAAAGAACCAAACTAGGGGTTGTGCGATATCATGATTTTAGACTGAATGGTTAAAATGTCTTCATGATCTCCTTTTGCAACACCGCATACATTCACATCGCGTTTAGCCATGCAGCTGTAAGCTCACGTGACTGCAGTTCTTTGCCATTACAAAAGTTTATTATTTGAATGTGATTCAAAGTCTTGCTAGTTAAACTTTTCTTTCGTTAGCTTTTTCTTTTTTGCATACTAAAAGCCTGTCACACAGCACTGTGTGTACTGAAGTAAGTAAGTACTGAACTAAGTTATCTTTCACGTCTTATTGGGCTCAAACTGTTATGAAAAAATCGTGATAAGATCGTGGATTGTGATCTTCTCTAAAAAAGAATGATATATTTGCTATATCGCCCACCGCAACCCAAAATCCTTTGACTATTTATTTTTCAGAGTTCCTATAGATCCATTTAAATGGTATGAGAACATTCTTAATTAAAATTCGTTATTTATAAAGCGCTTTTCTGTGTACAGAGTGATGAAACCAATCAGTATATGGGGATGATTAGGAGGCCATGATTGACAGAGGCCAGTGGGCAAATTTGGCCAGGATGTCAAGGTTACACTCCTACTGTTTTTGAAGAACATCCTGGGATTTTTAACGACCACATAGAGTCCGGACCTCGGTTTAATGTCTCATCCGAAGGATGGTGCTTTTAGACAGTATAGTGTCCCCATCACTATCCTGGGATGTTAGGACCCACACAGACCACATGGTGAGCACCCCCTGCTGGCCTCACATTCCAGCAGCAACCTAGTTTTCCCGGGAGGCCTCCCATCCAGGTACTGACCAGGCTACGCCCAGCGGGAAACCAGTCTTGGGCTACAGGGTGATATGGCTGCTTCAGATCCATGCTTTATGTTGTCAAGAAGTCTTAAATTTGAGGATGGACCCAAAAATGAAAATTCTGTCATTAATTCCTCACCCTCATGTCGTTCTACACCCGTAAGACCTTTCGTTCATCTTTTTTATGAAATCTGATGGCTCAGTGAGGCCTCTATTGCCAATTTACACTTTCAGATGCCCAGATGAATACTAAAACATATTTAACACAGTTCATGTGAGTACAGTGGTTCAACCTTAATATTATAAAATAAAACAAAAAAAAGACTTTTCAACAATATCTAGTGATGGCTGATTTGAAAACACTGCTTGCAAGCTTTATGAATCTTCTGTTTCGAATCAGTGCTTCGGAGCGCCAGTAATAAATATGGCTTCAGTAAACGAGGCTTCATTACTTCATAAGTGATTCGCAATATCTATAGTTCACGTGACTTTGGCAGTTTGATTCGCGAACCGAACCACTGATTCGAAACAAATGATTTGTAAAGCTTCGAAGCAGTGTTTTGAAATCGGCCATCACTAGATATTGTTAAGAAGTTGTTATTTTGGCGCACAAAAAGTATTTTTCATTTTTGGGTGAACTAACCATTTAATGTTACAATTATACTTGTGATTTAATTACATAACTGTGAGCGAGTCGCAACTGATTTTGTTATTTGTCATTCTTTACAAGAGTATTTTGCTACACTGCAACTACAATGACAATGTGCTAACTCACCTGTAGAAAAGAGAAGGCTGCTCCTTCTGAGACATCCAATGTAACATTTCCCATGACCAGTTGGACTTTACCAGACTTTCTAATTTGCAGTTTTCCAATCAGACCCTCTGAGAAGTCAGACAGCAAAGGTACTGTGGCTTTATCAGGCCGGTCCTGAAAAATGATATCATAGCAGTAAAAGGGGACAATGAAGATATCAAATGTTTGTAATTGAATGCGGTTTGCCATCAAGGGATCATTTCATGAGGAAACAAACTCTTTAATGCATGTGCTATGTGCTTTTTAGAAAGTATGGCAATATTCTAAAGCATTACTTTTAAAAGTAACTATCCCAACTCAGAAAGACAGTATATACAAAAGGGTCAAAATAGAAAAAGTTATGGCACAGAAAGAAAAACTGACATGACTCCTTCAAGTGGCATATTATGATGCATAAACTTACCAGAGTTTTAATTTGTGAAGAGCACTTGTCTTCAGTTTTGTCGTCCTTTTTGGTTTTCTCTGGGCTTGAGGTTTTAGGTTGACCAGGTATGGTATCAGGAAGCTGAATAAACAGCAGTTCTTCCTGATCTGAAACACTTAGCTGCTGGAAAAGCTCTCCAACAGTTGGTTGTTGTGGGGATGCCGATGTTCCCCTCAATGACAATGGGTATTTCTGCTCAGCTCTGGGTGATTTCAGTGTATTATCAACTGCAAAAATGTCTTGGATTCAGTTCTTTGTTTACAGCAGTGCTTCCCAAACTGTGGGCCGCGGCCTTTTTGTTGTTCTAAAATTTGATTTTTTTTTTTTTTGAAAGTATGTAAGGTTAATGTTATGGATTTAAATATATTTGTAAAGAATGTTTACATCATAGTTCTCATAATTCACATGAAATTCTTACAAACTTGTTAATGAATGTATTTGTAGGTAAATGTCGGTATATATTTTTTTTAACGGCGGGCTCGTGGAGATTTTGCAATGTTTTGGGGGGGCCTCGCCCCTCTTAAGTTTGGGAAGCTCTGGTTTACAGTAAGTAGCATGAAAACACTTTAACTGGCAATAAAACAAACCATTTATAATTACATCTAGCATGAACTGTAACTTACATGAACTAGCTGCCTCTGTTGACTGATGGAGTGGAAGTCTGATTGGTCTTAGCTTAGGATCATTTTTTAATCCAGGATCATCTAAAAACTGCTCAATTAAACCAGAAAAGAAAACATTAAACCACACCATGAAATGGGTCAAATTATTAAGAGCCATTGTTACTTATCTTACATCATCTCGTTGGAGTTTTTGTAAAATTTCGTTATCATCATCCTCAGTATTGTTCTTTTCCTTTTTAATGCATTTTGTGACAAGTGCAGGATCACAGTCATTCAGGGTAGAGTTGCACCAATTACCTGCAAAATCATACACAGTAAAATTACTTTAATGAAGTTTGATTTGGTGTTTAATATTCATCTTACCACTATGAGTCAGCGCTAAGTGTCAATTGAAGGCTCACTATGTACATTTTCTTTACTAGAGGTCGCTTATTCAAAACAAAAGCGTAGCTTGATGACGCCTTGATTTCGCAGAATCATGGGAGGTGTTGTCTTCACGTCTACAGCCGGTGGAAAAGAATCGAGATGTGACTCGGGCAGAAATCATGTTCATGGATAAAAATATTAACTTTACTGCAGTTTAAAGTAGAGCAGGGCCGAGTGCTGTGGGAACGGAACGAGCCGGCTGGAGCGATTGCTAATGAGAGAAGAGTGCGACACACGGCTCGAGAGCAGCGGGACTTTTATTATGCCACAGTTGCTGCTTCCGCTTCTTCCGGTCAAACGTATGTGAGGTAACGCAGTGCTGTTTTATCATACTGGATACATGTGTGTGTTGAAAGTTGTTATACAGTCCCTCCAGAAAAACGCGATTATGCGATCACTTGATTTCATGCATAATCAGCCAAAGTTTGCATATTTATGCAGGGGTCACGTTTTTTCAAATATGCCGCACTTTCGCCGCATAAATTGCCGATTTCAGCAAGAAAAATATGCGGGGCTAGCATGATTTCATAATCCCTGTATTTTCGTTGCAAAAAAGTCTCATGTATCTTAGCAGAAAGTTGAAAAATATTGCGTTTACTTCATACAAGTAAAGCGCCATTATTTTCCCCCGATTGCCATGGGAACCTTATGAAGTGACGTAATTACGCGACGTGAACATCATCTGTAAACCCCGCGGTGAAACCATGATGAAGCACGCAGATCATTCTCATTTGCCAACAAAAATAAGCTAAAAAGACCGCGCGAAGCAGTTTCCCGGTCTTTTACATGACACTGTATGTTAGTAGTGTGTAAAATAATTTACGTTGCAGTAAGATTGCACTTTGTGCACTGGAAGCACTTCATTTAACAGAACATGTCTGTTTTGTACAGCTACCTCTGTTAAACAGGAAGCACACATTTTATTTTTTTATATTTGATTTATTCATTTTTACAGAAGTTGAATATTCCTTTTGTAAAGCTACAGAACTTGTTTGACTCAATGTTTTGTCATTTTGAGCCATGTGTTGATTAAGGTCTGAAATAAAACAGAATGAGAACTTCAATATTCTGTGATTTAGTAAGTCTGCCTCTTTACATGAAGGTAGTAGCCTAGAGAGAACAGGGTGTTGGGGGGAAAATCACCTTTTTTCCTCTTTTGCATCAAAAACCGCAGTTTTTGCAAGTTCCCGCAATTTCGTCGCATAAAATTGCAAAAATATCCCGCATATTCCATCGCGTTTTTTAATAAAACGTGCCGCATAATCAAGGATTTTTGCCCGCAACAATCACAAAAAAATCCTGCGTTTTTTTCTGGAGGGACTGGTTATAGTGCTGCTCTGAGATTGCTCGGTGGCTGCTGTGAGACACTTGTATGAGACACTAGATCTTTCTTCATGACTTCCATTTGCATTTAGCAGATTAGAGCTGGACGATAATATAGTTTACATTTTTGCGATAATACAGCAATTAAGCAGTTGAGATTTGCTGAAGAGTATAAACACATTGTATGTACATGGATAAAGTTGCACATACTTTTATATCCAAGTTCATACACAGAGTTTAGCAATAATATGGTTTACATTTTGTGCCAATATAAACAATCAGAGCAGAGTTTTGCTATATAGTATTGTTGAGTGCCTTGGAATAAAAGTCTGTAAATACAGTGACTTGAACTCAGCGTTCACTGGACTCGTCTGTTCTGCTTGGAGCGAGTGCAGGTGCCCGATGAGGTGCATTCCAGCCTCCGACAGTTTATGTGTACAGTCCCTTCTTACCCACAATCTATAGGGGCTTTCCACAATTCCTGGTCTCTTTACATCAGGCGTGTCCAATCCTGATCCTGGAGGGCCACTGTCCTGCAGCTAATTGAGGTCTTACTAGGCATACTAGAAACTTCCAGGCAGGTGTGTTGAGGCGAATTTAAGCTAAACTCTGCAGCAATCCAGGACTGGACACCCCTGCTTTACATGGACATAGGATCCACACTGAAAGGGGGCATGCTTTGCACCGAGTTTTTTGTTTTACTTTTTGTCTGTTTGTCTCTTAGTGAAGCAAGCTGTTGAGGTGAGGGCAGTTTACCTACAGATGGCAAGTGAAGACCCGAGACATGTGATGTCGCAATGGTATGCCAGCAGAAAGTCTTCTTCCACCCTCTTTTTTTTGCAAGTGCCATTTAGTCATTTAGCAGATACTTTTATCCAAAGCAACTTACAAGTGAGGCAGTTAGATGGGGTTAGATGCCTTGCTCAAGGTCACCTAAGTCATGGTATCAAAGGTGGAGAGAGCTGTTTATCACAATCTCCACTTTTAATGCCGGCATGGGAATCGAACCAGCAACCTTCAGGTTAAAAGCCCGACTCCCTCACCATTACTACCCCATTACTTTTGTAGTAATTAAAATTTACAATGACCTAAGCCTTTAAAATGTCTTAAAATACACATATCATAACAATCAAGCAATAATATTTGGTTCTAATAAACTATCAAAAGCAAGTAATCATTTGGTTTTATTGAACAACACCATTAAAATACATAATATAAGTAATCATCTTGAATATTATGTGTTATAAAAAATGCCTGCAGAGGGCACCAACAGCCTGGTTACAATTACAGCAGATCAAATCCTTGTATAATATTGGCCAAACGATATTAAATTTATATTTGGCAACTTCTTTACTTCCTCTAGAAATGCTACAGCCACTGTCAATTCCTGCACCAGAATATGAGGGTTTAAACTTTTAGGCTTTTTAAACATGGCGGCAGTGGTTCATGTAGGTTGTCTACAAACCGGAAGGTTGGTGGTTCAATCCCCGGTTCCACTTGACCAAGTGTCGAGGTGTCCATGAGCAAGACACCTAATCCCAGCTGCTCCCGAAGAGCTGGACGGTGCCATGCACGGCTGACCCCGCCGTCGGTGTATGAATGGGTGAATGTGAGGCAAATTGTAAAGCGCTTTGGTGGCCATAGGTCTGTGAAAGCGCTATAAAAATGCAGTCCATTTACCATTTCATTTTATTTTGATATCGTGATGAACAGTTTGCATATTTAAAAACATATGGATGTATTCTCATGTGTCGGAGTAGATTTATAAAAGATTTACCTTACAGTTCTGATGAAATGAGGCACACCGCGAGCCCAGATGTTATAAGCAACCCAAACTCACAGCATATGCAGAGATGGAATTCGAGACGCTTTACGCATGTACATGACATAACAGTTCATGTAGAGCAGCATTTATTGTGAACGGAGCCACTCTGAGACGCATGTAATAATTACATGCATGGAAATAATTAAAGAGCGCATATCTTTTAAACCTGCAGTGGCCAGAGCATATATTTATTTCATTGAATCACAGCCCTGTGGTTTTCAAATGGCTTTAATACAATGTGCAGCCTTAGAAAATGGTCTAATAATGCATTTCATGGATTCTCGTCTGTGCCATGCGCCACTTTTGGTATTTTGCCGCTTACTCGACTCAGCTAAAATTTTAAATTGAGTACTTGAGAATTTAATTGAGGAATCATGACAGCCCTAACAACCATCCTGAAGTGAAAGCTCAAGCCATAATTGAAAGTATGGCTGTAAAGCATGATCCAGAGCACACTTTGGCCATTTTGAGCAGTCTGCACAGCTCGGCTTGAATAGGACAATTCCATGCAGCTTTGAACTCAATGTTAGTTACTTTGAGCGTAGAGTGCCTCAACTTCAACATTTTCCGTACAAGGTCGAGTACTGGGATATGGTAAAAGAGGTCTGCGGTCACATTCTCGCGTCCATATCATAGGTAAATGTCATCAGCCTGGCTGACCATCTGGGTATTCGAATACCTGCGCTGCCTTGGAGCTTAGCAGACAGTGAGCTGTGATCAGTCTGCAGTGTGAAGTGCGGTCCTCACAGGTCTCTCTGTGGCCCACACACATGCTAACGTATCTGTTTCTACCTTGGATTATTTCCTTTAGGCTGAGGTAAGAAATGCCACCGTTCTCTCTTAACAAACACGGCATTCAAACGCAAGATAACATGACAGCGTTTATTGCGTTCAGGTGCAAGTAATTTGTGATATATGAAAAAAGAGCCACAGGGACCATTTATATTACGGATATTTTGCGGCAATTTCCGGGAAGTGACGATTTTGTTTTCTTGAACACATGAATGAAAACTTTGGATGGAAACAAAGTTCATGGCAAGGAATGAAAAACTTAAAAGCACAACATGTAAGAATTTTGGATTAAAATATCCAAAACTCACTAGAACAGTGTGTACACTATCCCAAATGCTTCCAAGAATGTTTAATTCCAGAGAAATAAGCAATTTTAACCATGACATGGACTGTGTCCGTGTGTCACCTATCAATGACATCATACCTGCGTTATCCTCGATTTCTGATTTATTTTGTAGAAACCATGGAAACGCCAAAGACGCTTTAATATATTATCTGCTATATATATTTAAAATATTAACTGTTTGGATACATTCGTCGATAAAATTAATCATAGCTCAACACAGTAGGTCTTATTGTCTAAATCTTGTTTTACCGCGAGTATCATGTTTTAATACATTAGCTCATCCATGAATATGATTTCTGCCCAAGTCTCGTCGGATTCTTTTCCACCGGCTGTAGACGTCAACATCTCCCAGTTTCAGCGAAATCAAGGCATCATCAAGCTATACCTTTGTTTTGGATAAGCGACCTCTAGAGGCTAAATTTACATAGTGTGCCTTTAATTTCATGTTGGATTAAAAAAATAAAAATAAAAAATACACCAGGGGATCAGATCTCCTCTGGCTCTACAGTCTAAATATAATGCCAATAATTATGTGCTTTAAAAGTGTGCTTCACCTGGTTTCCTGTAAGTGTCTGCAGGACCCTGCTCAAAGATGGAGTGAGACTGAATAGTCTGAGGTTTTTCTCGTCGCCGTCTGTCTCTTTGTCTGTCTTCCCTCTCTCTTCTCTCTCTCTTCGGGGCAGTGCGAGTCCCCTCGTGTAACCTCCAGAAAACAAGAGTTCACATTGACAGCAGTTTACATAACAGAACGACCTGTCATTTACTTTCAAAGTGTGTTGCAGTGTTCAATGCTGTGAAATTAATCTCTGATAGTTAAATGTAAACAGGGTTATAAACTTATAATAATTATGAAGTTTCAATGAACTGTTTAAAAACTCAGATTCAACTTGTTTGTACCATTACTTAAGAATATTAACAAAAGTTTATATATATATATATATATATATATATATATAAGATGTCACATTGATCTCATGTGCTACTTGATTTTCATTATTTCATTTATTTTCTATATTATAAAAAAAACTGCATTTTTGTGGTCATTTTCTTCTGATATATTTTGGTTATATTTATAAGTAAATAAAATGTAATTATCAATATATCTATCACAGGCTCCTGAATCTATTCAAATCACAATCATATCACTGCAAGTTTAGAGGTATAAGCAAATTTTGTATCGCTGGCTGAAAGAATCAATGTCCGATCATATAATGAAAACTCCAAGTTCTAATATATACATGTGTATTTAAAAAGAAATAGACTTTAACTTTGCCATATAGCCATAGTTACAAGATGTCTGCTTCTCAACTATAAAACACATGAACTGCAAATAAAGTTTATAATGATGTCTAAAGTACTTACTCATCTTTATTTTTGCGAACAGAGTGAACATTTGGTACAAAGGTTTTCTGTAGGGGAAAAGTACTGAGTGAGTCAATTGTTTCTAGATAATATGAGCATTCTTTTAATCTTGCAATGAACATGCTGTATCTATTTGATGCATCACCTTTTTATCTTGTCCTGAGATTAGCATAAAAAAGCACTATTGATACTGAACAATTGACATTAAAGGGTGCAACCTTTTTATATCCACCCAGGGTCAGATCTCTGGAACGCAAAGAGGTCAGTCTGCCTGGCGGAGGGGGATTCAGTGACACCCGGCCTGGCAGTCCTCTGCCCACAGCAAACGATGGTCTGAAAACGGCAGATGAGCTCGCCTCTCCATCCCCATCTCCGTGTTCAGACATCCTGCCAAAACACCAAAACACTTACAGAAAACACCAACCCTATTGATTTGGGCATCATGCATGATTACTCAGACGGAAACGATGGCAAATAGAGGCTTAGAGGGTTAAGGGTGTTATAAAACAAACGCTGCTGCGCGCTAATACTCCAATACGATAATACTTCAAGACGCGCCTCCATTTTGCTAGCGACCTATGCTAACAAAACAAAGCCTTTAATTTCACTTTATACGAGTTGAACAGCCGAGTTTGGAATAAAGAGGGGAATACGGCTGCCTTGAGTACATTTAAGGGAAAATAAAGAAGGTACGTACTTGAAATTTGTGTAAGCACCTCAAGTCATATCTGTCAAATTCGTCCCGCTGAAGGCTACATCCTTGTAGAAGCATCATGGGTCACGTGATCCGAGTTCACTATAAAAGACTGTGATATTATATACTGTTGTTATTTTATGATGTTAATTAATTATTTTATGCATTTATAGACTACTGTAAAAATGTCAAATGTATTTATAGTCTATATTTATCTCATATGGTGTTATAACTGTCTTATTATTAAACTGTGAACTGTATTTTATAACTACTGTTCATTATATAATAAACTATATTGTTTTTTGTTACTGTGTTCTATTATACTATATTAGGCTCTTTTGTTTATATACTGGTGTTATTTTATCACATTGAATTATTGAATAGATATTGAATTAAAAATATTGAATAAATTATTTATTTTTAATTAATTATACTGTAAACATGTAAAATGTATTTTAGTATATATATATATATATATATATATATATATATATATATATATATATATATATAATATCATATGGTCTTAAATGTCATAATTGCCTCATTAAACTACACATTAATTTACAACTTCTGTTTAAAGTAATATAAACTATATTATTTAAAGCAATTATACTGTTTAAAGTAACTATAACTATACTGTTTAAAGTAATAATAAACTGTATTATATTATTTATGTTACGTTATATTTTGTGATTGTTAATTTTAAAAGAACAATTTTAGAATAATAAAATACAAAGAAATACAAAGATAATAAAATATGAAAAGAAAATATGTAAAATATGGATATTTAATATATATATATATATATATATATATATATATATATATATATATATATATATATATATATATATATATATATATATAGTGTTATTTATTTATTTAGTTTAAATATCCATATAAAAAATTATATATATATATATATATATATATATATTTTTTTTTTTTTTTTTTTTTTTTTTTTTTTTTTTTTTTTTAAACAAAGCATGCAGTTCATATGCCAAAAAATAAGTTCATAGTTCATATAAATTAAAAAAAAAATTTTTTAATTAAATTCAAAATTCATAAGTGCATGTTTGTAAACAGTGGCTATGTCTCAAAACGTGAACTGCGACTGTTTACCCAGTCTAAGACAGCATTTTGGTAAAGAAGGCACGTGAAGCATTTTTGGGGCATCACGGGTTGAGCCCACAACATTTTGTAACCCACAGACCCCCTTCTCTGGCACATATTGAACAAAGGGCGGCGCTCTACTTTTGCCTGCCCTCACTTTATACTCCTCCGGTCAATGTAAGTCACACACAGAGCCCGTGGCCGCGATGACTGGCGCTCACTCTCCGCTGGAATGATCTGATCTGACGGGACGGCTGCGGAGAGTCAGCGGTGCTCTGTGAAAGTCATGGCCGCTCAGTGTGAACCCTTAAGCGGATACTTACAGCAGTCTGATCCGGGCTCCAACAGCGAGCGCAGCACTGATTCCCCTCTGCCAGTGTCTGAGGATGACTCCAGCGGACCCACGGCACCTCCGGACCCCGAGTGGACCGAGGAGAGGTTTCGAGTGGACCGGAAAAAACTGGAGATCATGCTATTAGGTAAATCTGTTGTTTCCATGACAACAATCACTAATTTTCAAGAGAGTTTAAAGAGTTTCAAATAAATAAACAAACACTCTTCAAAGTTTACAACTTAGAAAAAGGCACCATTGCTGTTAATAATTGTCTTGTTTAAATGAACAAAAAAGCAGTAATGCAAAATGCCTCCAGCATCTGCAGAGCCGGTTATTTTCCCCTTCTCCTTTGTTCCAGACCTGTTGCTTCCAGACCGATTTTGTCTTCAGAAACATAAGTTAGTTGAGGCTCTTTCGTTCAGTTTTCAGTCGCAGAGAGCTTCCAATTGTTTCAAAGAACGTTTCTGCTATATAATCTACATTTGAAAATAGACACAAGCTACATGCGTATTTAAAGGATTGATTCTTCAAATTATTATTTGTTTAGTTTTTCTCGTTTTTTATCTTTGAATCTTGTTATTGAAAACATGGGTTGAATATATATATATATATATATATATATATACACCTTCTGAATAGTTAGGACACTTTAGTGTAAAACCTCAATGTTGTACTGGTACTGTATATTCTAACAGTACATTAACTCAACCAATAGGAGGCAGTGTTAAAGCATCTTTGACTCTGTTAAAGTCATTGTGAAGTGACAATGGAGTTAACGGCTTCACGAAAGTTAAGGATGAAATGAAATGCAATTTTTGGACAATGCTTTGTCATGTTTTGGCTCACAATTCAGACAGCATGTTGCATTTGTTCAGATGATTGGCTGAAAAACAGTGGAATCCAGAAGTGAGAAAAAGAAACTTGTTTTGGCTTTAGTGGAGTCACAAAACATTCATAAAAGCAACTTTTTCCATTAATCTGCACTTTAGTTTTTCAGCTTTTGTCAGGGGTGTCTCATCCGCTGACGATTCTTTCACTGACATGCTTTCACGATCTCTGCTGTCGGGTCATTCTTTCCATGTTGTTTCATGTTTCTGAGTGAGTTTTAAACGGGACATCATCATCCTCCTACTCACACGAAGCCTCTCCACAGCAATCCTTCCTGCTGAGGTCATTCAGCATCCTCTCACAGGATTTTACAGTGTATTTGATCAACCTGCTTGCCGCAGGATTGCCTTAAGGATTGGGATTCTTCTAGAAGACGCACACAGAGAAGCTTGTGTAAATTATGAGATTTATTTGCCAAAGCAAATGATAGGAACTTAGCATTACTCAATTAGATTTAAGGGCAGTCATAAAACATCAAGCGACCTCGTGTTACATATCCCGAACAATCACACTACAATCCACATAAGTAGAAAGCACTTTTATTGTGTGAAAAAAAATGTGTATTTTTGTTTTTCATTTAATTGGCATTCTAGCATGTCAGATTATCTACCGCTTTGCCAATGGATGCATACTTCATTGGCAGCTTTTACAAGATTTAATGTCATTTTGTTGAAGAAGGACACAACGGTTGTTAATCGTAAAAACAGTTTTCAAATATTTTAAGTTCCAACTTCAAGTTTCATGTTTAATAGCTGTGAACTGCTCGTCTCTGCGTGTTTTCAGAAATGTTAAAGCTCTCACTCCATCAGATTGTCTATAATGAGAGCAGTTAAGCATCATTCAAGAATGCTTTTATGAATCTTATTGTACCTCTTGGATGGGAAGAACCATTAATCATTTCGTTTTATAACTATTTTAGCTGGCTCAAGTGGACAAAATACACAGCCATCCTGCAATTCTCTATACTGGGTCACATAAAGGAGGCTTGAACTTGTTTTCTGTTCCAGATGTGGATTCATTTTTGCATTTGTGTAGGTTATGTTGAGCAGGAATGCGTCCATACCAGGATGGCTCGGTCTCTTTATTCTTATGTTCACTTTACTATACTGTGTCAAAATGATGTATTCTTCTATGCCTGAAGATCAGCACCCATATAATGTAACTTACAGTCTAGTGAAAATCTTGTGAGCTGCCTATGTAGGCAGTATTTTAATGCATCGTATAGGCTCCCAACACTAAAGCTGTTCCAAAAAGTGATCTACTTAATTATCAGGAAGGTATAGAAGCTTGTTTTCATTACAGAATAAAAAAATGAAAAAGGTTATTACATTACTTTTAATTACTTTTCATTTCTTGAATGCGGCATGTCTATCAAAACAGAGTGTTTCAAAGAGAGGGTCAAAAACAGGATAGAGATGTAATATAAGTGGTCATCATAACCCCTTTAATAGTACAGTTTGATGTAATCTATAGCAGATCTCAAAATTAATTTAAACTATACATCACAATTTTGTGATTCCGAAATGATCTTGCATTTAAATCGATTGATTTTTAGTTTTGCTTTATATTTTATTTATTTGGACAAAATATTATTGAATTTTAATGTGTTCAGTTTATCAGTGATGAATAACATGAAAATAGTTTTTGTGTTATCTGTGTCAGTCAGAATTTTAACATCTGTTCTCCACAGTAATTATCTTTCCTTCTAAGAAACTTTGTGTTGAATGCGGTATACGACAAAGCTCAACGCGCTGCAACTGAAGAAAACGCATGCAAATAGAAACAAAACAGCAAATTAAGAAAACGTCTTCATCAGTTTGACAACTTCTGTGCTGCAAATACTCACAATGCAACCAAATACAGAAACGTGCTGCAAATACTCTGCAAATACTCACAACGAAACCAAATATGGAAACGTGCTGCAAATACTCACAACGCAACCAAATACAGAAACATGCTGCAAATACTCACAACGCAACCAAATACAGAAACATGCTGCAAATACTCACAACACAACCAAATACAGAAACGTTCTGCAAATACTCACAACGAAACCAAATATGGAAACGTGCTGCAAATACTCACAACGCAACCAAATACAGAAACGTGCTGCAAATACTCACAACGCAACCAAATACAGAAACACGCTGCAAATACTCACAACGCAACCAAATACAGAAACGTGCTGCAAATACTCACAACGCAACCAAATACAGAAACGTGCTGCAAATACTCACAACGCAACCAAATACAGAAACGTGCTGCAAATACTCACAACGCAACCAAATACAGAAACATGCTGCAAATACTCACAATGCAACCAAATACAGAAACATGCTGCAAATACTCACAACACAACCAAATACAGAAACGTTCTGCAAATACTCACAACGAAACCAAATATGGAAACGTGCTGCAAATACTCACAACGCAACCAAATACAGAAACGTGCTGCAAATACTCACAACGCAACCAAATACAGAAACGTGCTGCAAATACTCACAACGCAACCAAATACAGAAACATGCTGCAAATACTGCGTAGTGAATTGGTAGCTTTTCAGCGAATATGTTGTCAAACTGATGAAGATGCTGGTGTTTTCTTCAGTTGCAGTGCGTTGAGCTCTCTCAGCCATCAGAGTTGAATGATGAAGTGAGAAAATTCAATACCTATAAGTATTGATAAAAATATGCAATGCATGTGCAATTATTTTTATGATTATTAGAGTATCACATTGTTATCTTATCAACATGCTAATGCCCAACTCTATTGAAATCACTTGTAAATCAAGTTTCCTGTGCACTTTGTGTGAGGAGCAGTTCCTGCCAATATAGTTATCAGACTGTCACTTATAATGATTTGGTAGTCAAAGGCTATGATCATACTGTCAGTTTTTGGGATTGACAATCGCATTTACTTACAGGTGTGAGTCTCGAAGTGTCCCGTTCAAACAGCAACTAACTTACAGTAGTGTCTTGAATACCTTCTGTGCTTGGACACGCAATGGAAGTCAAGCCCGAATTCTCTTACCAGAGACAGTGAACAAAGTAATATCAAAGATGGTGACATCCACAAAACTGAAAAGTGTTGTCATTTTTGATACGGCCAATTGAAAGGCTAGGTCATTCGTCAAATCTTCTTTAACTGACAGCAGCTTTTATATCTGGGTGTAGAACAGAGCATTTGAGTCGCATGTGGAACAAAAAAATTGACGGGAACAGCTTCGGTGGAGAACAGTGACTGGATATAAAAATTTCAGATGCCACACAGCTCATATCTCCATTGCTGTAAGTTACCGAAAGCGAAACCACGCATAAAAGCCCACAGGAAATGGTAGACAAGCGTTCCGATCCGCTTTCTCGCATTTTATGACGTGGCAGACAATTCGTTTTCCAGTCCGGTTCTGTTCACACAGTGTGGGTTTTCCTAGAATGCGATTGTGAGTCCTAAAAAATGATGAGTGGGAGCTTCTTTACAGAATGCGGTTGTCACTCCCGTAAATAACCGAACTGTATGTGAACAGAACCGTATTAAAGACACAGGACTGACAACCGTATTCTGCTGCTGTGTGAACGTGGCCAAAGTGTTCAGGATATGCTGAAGTGGTGATGTTGAAAGCCCTCTTCATGGGTCAAGTTAAATGTCTAGCAGTCATTGACTGCGTATTTTGTAGATAATTATTTATTTTTCCAATTTCTCTACTCTCTAGATAGTGTTGGCACAAATAAGGAGTACTTCTCTCGGTCCAGTCTACATCAAGGGCTTTGGGTTTTTCCAAATTTCCAAAGCCGAGATTGTTTTTCATTACGTGTCTTAGATGAGATGGAAACTGTTTCTCTTCCCAAATCTTGGCAGGGTATTTGCAAAAGTACCCTTGCAAAAGAAATTCCCAAACAAGTTTACATGACATCTCAACGTCTTTGATCACCGTAGGTCAGAGTCGGGCACCGAAGTGAACAAGCAGTCTGTTAAAGATTCCAAACAGGAAGGGATCAAATGGGTTGTTTAACAAGCATAAATCTTATCACAGATGGGTTTGATCCATTCTGGGAGCCCAAATAAAACATTGTTGCTGCCCTGTGATTTTGTAAAACACTTCAGTTTTTATAGCATGTTTATAATGTGGAAAATAGGTGATTCTTTCTTTCTTCCACTCCATGGCTTTGGAGTTATTTTTTTTTTTTCTCATTTTAAAGGCTTCTGTTTACTAAGACAATAATTTATTTACTAAGTATCATTGCTTACTAAATTTCTAGTAAACCGAGACACACAACTGGTTTTCTATTTATGGAAATATAAAGAGAACACACTGAAACTGCTTGTGTGTTAAAAGTGTACTTTGGCTAACTCTGCTCGGGGTATGTTTGTGCGCGTGCTTGGCCGAGGCCTGGTTAAAAAGTTCATCTTTTTGTTGTCCGTTGGATGAAAGTATAGAGACAGGAAGTGAGTTCGGCGAGGAATGTGCTTGGGGCTAACTGTCCTCTGGATCGAGGCCTAGGGAAACACTTTTCCCTGTAGCTTTCAGAGGGTAAACGTGGCATTCTCCCCGAGAACTACTGCTGAGGTGAATCGCCGTGGCCTTGTTTTTGAGTTCATAGCAGTATGGCGTTTTAAGCACAGACAAAAGCCTAGCAACTCAGCTGGCATGCAGCAAACATAATACAATGCAAAAGGCCAATAAATGTTGGAAAGAATGGAAATCAGTCTGTAAAAGGTGGTAGAATCAAGTATATTGGGACCATTCAGGAAACCCTGGCTTGTGTTGTTCGGGTCTGAGGGACCCTTGAGAGGTGGTGGGCGGAAGAGTCCCAGTGCTCACAGCACATAATTCACTGCAGCTGTTGGAGAGTCTCTGTTTTTAAAAAATGCTGGCGCGGACCAGAGACTTTGTTATGACAAGGAAAAGAACGAGCCATTACACTACAGCTACTAACTCAACTCATCTGAGTCGAAAACTAAATGGTTGTTTTTCAAAGCGATCAAACATGTAAATGTGTTACATCTTGGATACGACATTGTCTTTTATGTTAAGAGACGATTTTTTGTTTGTTTGTTTTTTGGGTTTCAAATTTGCTATTGGCATTATATACAAAAATAATCTGTAATTACATTTCTTAGTTTGTGTTTCTCAGTTCATTTAAAACAACTCGGTAGAATACACCCAAGTGTTTCCTGGCAGAATGAGTAATGTCTCTGGCATTTTTTTTTTTTTTTTTATTCACATCCTAACACACCTATATTGCACTTAAGATCCAGTATATTACACACAGTTTAAGGCATAAGTAACAGGATGAATTATTTTTTTGCTCTGTTCCAGGATTGCTGCATGCCTAGTGGCTGTGGCTTCCCAGATACCAGCTGCCTGCATATGTGGGAACTTTGCTCTAAGGGTCAATGACGTGGCACTCCTTTTTTTGTTTTTGTCTGAAAGTTGTTCAGAAATATATTAAATATGCAGTGTAGGCGATAATATAACTCTCGTGGTACTGCAGAATAGTATTGTGCTGCAGATTTTTTAGATATTTTGAACTTTTATGAAATGGTAAGTTAAATTTAGATGATCAAAAATCAATGGTATAACCCCAAGAAAACATAATGATTAAAAAATTACCTTGAAAATATTCTTGAAAATAATGATAACGCCACTTGACATTAAAGTCGCGTTGTAACGGAAGTTACAGACCATTTCCTTGAATATTTTTGACGTACATCCAAGAGAAAAAGGTTGAGTTTGAGAGGTTGAGACTTGGTTCAGTCCATCGGTTGGAGGCAGATCTGAAGCCAAGCCTGCAGTCGATTGTAAGGGGCGGAGTTTAAATGAATGATTGGAGAAGTCGTACAAACGTCACCAGAGAGAAGTCTGTCGTTTCACTGGAATATATGAGTCAAAATCTGGGTAATTAGATGTAACAAATCATGTAAAAAATGAGCAACTTTTATCGGAAAATTAAACTACATTTTATCAAACTAATTGCCTAATTCTTTTAATCTACTGAGACTATAGTATTCAAACTACATTTTTATAAAAATCACTGGTCAAGTTTATAATAAAACTTATATCAGCATATGATAATCAACTTGGAAAACTACAGGGACTCATCTCAAGATCACTAATTTAAGTTCATCTGTTGCCAAAATTATGAAAAAAAGATCGGTCAATAATATGTAGTTTTTTTTAAATATTCAAATCCGGAATATCAGAATTATAATATGTAGTTCATGCATAAAAAATGTCCGTCACAGCCAACACGTTGAGTCTGTTCACTAACCCGCCGAAGTTTTTCAACTGGATCTCTTTAGCATGTAGTGTGAAATATTTCACTCAGTTCCCTGAACATTCCGATTCAGTTTCAGCAAAGGAAAAACAATGTATACTCACGTGCGTTATGTATTATGCACGTTATCATCTCTGACAGACATTATGTTGAAGGTCTTTCATTTTCCCCCTCTTCTCAGAAACCGATGACGCATTCAAAACATCGAGAAGTGTGGGTTTTCCAGGAAATGCATGTGCTCACTAGACCTCTTCTCTTGAATACTATCGTGCACGTTATATTTTGACAGACATTGATGCCGCGATATTCAAATGATGTAGATTTAAAAAAAAAAACACTGGACTGTAATTATTTATATCTTAGCCGGCAAGTATTCAATGAAGTGATTGATGCCCGTGAGTGTGTTATGTTGATGTTTTTAGTTCTAATATTCTAAGCATAAGCAATATTTTGACGGACACAATAACGTTTGTGAGGGGCGAACTATGTTGGGTAATTATAAAACATGCTGGAGATGTCCAGAATGTTTTTTGTGTAGTTCTTTAGACTTATTTTACTGAATAAAGTTTACTTTGTGGCTTAAATGAATTACATGTTACTCAGAGACTGATATGTTTGGCTTGTCAAAAATATTACATTCAGCTGTTGCAAATTCATTGAATTTTGAAAATTAAGTTTTTTTTACCAGGAAAGGAGTGGTTTTGATACACTCTTGTTTAACTTAAAGGGTTAGTTCACCCAAAAATGTAATATCTGTCATTTATTACTCACCCTTATGTCTTTCCAAACCTGTAAGACCTTCGTTCATCTTTGGAACACAAATTAAGATAGAAAGAAGATTCAAGGTCCAGAGAGAAGTGGGAAAGACATCATTAAAATAGTCAACCTGACTATTTTAAAACAAAAATAATGACTTTATTCAACAATTTTTCCTCTTCCCTGTCAGTCTGTTAAGTTCACTGTGTCAGCTACATAACATACTGACAGGGAAGAGGAAAAATTGTTGAATTAAGTCATTATTTTTTTAGGGTAAGGGTCAAAACATTAAGTAGTCGCAGTGACTATTTTAATGATGTCTTTACTACTTCTGTGAGCCTTGAATGTGGTAATTTCGTTTCCTTCAATGGGAGAAAAAAAAACTCAAAAATATTTTAATTTGTGTTCCGAAGGTCTTGCGGGTTTGGGACGACATGAGGTTTAGTACTTATTGACAGAAATTAAATTTTTGGTTGAACTACCCCTTTAAAATGACTCATTATATGAGCCCGGAAAAGATGGTCTATAGTATGTCTGCTTTTAAATGGGAGACTCTTAAATTGAACACGGCCATTGATGGATCTTAATCCCAATAAACAGTGCCAAGAAAGGCAGCTGCTGATAATGGTTTCTCAATACACTCTTGAGTCCAGCTTTTGGCGGATAACGCGTATGTTGATGGTATGTACCCTCCATCCACAGATAATCTGGAGAAAACGTGCATTTTTCTAGACTGACTCACGCTCAGCTGGGGCATGTGAACGATATGCCACAATCTGCAGACAAACTGCAAGCTTTGTTTATCATTTTTAATGGTTTCCGTTTACTTTCTTCAAGGGTCAGAGACAAAGGATATCCGAGATGATGAAGGGAAAGATCTTTTAAAACTCTAGTTTAAAACTTCGGTGCCTGCCAAGTTCATGAAAGGGTAATCTTTGTAGTGAACTCACGTTGGTTTTTCATGCATTTTTTTTGTGAAATGTTTATTCCATTTTCAAAATTAGGTTTGATTTAATGTGTTTTTCTCAAGAGCATAAGCAGATCGATTTCCTGTGTAAATAACTGATAAAACCACTCATATATATATATATATATATATATATATATATATATATATATATATATATATATATATATATATATATATATCAATAAAAATTACTCAAAGACACTGTACTTAATTATTATTATATATATTTGTATACGTGAATATGCAAATTATTCCCACCTCCCCTCATTCTCAGCTGTAGTAAGCGCTACATAAGACAAGTGGAAATATTGGTTTAATTCAGCCATATATATTTGAACCAGAAACTGATTCAGGAGAAGAAAAGGAAGAGAGAATTATACAGAACTATACAAGTTGTTGTATCAGAATGGTAATGCGTTTTATGTATAGCTCTCTAACAGACATGATTTGACACGATTTGCCTTTGGCTTGACTACATTATCAAACAGCTAAAAAATGCGTTGCTAATGTTACAGAAACCATGTTTCTGTTCACCGTCAGCTGCCTTCTAAAAATCAGCATCCTTAAAAAACGTGTTGAACATCATAGAAAGTTAGAGAACGGCACATATTTCATCATAATTATAACATATAAATCAAATACATAATTCAACCAATATATTGCTATATGTACTTAATTTTTCCTGTCCCTTCTTAAAGGTGTTCTTGTGCTCACTGTGTTAAAATTCCCACAGAGCAAGAAAACATTTGTTGCAGGTAAATAGTGGTACAACATGATAGGAAAACCCTGCCCCGGTTACATTTGTGATGGTAGGAAACGGGTGGTTTCAAACCGCATTTTTGAGATTTTCTTTGGTACACTGCAGAAATGTTGACTGATAAATTTGCACATGGCTTATCTTAAAGGTGCAATATATAGTTTTTCGTCCGCTGGAGGTCGCCTATTCAAAGCAAAGGTGTAGCTTGATAATGTAAAGTTTGAGCGAGGAATCTTGGGACATGTGGTCTTCATCTCAGAATCGGGATGGGTCTTGGGCAGAAATCATGTTCATGGATGCGATTATTAACGTTACTGTAGTATGAAGCAGATCGAGTGTTGAACGAGACGCTGGAGCGATTGATAATAAGAGACGAACGCAACACTTTTATTATGCCATAGTCGCCGGTGCCGATTTTAGAATATCATATTAAATGCTGGATGGGCTGTGTTGATAAATGGCAAGGAATTAATTTTAAAACGTATTTTATGCTGGAGAAAATTCTGTGTTACTGTTACTAAAAATAAAGCTGCATCTGATTATGCTATGTTAGCTACCGTTACTTGACAAAAAAAAGTATTTTTCTCTGAGGCATGGTAAAAATCAAGAAAATTAGATTTAAACAATACGACTACACGCTTTGAGCTATATAAGGATTAGTTTTCTGTCTATAAATGTATCAAAACAGATGCTCCATTGTGTATTAAAACATGTAATATAATGAAGCGTCTTTGGTGTTTCTATGGTTTCTACAAAATAAAACGAGAAACCGAGGTTAACGGGGATATGACGCCAATGACAGGCGACTCCCTCACACGTCCCGGATTCTTGGTTTAAACAGCAATTTTCTCAAGATTTGCAAATAGTTGGAAACATTTGGGATATTGTAAGTACTCAACTGAAGAAAATATGTAACACTGGCCCAGTGGTTTTTGGATATTTTAGGGCAAAAATCGTACATATTGCGGCTTTAAAACAAATTAAAAGCACCACATATAAACAATAACTAAAAGCTTGATTTTCACCACAGGGGTCTTTATGAAAAACAATAAAATGTCAATATTTAAGCCTCTCAAAAATATTAAAATTGATTTTAAATCAGAAAATCTAATCAGATCGTAGAAGATAATTATCATTGTTTTTTTTTATTCCTTTTTAAAAGCATTTTTGAAAAAAAAAAATTAAATTAAAAAAAAAAAAAATAAAAAAATATTATATATATATATATATATATATATATATATATATATATATATATATATATATATATATATATATATATATATATATCCTGTGTTGTTTATTGCATTTGATGAAGCACTGATAATTTCTGGATCTGATATTTTCTCCTACATCTGTGAAGAGCAGAAATATTTGATTGTTTAATCATGTTTGCAATTCTAGATATGAAATGTTATTGTGCAAATTGCATCGCAGTGCTGTGACTTAAATATTCCCAAATGCAATGTAATGTGGGCTTTAAAATGTTTGTAAACTGTTATGCATTTAACTTGCCACTGTTTATGCATTCAAAAACCATCAGTATTCTGCTGTTTGCATTATGCAACATTTCCATGACATCAGTTTGAAAGTTCATGATATTGTAGCCAACAATTATGAGGTCAGCAAATCCAGTTGGAGCCTTGGACGCGGCAGCATCACACATCTGTGAGATTGTTTGTTGGTTTCCAGGCAACAGCAGGCCGTTGTTCCCGCAGAGGTCCATTGAACCGGTGTAATGATGACATTTAATAGATACGTTTTCCATCATAAGCGAGTTAAAGTGCACAAGTTAAAGATACAGTCCCTCTGAAGCAACCTTATGTCAAGTGCCAGAATTATTAAAGAACTGAATGAGATCTCATTAACTCTCAGTCCATGGGTAACTCCCATCTGTAATTGAACTTACAACCCTTTTGTTAGCAGGCCAGAGCCTTGACCATTAAGATTCCAGTGCATTAAGGTCAGGAGGACTAATAATATGTAATAATGTTAACAGTTATGACAGAGCAGGATTAAACTGCAGTATTTTTCCTTTCAAGAATATACTTGAGACAGAAACTTCACACTTAATTATTAAAATACTGCCATACTGATCTAAGCAAGAAGGCCTAATATACCTGAAGCTGTCCATTAGTATTCTCATTAATCTTAATTAATGAAAGTAGCACTCTTGAAAGTTGACAAAATGATGATGATGATAATAATAATATAATAAAGAAATTACGGTTGCATAATATATGGGTTCCATATCAGCTGATATTAGAGATTTATTTGGCATATCATTTGATATTGGATAGATGTCATCTATCACTCACATTTTTGTGAAAAATAAATAAATAATATAGTTGCAAGCACCAATTAAGGGGCCAAGCACCACAGAGGCAGAATAAGGAGCTAAAAATCAAGGATAAATGAGTAAAGACATTTGGAGATGGTTTTGAATGGTCAAAAGCCCATAAATAAAATCACTTATTATGTGACAATTGCTTACTACTTTTGACCTGAGACCAAATTGAGGTGTGGTGAGTGTTGGGTGACATTTTTTTGTTTTGTTTTTTTAGATTTTTTGTGTTGAGATTTTTAACTGTTCAGAAGTTTTATATGTATATATATATATATATATATATTATATATATATATATATATATTTTTTTTTTTTTATTATTTTTTTTTTTTTCATATCTCATGACAACTAGGTGCCATTTTTCTGAAACTGTGCGTGCACCCTCAGGTCATGGTTGTGATAACACACACCAAGTTTGGTCAGAATAGATGGCGTAGAAATAGCCTCACGTCCATTTTGTCATTTGTTAAATGAGAATGGTTTGACGAATAGACTATTTTTCCTGATTCAATTTTCATGAAAATCAGAGTAATGGTCTAGGACTAGTTAGAAAAAGTCAAAATAGTGGACAGGAAGTTTGGCCAACTATGGCAAAATTAGTGTATATATTTTTCAACATGACTCAAAGAATCTTATTAAGACCACGTTCATTACAACAGTCAAAATTAATGAAAAGCTATTAGCGTTTTTAAAATGTCATTATAATTCTTGACCGCAAGGTGGCACAGCCCCAAAACTTTTTGAGTACCTTCAGGGCAAGGTGCATTATAATTATAGCATTCTATGTCAAAATTCTAAATGGCCAATGCCCAAAATAGCAAAATCTTAAGAGATTCAGTTTTGGCCAAAGCTTTCAGAAGTTACATGCAAAAATAGCAATTTTTCGTATCTCCTGACCACTAGGTGGCACTGCACCAAATCTCTTCAGGTACCCTTAGGTCATGGTTCTCATAACACGCACCAGGTTTGGTCTGAATACACTAAAGCGTTGCAGAGATATAGCTTCACGTCCAATTTGGCATGCACTTTGTCAAATTCGTTTGCATGTTGTTTGAGAATGAACTTCAATACCTTGTGTTTGTGTGTTCATGGTCTGAAGATGATCTGAGCCAATTTTTGTGAAAATTGGAGAAACGGTCTAGGAGGAATTTTGTTTTTCGGAAAACTCAATATGGCGGGAAAATTCTCATGATGGAATATGATGAGGGTGCAATCGAATCTCCAAGGAAATTGTGTTACTAGCCCTTAGAGTTGTATTGTGAGCACTTCCTGTGTTATTTGCCAATTCATGAAGAATCGCTTGTTTGTTTTCCTCACTTGTAAGTCGCTTTGGATGAAAGCGTCTGCTAAATGACTAAATGTAAATGTAGAGTTCAAAAGTTATTAGCATAAATGTGAGTGCAACTTTGGCTGGTTGGTGGCGCTGGAAGGATTGAGTTTCAGACTCTAAAATTGCTGTGGTTAATATTCATAATATCTTTGATCAGTGTGCCAAATTTCACAACTTTTTACCATACTGTTCTATGGGCTGCCATAGACTTGAGCGCAAGAAGAAGAGGTATAAGAAGAACACTAA
Source organism: Opsariichthys bidens (assembly GCA_037194245.1). Lineage (NCBI taxonomy): Eukaryota > Metazoa > Chordata > Actinopteri > Cypriniformes > Xenocyprididae > Opsariichthys > Opsariichthys bidens. The sequence goes on from CM074309.1 coordinate 5,332,967, forward strand.
CGGATACAATAGGTGCCTATGCATGTTTGGTCCTTGGCCCTTAATAAAAAACTATAATACCAATACTGTCACAGAACGTGTAGGAGACGAGCAGACACGGAGTTGAAGATTAACATGAAGACTTTAATCATTCGTAACGTAGAGAACAACATAACACACATTCCAACATAGACGAGAACCGACCTGAAGTGAGGGAAACACAGGGAATAAATACAGGAACTGATGACGAGTGACGACTGGGGCACAGGTGAAGAAAATAACCAATTAACAAAATAGCTGAAGACAATGAACTACTAATGAAACTACGTCACAAGGGAAACACATGACAAATTTAATCTTTAGCAAATCTCAAAGATAACTTTTTTCATTATATACATTATAAAGTTATTAAATTCACTTGTAGTACATAAAGTGACTATAGTGTGTCCTGTTTAATTTCATATGGAAAAAATAGTACAGAATTGTAGTATCAGCCATTTATTGGTTATCAGCCAAAATATTTGTAATGAATTTTAATATAAGTGCATATAGAAAATACAATCAAAATATTGTTGTAGGGTCTCTACAATTTCAGATTCATCCCATGAATACAAATTCAGTATGACGATAAGTTAAAGTGTTAAAGTCATTTATATACAGTGGTGAAAATGGCTGAGATTTACTTGGGGGGCCGTAGTTGGGAACATATTTTATATTTTTAAATCATAGATGCATAAAATCCTAACTATTTTAATGTATGAAATTTGCATAGCATTTACATGGATTATGAACCATGTCTTTCCCATGTTGGTGTGAGATATTATGCCAATTATGTACTCCGTAATGCAGAAACCCATTTATAAAAGCCTCCTCTCATGCCGGAGTAGCCTATCCAGACTCAATAACCTGTTGGCCTTCTTTGCTTACAGTGAGGTTAACCACTAACCTTGCATGAGAGGATGTTGGCAGCCCTATATTCTTTAACTTTGCACTTTGCTCCAAAGGGAAGAAATGTAGTCACAAAGAAGACATTTGGGTCACTAATCTGCTTTGGGAAACCGTTCCCTGAACACAGCCCATCTTGGATAAGAATGAATGTTTTACCCCTGCCAGCAATTCATAGATATGTTTTTTTTTTTTTTATTCACTGTATGTGTCGATGGACAAAGTCTTGACATTTGTCTGTGGAGTTGAGCATTTTGTTGACTTATTCTTGTGTTCCATAAGGTTGTGGCTTTTGTTGGCACGTTGCACTAAGCAATAAGACACTAAGTGCCAAGTAAAAATAATGTCAACTACAAAAAGATATCTGTCTTTGAAGCTATTATACAGAAGTTGGCTTGAAGAACAGCGAAGAGCAGTTGCTCGACCTCCCAAGTGTAGTTATAATGAAAAATAAGTTAAATGTACCTTTCTGTGGCAATCCACAACAGTGCCTGAAAGCACATTATATGTGGTAAAATCACTGTAATGTATTGCCTTGTGTGGCTTATTGCTTTTATAAAATGGCAACGACAGCAACGAAATAATATTCAACAGTGTTTAGTAAATAGTTACGTTACTTTCTAGTACTTTGGCACAGTAATGTAGAAAAGTTTTGTAGTCACAGGTGTGCAATTATTGCCTATTAACAATGTTTCGGCAATGTTTCTGAATGACAGCTGTAAAGTTGAGATACTTTAAAGTTCCCTTTTGATTTCAGTATACTCAACATTGCTATATTTTCCTTGTAGGGATGTCATGGTGAGGAAATTTTCACACCGTTATTACCGATAACATGAGGAAATACACGTGTACTCTGTGCCTTTAAATCGCGAGCACCAGCGAGGCATTGAAATTGCTTATGAATGCACACTCGCTTTTCACTTTCGTCTTTGAAATCGCATTCACGTGTACTCACCTGTATAGTAGTCCCCCTGAAATCAAAATTTACGTTTTTTAACTTTTAGTATGAATATGTTAGAGAGTTATGGAGGAGATTAGGAGGAGAGACAGTTAGAGATTTGAAGGAAACTGAGTTTTTACCGAGATTAACGTCTCTGGCCGAGCTCTGATATAAATGAAACGCTATTGGCTATTTTAAAAAAGGGGAGGGGCTGTTCATATGTCCTACCCTGTCTCCCTCTTTCAGGTGAAATTACTTCAATACATTAAAAATGCTGCACGTTCCAAGGCACCTCAGTGAGCCTATAATATGTGGGCACCAGGGAGGCGCTATCTATATGTGGGGTATTGAAATCGCTTTTGAATGTGCGCTCGCTTTTCACTTTCGTTTTCAAATTCGTGATCACGTATACTCTTTGTGCAGGGAGTGGCGGTACTGACCACACATTTTAAGATATTTGTTAATGACGCGCAGGATCTGCACCAAATGTAAAGTGGCTATACGTAAAGCTACTGACATGTTTTAAATAGTGTTTTAAAGTCATGTGAGGTTGTACTTTGTGTTTTTGTGGTCATTTTTTACCCTCTTGAAATCAGCCGGATCATTTCCACAATGACCAATGCAATCTACCAAATTAGTGCCTGTTTTTTTATTTTTGGGGGGGGTGGTAAATAATAGCGCAAATACCAGTAAATTGACTAGCACAAACCTTAGTAAATCACTTTGCATCATTCATTTAAATAGTCTCCTCCCATAAATTTAGGTTTGAATGTGAAACTCCTACAAATGCGTATGAAATAAGATCTGTCTGCGTCTGTGCTGACGCAAGCTTTTAGTAAATCTGGCTCCAAGCCTTTATCGTCGACTAACTTTTAGTTGACTATTAAGGGAATAGCCTTATCAAAATTGAAAGGGAACGTCTTCAGATAAAGTCCCTTAGATAAAGGAACAAACATGGCATGTGTTGCTGTTGCCTTGTCCAAGGCAATGTCGAGCCCGCCTCTATTTTACGCACTGAACGTCATTGGACAGTGTCAGTTTTTTTCGGAGAAAGGCCTTTTCCCCATAGCGTGAGCTATTGTTGCAAAGTCTCGTTCCCATATCTAAGCTAATCGAGGTTATCGGAGTAACCGGAGATGTTTTCATTTAGCCAAAAATAATGTTGTTTGATAATTGAATTTAGGTAATTGAACTCTTTATGTTGTTCAGATGTCATGACTATTTTCAAATAGATTACAAAATCTTACCGACCTTAAACTTTTGAACGGTACCTTGGTGCTTGATTATCACCATATTGAAAATTAGAATTATATTATTAGTCAAACACAACACGAGGGATGTTTTAGCTGGCAATGGTAAACTCTGCTTGTTAGAAAATCTTTCATTTAGCCAAAAATAATGGTTTTTAGTAATTGAATTTGGATAATTCATTGAACTCAGGGTGTCATGCTCTCAGGTGATAAATTAAACCGGACGTATGTCGAGTTCTTCGTCAATGAACCACCTCTTGATATTTCAACCAAACTAATTTTACACACACTAGCATCATTTTTGGTCACGTCCACATTGCTGACATGTTTACCTGTTGTAGCTTATCCACGTTTCGTGCACGGAATAGATGCCGACACGGTCAAAACGCCTCATTGGAGAAGCACTAATTAAACGTCTCTGCAGCTCTGGTCAATAATTTCAGCCCTCCAGAATGATTTTGGCCGAAACTGAATTTTTGTTCCTGCCATAAATTTTAGTGCATCACTAACCAACGAGCACTGTAGCGATCTGACTGAACCTTGTGATTTCCACAAGTGTTTTCCAGTGTTGTGTGCAATATGCATCAAATGCTGAGAAAACAAACTGCGGGCATCCGGGAGTGTGAGACTGAGACCACCCTTGTTATTGGCACATGGTGGTCACACATCAAATGTTTTGAGCAACATGGAGTAAAATGCTCAAAGTCTGTTCATAATTTTTGAGAAGGTTATGGTGTTTATGAATAGTTTCCTGAGGCCTTTCCACAGTCTCATAAATCCATTCGATCTTGTTTTGGTTTGTTTCTTGGCCAATCACAGAAAAATGACTAATTCTGTTTTCCCTCTGAATCTAGTTAACTCTGTAGAGGTCAGTTTGTTCTCAGGGCTTCCAGAGCTTCCTCCACTGCCTCTGGATAGCATGTCTTAGCGGTAAAGCAGGGCTGATTCAGCCGGTGCCTGTGGTTTGTGCAATTTTCAGTCAATCTGCTCTGAAAAACTCCCCTGTAATTCATTGGATATAAATAAACACGTCACATTTGTCTGGATTACAGTAGACACACATTTTAAAGCTTGGCCCAACAAAACTATGCTTGCATCTCACAATGTAGGTCATGTTTCTGATCCAGAGAAATATGAGCTGAAACGGTTCTAGACGCACTTCAGCTGATGCATTTTGTGGTTTCGACGTCTTTAAACAGCATCCAAATTTGCTGATGAACAAGTCTGTATTTTATTGTTCCATTTAAATCAAATGTTCTTGGCAAACATCTCAAACTGTTTTCTTATATCTTGTGGATTACGTTTATATTTTTACATTCAGCAGGCGATTTTATACAAAACACTGTGAATTCACTCCATGCTGGTGTGTGTGTTTGGGGAATCTAATCCTTGACTTTGTCATTGCCAGTGCCCTTGTAGGAAGCCCTAGATAGGGTTCGAACGTAACACACTTCATTTAAACCTTCTAAATGTAGTATCATGCGTCGCAAAGTTTATTACAATCCTGCATAAACCTTTAGAAAGTAGTAAAGCATTGATTTTTCTAAGAGGTGACTTGCTGCAAATGGACAGGAAAATGACCCGCGCCCAGCCTAAATTGCACAGACATTTTTCCACCCAAGGCCATGTGGAAGAATGTGTTGATATGAATTGCTGATTTTGTTAATACGCCAACATAAGTGATTCCTGATGTTACGCTTTTTCTGAAATGTCCCATTCTTCTCCGCAGCTGCCACGGAGGGGCGAGTCAACGGAGGTGAGGACTTCTTTCAAAAGGTAAAGAAAACCACATTGCTTTGGCAGCCTCATGCAGCGTTAGAAAATAGGTTAGCATCATGTTGCATGTGTAATTATTTCTGCCGAAGGATAAACTGCAATCAGAGCTGCGCGACACAGTTTTGCGGTACTCGAGCCTCAAAATACTACTACTGCGGTAATAGAATAAATGCGGTACTACATAACTGCCTGTATGCACAGTGTGTATTTGCTCTGCCAAATTTGGATCAAAACAGAAGTTATATGTTTTCAGTAACATAAAGAGTGGTGTTGAGCCCGTTACAGGTTAACAAACCAATCTTAAGAGGAGATGACAGCACTTTATAGGTCAAATTGAAATGAGCCTTTTTAGAAAACACAACTATTGATTAGCAAAATTTTTAATATATAGGATTTTTCGTAGAAGAGCAGTAAGACGCATGTTGTATTGTAAATGTAGTCACTGTGCGTTGAGCCAAACAAAAATCTTTAAAAGGGATAGTCGAAAAAGGAAACTCCATGTCGTTCCAAACCTGTATTACTTTCTATGTGTTCTCTAGAAGACAAAAGGAAAGAATTTAATGAATGGCAAAATTGGATGAATTCAGGCAATGGCATTACGATGTGACATATTTATATGCTTAATGAAGTACCTTTTTCAAATGCAGCTTAACCCTTTATGCGCTGTTGGATTTCTGTGAACACCCTTTATGGGGCGCGTCAAATTGACCCTAATTGGATTCAATACAATTCCTCAAAAATCGCACTATGAAAAACAACAAAGATTCAGGTACAAATTGTAAACTTTTAATATCAACATTTGTCAAATATTTTTTACATTTTTTTTCTTAGAACATCATAACTGAGCAATTAAATGTAGCTTATACAGCTACAAAATATTTACTTTTCCTAAGTTGGCTGTTTTGTAAACTTTCATAAAGTCATGAAGTTACTTATGCAGAAAGCACACATTTGCTGTGTGTTCATCATGTCAGATGAAAAACCTCATTTTTTAGCTTCATAAGGTAGTAAAAAAATAAATAAATAACAAAATATAACCAAGAAATGTTATTATTTTGGGTCAGTACAGTTGCCTTAGAGCGTTAAAATATGCAGGTCAAATTGACCCGGCGAACATCACGAACGTTACAGTAATTTTCTTTGTACATGTCACCAGCATGTTGAAACTTTGCATGCATGTTCATGATGATAAATGAGAAAAAGTCACAAAATATCAAGAAAAAAAAACTTAGGTAAACCAGTATTTCCAACAACTAGAAAATCTAAACGGGTCAAATTGACCCGGAACATAACACAAGGGTTAATATTTAAGAAACTGTACAATAAACTTAAGTAAAACTATTACAAATTAGAATGATTTCTGAAGGATCACGTGACACCGAAAACTGGAGTAATTATGCTGAAAATTAAGCTTCTGGAATAAATGACATTATAAAATACATTAAAATAAAAAAACAAAACAAAAAAAAAATCACAATATTACAGTTTTTACTGTATTTTTGATCAATTAAATGCAGCATAAGGAGACTTTTTTCAAAAAGATTATAAAGTCTTTCCGACCTCAAACCTTGATGCTTGATTATCGCCATATTGACAATTACAATAATATTATTAATCAAAAATGTGGGATATTTTAGCTGGCAATGGTAAACTCTCCTGATAAAATAACTGAATTCAAACTGATCTCTGCAAAAGCGTATAGGAAATTTTTGATAAATCACCTTTACCTCGAGAGCTTAGTCGGTGACTCGTGACACAACACCTTTCGCCGAAGGATACTCAAAACAGGTCTCCCGTCCGTTTACGGCCACGCCAAAACAAGCACACTTTGCGTATTTGGATTCGGTGAGGTAGAGTGGCCTTTAGGGCGAACACTTGCTGGTCTAATTGGCAGGCTGTGAATAAATACAGGCTGGAGAAACCAGACAGCTCAGGACAGGAATGAGACTCAGCGCCTGAATCGAAGCATGCTGGCCTTCAAAATAAACACTCTCGCAGGCAAGTCGATATGGCTAAGAAATCCGGCACATGTCAAAGTTTCATTTGCGTTAACCTGAAAGGTGTGTGAAAATAATCAGACCCGGTTAAGAGGGCTTGGAAAGGCCCTATTCTGGAAGATTCGGCCGGCTGCACCTTAAGCCTCGGGCTGCCTCGAATTTGGGTAGTCGCAGCTGATGCAAAGCTACAGAAACGCCATTTCCTGCTTTTCAAATAAACACAACCTACCGTATCACGAACAGTGTTTTAGCAATGGCTGTGTCCCAAATGGCAGCCTAAATGTGGATTTGCGGTCTCATGGACTTTGCTCGCGTGCGTCCGTCAAGTCCATTCCACCATAGGCCGGCGTCACGCCAAACAGGAAAACCGATCGACTCACTGGTCTGCTTTCACAGCCTCATTGCATTCATAATCACGCTTGTGCAAACTATTCCAACTTAAACTTTCAGGGAATAGGTTTCTTAAATGAATACTTAAAATGTTGTTGGAAGCTTAATTTTGACGTCGAAGGCACGCGACCTCTGTGTCGCCTACGTTTAGCTTTTTACTTCTGCCGATTCAAAATTCATAGTACATTTGTGAAGACTATCATGATTAAAATGTATGAATCATTAACTGTTTTTGTTTCTGCATTAATCTAAAAGCAAATGGAGAAATCTTAATGGGTTTTTGTTGAGGGAACCAATTTTTTCATTTTAGGTTTCAGACTTTTTGCTACTGTTGAATGTATTTGGCTTCAAAATTGATAGAAGTTGTGTACATTTATGAAGATTATCATGGTGAAAATGTAAAAATCATAAACGTTTGTTGGCTACAGAGCTTATTTTCTGCAATAACCCAAAACCAAATGGAAAAATCTTAATGGGTTTTTGTTGAGGGAACCAATTTTTCATTTTTGGTTTCAGACTTTTTACTTTTTGCTACTGTTGAATGTATTTGGCTTCAAAATTGATAGAAGTTGTGTACATTTATGAAGATTATCATGATGAAAATGTAAAAATCATAAACGTTTGTTGGCTACAGAGCTTATTTTCTGCAATTACCCAAAACCAAATGGAAAAATCTTAATGGGTTTTTGTTGAGGGAACCAATTTTTCATTTTTGGTTTCAGACTTTTTACTTTTTGCTACTGTTGAATGTATTTGGCTTCAAAATTGATTGAAGTTGTGTACATTTATGAAGATTATCATGATGAAAATGTAAAAATCATAAACGTTTGTTGGCTACAGAGCTTATTTTCTGCAATTACCCAAAACCAAATGGAAAAATCCTAATGGGTTTTTGTCAAGGGAGCCAATTTTCACTTTAGGTTTCAGACGTTTAACTTCTTACTTCTGATGATTGTATTTGGCCTAAAAATTCATAAAAGTTGTGTACATTTGTAAAGATTATCATGACTCAAATGTAAGAATTATAATAGTTTGTTGGTTGCAGAGTCTATTTTTTTTGCAATAATGCAAAAACCACAGAAAAAATCCTGTTGTTTTTTTGTCAAGAGAACCTTTTTCATTTTAACCAATTTTCATTTTTCATTTACTTCTGTTGACTGTATTTGGCTTCAAAATTCATACAATCTGTGTGAAGCTTATCATGACTAAAATGTAAGAATCATAAACATTTGTTGCTTACAGAGCTTATTTTCTGAAATAACCCAAAAACCAACTGGAAAAATCTTAATGGGTTTTTGTTGAGGGAACCAATTTTCACTCTAGGTTGCAGATGTTTAACTTCTTACTTCTGATGATTGTATTTGGCCTCAAAATTCATAAAAGTTGTGTACATTTGTAAAGATTCATCATGATTAAAATGTAAGAATCATAAACATTTGTTGCTTACAGAGCGTATTTTCTGAAATAACCCAAAAACCAAATGGAAAAATCGTAAAGGGTTTTTGTTGAGGGAACCAATTTTTCATTTTAGGTTTCACACTTTTAACTTTTTACATCTGTTGAATGTATTTGGCTTCAATATTAATAGAAGTTGTGTACATTTATGAAGATTATCATGGTGAAAATGTAAAAATCATAAATGTTTGTTGGCTACAGAGCTTATTTTCTGCAATAACCCAAAACCAAATGGAAAAATCGTAATAGGTTTTTGTTGAGGGAACCAATTTTTCATTTTAGGTCTTAGACATTTAACTTTTTACTTCTAGTGATTGTATTTACCTTCAAAATTCATCACAGTCATTTGCATTTGTGAAGATTATCATGCTGAACATATAAGAATCATAATCTTCTGTTGGTTACAGAGCTTATTTTCTGCAATAATCCAAAAGCCACTGGAAAAATCCTATTGGGTTTTTGTCAAGGCAACCAATTTTTCATTTTAGATTTCAGAAACATGCTCACAAGCAATGTACCTTCTGCAAAGCCTGCACTGTAGACACATGCTCCACTTTTGGACGGGTCCTATTTATCATCTGAATTAGAGGAATTAGGTCCAGTGTGAATTAGTTAAAAATGAAGGATATGATATTTCTTTTGTGAAATAACACAGTGTATCTCCAAAGGAACCTTGTAAATGTGATTTAACATAAGATAAGAGAGGTATTTTGCTGCGCACGTCAACATACTTGTGCTGAAAACAAATACTTTATCTAAACACACTATGTAAGAATGTGAAATTTAACCTGCACCCAGAGACATGGATGAATTCATGAAAAATGACCTCAGAAATTATCCCACGTATGTTGAAAGTAACAACAAATCTTTTTTTAAAAAAGAGTGTTTTTTAGAAATGGTCTTTTGACTGTGAGGAAAGTGTTTCTGCCGACTCAGCGGCCTCACGCCCCAAGAGCGTGCTTTCACTAGAGTGATACCAGCCTGCTAAAATTACACGTTTTCAATAACAACATTGCATTCCTGCATATCATGGCGGCTGCGTTTTCGTGTCGAAGCCGTCAGGTATTCCGTGATTCTGCACAAAGATGGGATTCAGCCCTTTTTCCTTAGACGTTTCTCTCACGCTGAGAGCTCTGATCAGGTAACGGCGAAACCTCAGGAAACCCTGCCTCATCTCTCTGAAAGAATTCAGTAATATTTAGAGTTTTTTTTTATCAGAATAATTGCTTTGTTATTCATACTGTTATCTTAATTGTCATTTTGTAAACTGGTTTCTTGTTGCCAACAAAATAATTGCTTAATGCATTATGCTTTTTTCACTAATGAAAGAGTTTTTGAATCAATTTATTAGAGGTGTTTGTCAATGCAAGCATCACTTTTAGGCTTTTTTAACTATTAAAAAAAAACGATTGCAAAGTATTCTACTTGATCTGACCCTTACATTTAGTTTAATAAAAGTTAATAAAATTTACTCACAAAAATCACAATATGGCTTGTAAACTTGTATAATGTTAGGACTCCTTATTATACATTTTTTACATTTACATTTAACGTTTGAAAATGAAGAAATTAAGACTTTTTAAATTAAAAAGAAATTATGAATGGAGAAATTCAGATTTTTTTATTTTACATTAAATTATAACAGTATAACATTTCCTTTTTATTTATTATTTTTTATATTTGTAAAATAAAATAAAAATTATTATTATGTTTATGACCATATTGATATTTAAGCACACTATTTTGGCCAAATTGTGCAGCCCTATAGACCTTATGTAGCCCCGCCCCTTTTCAGCGCTGCGCTCATTGTGTTCTGTCTTCCTGTTTATATTTCCACTGCATGAGGAGATCTTACGGATTTATGAATGAACCGCTCGTTTTTTTTTTCGTTTTTTTTTTCGTTTTATCTTCCCAGTCAGGTAAACAGGCAGAATCAAACCAGGAAAACTGTGTGTGTGAGTGGTGCTTAAATAGTGACAGATAATGTGCTGCAGCTGGCTGGGGTAATCAGTGACAGGCTTCGAGGCTTCTGGGAGATGTAGTGCACATATGAAAGTGAATGTGTGCTAATGGATTGTGGGAAGTGAAGACCATTTGTGAGTGAGTGTGCATGTGAATAGTCCAAGGTGAAGTGCCCTCTTGTGGTTGTCATGGGCACTTCAGCTGATGATCATTACAGTCTTGACCTTTGAGTGTCGACGCGTTGTCAGTGTCCATTGCACCATAATGTATTTTTCACTTTGTGAGAACATGATGCGTGGCATGAGAGCGGCATGACATTGCAACAGTAACTAAAGGGTGGGTCTTTGCGAACAGTCAATTGCAACTGTATGTCCCGCATTTTTAGATTCAGATTAAGTTACAAAACTTGGGTAATCTAACAAAATACGTTACAAATGTATTTTGCAATCTGCAGTGAAATACATTTTAAAAGTAACCTACCAAGCCCTGGTCATGCAATGCATGAGATTGTAGGATATCATAGACAGTGAAAGATATATCTGTTCTGCCTTCAAAAAACGATCAGATGAAGGTGACGGAAAGCGAAGCTAACATTGGATTCGGCAGCATTTTTAACCCTTGTGCATTGTTCAAATTCACGACCCTTTCGTTATATTTTCAGCCACGATTTTAACTGCTTTAAAAATGTATCAGATAAATATTTTTCTCAATTTTTTTTGCTTAAATCTATTAATCAACCTCAGTACTGATCAAAACTACTAAATTAAAAAAAAATCAGGATTTTAACTCTTTAAAATGTTAAAATCTGATGCTGCACAAAAACTAACAACGCATCAAAGCCAATGTTGTTTCTAATCTTTGACACGTTTTTTCCCAAATCAGTGACATCATTTATGAATTTGGCAATTAAAGAGTTAAAATCCTGAATTTTTTTTTTTTTTATTTAGTAGTTTTGATCAGGACTGAGGTTGATTAATAGATTTAAGCAAAAAAAATATTGAAAAAAAATATTGATCTGATACATTTTTAAAGCAGTTAAAATAGTGGCTGTTTTCAGTCACGAACATAAGGAAAGGGTCGTGAATTTGCCCACAGAGTTCTGTTGAGTTTTTGAAAATTTTCAAAGCATTTACCCAAAATATGTGTCAAAATAAGATTTGTCACCAAAAATCATTCCATTTGCTGAAACACGGAGAAAGTTATGGCCAAATTAAGACTCAAAAATTCCCCATAGTGGATGAAAACATCCCGAACAGCACATAAGGGTTAAGCTTTCGGATACAGTCCATAAAAACTTCCAAGTAATTGTGTTAGAGATGGTTGGAGCTAAATTCTGCAAGACCTTGGCCCTCCAGGAGCAGGATTGGACACCCCTCGACTAGATTATCATAGAGTCTCTTTCGACTTGGGCCAGTAAGCAACCACCTAGAAACCACCAATACAAAAACTCAGTCAGAAGAACTTGGCAACCTCTTAGCAATGCTCTGACACCATGCACAACAGCATTGTGGTGGCACAGGTGTGGATCACTCAGAAATTTTAATTTTTTTTTAATGTAGTTACATTTTATTTTTTTTACACAAATTAGACAATGAAATGAATTGATAATCGTTCGTTTTTCTGGTGTGGATTACCATCATCGTTAACTCATTTTATAAACTCTTTACCTCTTCAAACTCTCTTAGTTGTTTATAGAATGAGGATGAATTGTAAACTGTTAAGTTATTTGTCAACAGGATGAAATGGAATTTCGGGAGGGAAATGAAAAGCAGGTGCATGCTGGCTGGAGCAACTACGTAAAGCCTCAACAAGAAGGGTGGGCGTAAAAAGTAAACATGGCGCTTGTGTCTGTACAAAGACTTGCATTGTACTCTGTGCCATAATTTAATCCATTTCATATTGAATTTTTAAATAGATCTGAAATCAGAGCTCCCTCTGAAGTACTTTCATTATTTTTTCATGATTATTAAAGGAAATTATTTTCCCAGAAGTGAAAATTCTGTTATTATTCATTCATCAAATCTTTTTCGGGAAATTTGTCTAAATTTCTTTCTTCCGTGCAACACAAAAGGAATTATTTTGCAGAATGCTCTTTTCAATGCAATACCAGTGAATCGGAGCATGGCTCATGATTTTCAATGGATTTCAACGTAAATTTTTTATCTATTTTGAATCACTAGAGTGACATATTTTTGTAGAATTTTGAATTGGATTTTTCCATCGGCTTTTGGATTATTGTAGAAAATAAACTTTGTGACCATCAAATGTTTGATTCGTGCACATTTTGTTCATCATAATAACACAACTTTGATGAATTTCGAAGCCTAAATGCAATCGGCATAAGGAAAAAGATATAAATAGGATATAAACAAACTAATCCACAGTCACATGACTTCAACGTCACCACTGTTAAGCTTCCAATAACTTTTTCAGGCTTTATTTTAAAACATTTTCCCTCAAACTTTGAGTTAGAATAGTTTGCAAGAATGTGATGTATTAAGTAGATGAGTTTACCTGTTTGGCGTGATGACGTTTAATGTACCTGACAACCTCTATAGTCACATTTAGCCACTTGTTAGCAACAGGCTTTTTTTTGGAAAATATATCAAAAGGGTGTATTACACTCAAAAAAAAATTCAGTGTAAAAAATAAGTTTTATGTAATTTAATTACATAGCAATTTTCCATCAATTTGGATTACATAGTTTTAACATAAACAAACTAATAAACTTAATGTGATTCATATTTGTCAGTCATACGTAAATGAAATAGGTAAGATTTATGTAGTAGTTCACAGAAAAATGCCCAGGTTAATTAACACTCATGTATGTGCACACTTCTCAGTTAAAGTACCATTGAAGCAGTGTCAGAGTTAGTGAGATCATTAAGTGATGATTGAGCAGTAATGATGAACACCTGCTGTTAACAAGCAGAATCACTGAAGGACAGAGAAACACAAGAACTACGACTGATTAAATCAACTGAAGATAAAAGACATTGAATCTCTCACTATTACATAAATCTTACCTATTTCATTTACATATGACTGACAAATATGAATCACGTCAAATTTATTAGTTTGTTTATGTTAAAACTATGTAATCCAAATGGATGGAAAATTGCTATGTAGTTAAATTACATAAAACTTATGTTTAGACAGAAATATTTTTTTGAGTATGCAGTAGAAGAAAACATAAAAATATCTTGTGTTTTCCACAGACATTGTTATAACCAAAAACCCATTGGATTATCACTATCGAACCCATTGACGGAACGGGAAATGCTAACTCGTTTCCAGGTTTTGGGCTACAAAATTGTCATCCCTGAAGCACTCTATTGTTTGGCTTCAGAAGATGCACAAGTCATATAGACTATTTCCTGATCATCATATAGTATTTTGCACCTGACAGCCCCTGGTCACCATTCACTTTCATGTGTGAAAAAGAGCAGCGTGAACATTCTTCAAAACGTCTGTTTTTGTGTTCCACGGAAGAAATGAAGTCAAACGGTTCTTTGAATCAACAAGACTTTTTGGTTGAGCTATTTTGTTTATTATTCTGTAAATGTGCATCTGCGATGTCCTCAGCCTTACCTGATCCTTCCTGTTTTTGAATTATTCTCGCCGCCGACTTTGTCTACAAAAACATTTGGCCCGATTCCCCTTTGAGTCCGATTTTTCCTACATGTCTTCTTTATTTGACAAGATGTCATGAATTATATAAAAACAAACACGATTCGTCAGTCGTGCGAGATGCCAATCTCAACGATGCACAGGGTGAGCAACAACATCTAGCACAGTACGCTGAAGCCTGTGTGCTCATGGAAACACTGATTTGGGCCGTTTCCTAGCCCTCCACCCACAATCCCGTTCACTGGATGTGACACACAAGCTGTGAGGTAAGCCTCCGTGTGCTGGCGTGATGGATCAGACTTCTGGACCTCAGTGGGTGTTTGTGCCTCACACAGATATAAGAGAATCTGTTTGCGATCATAAAGAATTACTCCGCGAGTTTGTAATATTGCCAGGCTTTTTCCTCGCCTCATGATAAATGACTCGACTCGCTATTGCTCACTGTCTGTCTGCCTGATTTCCGCTGAACGTAAAAATGAAGTGCTCTGGTTGGCCGGATTTATTTTTGACCTTTCTACCGCACATTTTTTTTTTTTTCCAAAACAAAAGGAGAGGGATTTTCCCAAGCCTGGATCAGGATGTGTGTGTGTGTGTGAGGTCGGAATATTATTTATAAGTTCTCGTTAACTCAAATCGAAAGAGAACTGTTTTGAATGTGATAGTACATTTCCTTTTGTTGGACGAAGTTGCATCCCTTCAAAGGAGCAAAAAAGCACATCTTTGATGAGTTAATAGCGCTTTGGGCCTCTTGAGACTCATGGAAACTGCGCTGTAAACATTTCCATTGTGACATGTTCTGCATTATGAAGAATGGCTTTCTTTCTTGCCTTGATCTTAAGTGATGCTATTTGAAATGGGGTGTAGATCAATGTGAGCGTATTAGAAGAAGATTGATTAAAAAAACATTGTCAGAGTTAAAAATGGAACTCTGTGCCACTGAATACTAAATCCTCTGAGCTCATTTTCCTTTGGGATTTGTTGCATTGGTCATAAAAGCATGTTTGAGTGAACAAATCACTCGCTCATGCAGGAACAAGGTGGTTACATATTGACTATCGTTATATATGTCAGAGGTTCTGTCTTTTTATTCCAAGCGGACTGGTTTCGATTATGCTAAAGAGTAATGCCTTGCTCAGCCATGCCGACCAAGTGACAGATGACCCGGCCATTCAGCCATGTGCTTTTTGATCATGGATACCATCAATGAAAATAACGGCCTTGTTCTGTCCAAGTTTCTAAATGACGAATTTTATTGTACGCAATTAACAGCGTAGGTTTCCGTTTGATCGTTTGTCAGATGTCCAAGCAGTTTAGAATCTCAGAGGAGCATCTCTTCAGAAATTTGGCTTGGAAAAACAGCTTTGGTTTAAGATTCAATGGTTCATTCAAAATCTTCAATCTTTATAGGCAGGGCTAAAGTGAAAAACTCTGGGAGTGTGTTTATCTTAAACCAATTACGCTTAGTAACCTTAGCACCTGTGTTGTGGTGTTAGTTGAAGGATATAAACCTAAATTGTAAATTCTAAGGAAAGATCTGGCAAAAGCATTGTCATTTTTTTATGATGAGATTGCCATGATCGTTAAGTCTGTCTTTTATGAATAGATTTTAGTGTTTTACTCTTTCATGGGTAATTTTCATACCTTTTGATGTCCCAGACTTCAGTTCACTGTGTTAAACTATTCACTTTAATGCATAATTTTCACCCCACTGAACCTATTTTATTTTCCTCAAATGTTACTTCTTGTTTAGCAAGGATTATAGTATTCCAATATTACTCAGAATTTAGCAATATTCTGATTATATTGGATAATGTAAACAACACAATCCGATTGCCTGCTTCAATTTAAAGGGGTCATGACATGTCATCTTTGAGGTTCTTTATTAATAAATAAATGTGTGGAAAAACAATGATTTTCAACCTTCAATCTGACACCCTCTGTCTAAAATGAACCATTAAAGGATTAGTTCACTTCAGAATTAAAATTTACTCACCCTCATGCCATCCAAGATGTTCATGTCTTTCTCTCTTCAGTAGAAAAGAAATTAAGAACATTAAAACACTCCAGGATTTTTCTCTATATAGTGGACTTCAACAGGGAACAACATGTGTAAGGTCCAAATTGCAGTTTCATATATATATATATATATATACACACACACATATATATATATATATATATATATAGAACATGATTACTTAATGCATTGTACTAGAGCAGTACAAGATGAGCATTTGTGGTTAAAAAGTATTAAAAATAATTTTAGAAGACAGATCGTTTCGCTAGATAAGACCCTTATTCCTCGGCTAGGATTGTGTAGAGTCCTTTTAAGCTGCACTGAAACTGCAATTTGGACCTTCAACCCGTGTAATGTTTTTTGTAAAGCGACTTACAAGTGAGGCAATTAGGGGTTAGGTGTCTTGGTCAAGGGTACCTTAGTCATGGTATCGAATTCACAATCCCCGCTTTCAATTCCTGCCGGCGTGGGAATCGAACCAGCAACCTTCAGGTTGCAAGTTAAATACCATTAAATAGTTTACTTATGATGTAGCTGCTGTCAGATCCAATACAGCTGGCTGCTTCGTCTGTCAACAAACGATTCTTTGTGGACTCTCCATTACACTGTGCCTCGTTTACGGAACATCTATCAAAATAATGTATACGGTCAAATTCTCTGAACAAACATTTAATCCTCCGACATGATCCAGGGCGCCCTTTAAAAATAAACCATCCACTTGTTCCTGATGTTGGGATCCTTCTAAAGTCAAACAAGCTGATAAAATGGGACGCATCAAAGCGAATGTTCCTTTACACTTCTATTTACTCTTCCATTTGTCCTCTTGTTGGCAGACTCAAGCTCGTGGAGTGAAGTGAACGGACATCTGTACACTGTATCCAGTGTGGAGCATCAGTGATTGTAATGGGGGTTCTATTTGATTTTGACGTGACGCTCGCATCCGGTGTGGGCAAGTGTCAGCCATTAAGTGCTGAACGGCAGTGGGCGGGGCCTATGGTGAGACGACGAAAGACTATTCGTCGATGTCTCTCTCTGGAGGCAGGCATATGCAAATATATTTGCCTGTGCGATATCACAAGTCCCCCGATATCCGAACCAGCTGTTTTTGGAGCTTGATTAAATAATTCTTTGCGTATAATGAGGAGGACATTTTAAGCTCTGAATTTTAAGTTCTTTCAGGATGCATTACTGGTAGAAATATCTCTAATATGTTAAAAAATCAAGGCAAATTTCATTTCTGATATAATGACATGGTGTATATAATGACAAATATGAAATGGGACATGTGAGGAAAACAAGGCAAATATCACAGGCAGAACAGATGTGCCTTTAGACTCCCATTTATGAGACCAGAACAGACTGAAGCTGTACTGCAAGACTCAAACAGTAACATTAAATGAAGTTTTATTAGCAAAGTTTGGGAGGAGAAGGTTCAGAGAATCAATTAGCACAAGTGGAGAGCATTCAGTTAATCAACTCAACCAATGACAAGCGGTATAAATACAGCAGACTTACCTCTGTTCATCTGAGAGTTTATCAGCATCCCTCCTCCACCCCATCTCCTCACTTCTACTTCTTTCTATTTTTATCACAACATGGGTTGCTCTGGTTTCGGGCCAAAATTCCGAGCTCTGTCCGGACAACACGCCATATACGCATAACTTTAACTCTGTTAATTATGTGTACATGTGAACTGTATTGTTGATTGTAATAGGATGGGAGCATTCTAGTATTAGTCTTAGTCTAGTATAATTCATTAACAGTTTGTTTTTCATGCTGCTCAGAGGGCCAATGTGAAATTAAGTGTTTTTGCTGAGGTATAAAACAGCTGGAGTTCGCCTATTCAAGTTTGAGCGAGGAATCTTGGGACATGTGGTCTTCACCTCACAGCCGGTGGAAAAGAATCGGGATGGGACTCGGACAGAAATCATGTTCATGGACGCGATTATTAACGTTACTGTAGAATGAAGCAGAGCCGAGTGTTGAACGAGACGCTGGAGCGATTGATAATGAGAGACGAACGCGACACACGCCTCGTGAGCAGCGGAATTTTTAGTCGCTGGCGCTGCTTCCGCTTTTTTCAGTCATGAGTATGAGGAAACGCAGCTCTGTTTATCATTTTAGATTCATTTGAGTGTGTTGAAAATGATGTTATAACGTTACTCTGTTCGCTCACTGTTGTGAGACACTTGTTGCACATTGCAGTAAGAGAGATCGATTTTAGAATATCATATTACATGTTGAATGGCTTGTGTTGATAAATGGCATGCAATTAATTTCAAAACATATTGTATGATGGAGAAAATTCTGTATTGCTGTTACTAAAAAACTGTTACTGTTTTTCTCTGAGGCACGGTAAAGCATGGTACTCGCCAAACATTTCTAGAAATTTAGATTTAAACAATAATGCAGATATGACGCCATTGATAGGCGACTAACTCACATGTCCCGGATTCTTGGTTAAGTTAGCAATTTTCTCACGATTTGCAAATAGTTAGATGTTTTACTGCAAAAATCGTATTGCAGCTTTCTGTTTCTTTTCCTGAACAGCGTATGTGCTTTTGTTTTCACTGAGCGTGAATAGATCACCCTGGTTTGTTTTTCAACTCCCCCGATCCTTTCTATTTATGGAAGAGAATCTTCAAAGATAGCAATTTTTGAGGAGATCAAGAAAAACAGGGTGATATTATACAGTTCCGGCCTCCGCAGTAGAAACCGTTTGAGGCATTTCCTCCCCTTTCCATGTGATTCTGGAAAAGGCTTGTTTCTAGTCATCTCACCGTGCAAAGCGAGCATCTACGAGCTGAATTTGCATTACGTGTCCCTCTCATGCTCATGCTCCCTACGTACCCAAACTTTGATAAAAAACAGGAACAATGTCACCCTGACCTAGTGGACCAAACACACTTCAGAGCATCAGCTGAGTCAATAGAAGGCCCCTCGTATTTTCTAATGACACTTAAAGCTGTTTACGTGAACTAAGGCACAAATTGAGTCTGGTCCTGAGGCTCACAATTCCTTGCCGAACACCTGTGGCACCGCACAGTGGGACTGGGGCTGGAAACAGGTGGCAAACACAGTCTTGCATCATTTTGTCCATTCTCACTGTGGAGCGCAGCAGGAGTGTGCTCACACCATAAACATACTCACATGGCTTAATATATTATGCACAATCTTTTTTTTCTCTCTCTAAAGCATGACTTGGTCATCTGGAACATGGTGTACTGTACACAAATGAATTTTCAAGCTTATTCTCAGAGGTCCTATTTTTTATGTTTCCAGCACATTTAAAAAAAAAATGTTTTATGCACATATTCACTTATATTATTTAACAGAGTGTTTGGGGGAACCCGTTGCATAATGGATTTCTGTGAACTAAAGGCCAGTGATAGGCTTATATGGAAATTATATATTGACTTAAAAAAAAAAAAAAAAAATATATATATATATATATATATATATATATATATGTGTGTGTGTGTGTGTGTGTGTGTGTGTGTGTATGTGTGGGTATTCCCTACGTTGTCCGGACCAAATGTCCCCACAGGTATTGTAATACTAGTAAATTTTGATCTTGTGGGGACATTTTTTTGGTCCTCATGAGGAAAAAAGCTTATAAATTATACAGAATTATCTTTTTTGAAAATCTAAAATAGCAGAACATTTTCTGTGATGGGAAGGTTTAGGTGTAGGGGACAGAATATACAGTTTGTACAGTATAAAAACCATTACGCCTATGGAATGTCCCCATAAAAAATAAAACACAACATGTGTGTGTGTGTGTTTGTGTTCAATGTTGTATTTATCTGCCACAATAATGGATTTTATTCACTATCTTTATGTGGTAACTTTTCTCATCAAATATGAATTTATTTTAATTATTTTGTGACATATCATGTGTTTAATTTGATTTAAACAGATTTTTTTTTTTTTTTTTTTTTTTGTCACATTTGTAATGTCTTTCCTGAAATGTTCAGTTTTGGTCAAATATTTTGTTGTAGGTTGCTGTACATTATTCATATTTGATCTATATTTAAGAATATCGTAAGATATCTTGGGCATCTCGGGATTTGTCATCTTTCCATTCACATGTTCACTAATTTATAAACTCATAGAATAAATCTGAAACTTAAATAGGATTAGTTACTTGGCATATCATGTATTTAATTTGATTAGATTTAGATTGATTCCTGGCACTACTCCATATTTTAACAGATCAAAAGGCATCTTAGGCTCTTTGCATTTTTGTCATCATCTGTACATTCACATCTAAATCTATAAATTCAGAAAATAAATCTGAAATCTAATCTGGCTCTAAAAAAGCCATCCGGAGATGACTATTAATTCATAGCTTGTTAAATTAACAACCCATTTAATTTGTAAGACCACTAGACCGGTTATGGAGGTGTCTTGTAACATGTAAAATGTTTTGGCTGTGTAAGTTTTCAGGAGCTGTGTGTGGTCTGTTTGAAAATGTCTTTCAGACCGGCACAGCTTTGCCAAAAACAGCTTTCACAGAAGCATTAACACGGGACATTGTTAGATAGTAGATGCCAGCCAAAGTTCTCTGAGTGAGTCCATACCATTAGAGAAAACAGAATTCTTCACAGTCACAACTGGCCCTTTGCAAAGACCCGCCCCCTTTAGTTACTGTTGCTATGCCCGACAAGCCCTCTCATGCCACACATCATGTTCTCACGAGGTGAAAAATACATCCCGGAGCAAAGAGGACACTGACAACACGTCGACAGACATATGAAACAGTTTCATATTTAAAATATCGTAATTTTTTAAAGACATTTAAACAACAAATAGCGTATAGTGTCTCTTTAGTGTGTCGTAAACCGATCATCTCTTCATACCAGTTCATTTATAGCATCAAATAATCATGAATGAACATCAGACGTGAGTACTTATAATTTTTCAAGTTCAAATTTATCAACGTTTATCTTCTAACTCCCCTGACTGCTTTGTCGGACAAAATGGCAGATTCAGGGTTATGATTGGTCAGATCGCCTGTCAATCAAACTGTTTGCGCAGGGTCAATTGACAAAGAACCTTAATAAACACCTATTTTCGGGTGGTTCCTTGCAAAATACTTTGTTTAGACTTCACATTCAACCGCACAATTTGACATTACATAATCAGCTCCATATGTATGGCTTTTTTAACCTAGTAAACTTGCTCAGAAACTCACCTGGTACAGCAATAGTGCTCAAGTACAAGTCACATGAAACAAGAGTCACGATAAAAGAGCTCAAAAGCAAGTTAAAATGGCATTGTTGATTCAGCGAATGTGTTTTTTATCATAAATTTGCTTTTATTAACACTATTGGTTAGGTTTAGGGTCTGGTATGGTATGTTATTTTCAAATGCAATATATAGTATTAACCATTTAGCGTCACTCACCAAATGTTTCCTTTCTGAACTGACGCGCGCGATACGCACAACAATTACCATAACACCAGATTCACATTCATCTGATTTGCATAAAACCGAACATGCTTTTAGTGCCACTCGCTGGACATTTCACTTTGAAAGTGTCGAAAAATGCATTTTTTTTGTGAGCTGCATGCAAATCTAGAAAGTGCTGCAAAAGTGAAATCCAAGATGCTGGACAAAGTGAGAAATCTTAATTAAAAATCGTATCATATTTTATAAGTAGTGTTCAAAATGAGGTGCCATTTCAGTTTGGATGCTTCTTAAGAGGTTTTTACATTCCAATGCGCTACTTTTCCAATGTTTTTCTAGACAGGTGCAAAACCCTGCACTCACATTTTGCGTCTTTCGCCGCGTCTCTCGTTCTAAAAATGTGATGCTCGAGTTAAAATCAGTTCAGCTTTTAAAAAATGTATCTCGAGAACTTATGTTTTTTCCCTATTCCACTGCCCTCGTCTCGCATTTTTCAAAGCAAAAACGCTGTCCGTGTGAACGAGCCCTAAGAAGGCCGTTGACATCAAGACTGTAGGCTTTGGAACAGTGTTGAATGAAAGTGGTGTCTCTACGTCTCATCTTTTAAACGATAATCTGCACCATAATCATAATTTGTATGAAAAGGTATACATGTTTTTGCCCTTTTACTGCCACTAGTGTTCATGCCAAAAGTAGGCATCTTATAAAGCATAATAATGCAGCTTACCATTTGGACCAGTCTTCACATTGCCTATGGAGGCAACGTGGAGGCTCACTTAGGTCACTTAGGTTTTTGGCACACAGCCAGAGGCAACATCTGTTAGTAAGAGCCCTGGGAAATGCCTACTGCCCAGAAGTGACATCAACTTGTTTGCTTTTCACTTGAGGAAGACACCTCAGAGTTTTCTGTAAGATCTCAAGACCTCTGTAATTATTCAGACAGCAACTGACCCAACAGGACTGTACTGGCCACTGCTGATATCGCTAGATATATACACAGTGACTTTCACAAGCACTTTACTGGTCACATCCTGTTCGGGTCATAAAGCTCTCCTGATGGCTGCAGGCTTTTGCATGCTCCATTTGTAATGCAGAAAATATTCGGAGGGATTTTTTTTTATAGATCTCTGGTTTCATGAGATTTTTTATTTTTTGCTCTAGATACTTTGAGATATTTTAATTGCATGCTATCGTTTTACTCTTACTTAACAACATATGTGACAGAGCAATATGGACATGGGTGGTTTCAACTGGTTTTATTATGTACAGTTTTCAATATGACTCCATATTTTAGTCAGTCTAATTGGTTGAATTTGATTGGGATTTATATTGTTACAAATTTATCATGGTTTCCACAAAACATATTAAGCAATACAAATACTTTTGACATGATAAATGTTTCTTGAACAGCAAATCAGCATATTAGAATGATTTCTGAAAGATCATGTGCCACTAAAGACTTAAAGGGTTAGTTCACCCAAAAATGCGTTTTAAGTCCTGTGTAGAATTAATACCTGTTGCACCATCACGTCTGAGACTAAATCTTACGCCTAGTCAAAGGAAGGTGCAAAGTGAGAAGTCTTGACTTGTTTCCATGTTGAAAATAAAGACAATTAAAAATGTTGAGATAATGATGCATCTGGTATACAGACTCCACGATCATATCGTCGTGTTTTTCAGAGCTGTCCTCGATATTAAAGGTGGGTTGGGATTATCTGCGAAAGTTGAATGCTTTATTAAAATATAACTTGCTCCAAAAAATTGTGTAAACAGCTGTTATCTTTTGCCAGATGTCTTGTTTTTTTATTTGTTTCTTTTAATGCTTATTTTTTTATTCGTTGTTTTGCTTGCATACCAAAATATGCATATACTTTCCGAATTGATCAGTATTTTTTCTTGTTTTACAATCTGTAACCTGGATGCAACTAAGTCCAGCGTAGAGCTTTCACCCAACTTTTTCACGTCCAGCTGGTGCAACCGGCCCCAGAGAGCTACTAAAACATTTAAAATAGTTCATGTGAGTACAGTGGTGTAACCTTAATATTATAAAGTGACGAGAATACTTTTTGTGCACAAAAAAAAACAAATACAACGACTTGTCAACAATATCTTGTGATGGCCAAGTTTCAAAGCTTTACGAATCTTTTGTTTCGAAACAGTGGTTCGGAGCGCCAAAGTCACATAAACAAGGTAAACGAAGCTTTGTTATGTTAAAAGCGATTCGAAATTCCGATAGTCCACGTGAGTTTGATGCACGAACCGAACCACTGATTCGAAACAACAAAAGATTCGTAACGCTTCGAAGCTTTGGCCACATGAAGTGTACTCACCATTGTTTTTTTGGTAACACTTTATTTTACAGTGTCATTGTTACATATGTTACATGTAGTTATCATAGTAATAACAATAAATTATGTATAATTACATGTAACTATCCCTAAACCAACCCAAACCCTAATCCTAAACCTATAGTAAGTACATGTAGTTACTTAATAATACTCAGTACTTAAATGTATAATTACAGTGTAACAAAGGTTAAAATAAAGTGTAACTTTTTTTTTTTTACTTTGTACTTAACAAAAATTTAAAGCTGCAGTACCTGTTAGCAATTTCTGAGAAATGCCGTTGAAAGTGGATCAGACCGAGCATCATAATGCATCCGTAGCCAATCAGCAGCAGGGGGCGTGTCCACTCATGATGGGGGAGGTTTGAAAAACACTGTAGAAAGAGAGATGCTGAGAGACATTACAAACGAGAAAAGGCCTGATAATGGATAATGGATGCCGAGGTTGCGTTGTTTCTGCTCCATACGTGAGTAAAATTGGTTTTGCAGTTTCACTGAACCAAGATAGGCTGTTGTTGTAATTTTAGCTTACAGGACAGTTTTGAGCTTCGCTTCAGCTATGATCAAGAGACACTCTTGGATTGATTGTTCGTGCGTTTTGGGGGTGGAGCAATGAAGGGAGTGATGTGTTTGTTTGGGTTGATTTCAAATATCAACAGTGGTTCTCAGAAATTGCTCACTGCACCTTTAAGATGACATTTTGATTATCTTTCATCATCAGCAACTGAATTTGTTCGTCTTCTTTCTTACATCTGTTTTCAATCTGATTTGTGATTGATCTTTTCTTTGCGTGCATGCATTTATAGTGTCTTCTGGGACCACATGATACATTCAACAACAGCTAGATGCATCACAGACACACAGCCTAAAACCTAAACCTAAATTAAATCTTTTTACCATTTTTTGCTGTTGCTTTAACAGTTTAGCTTTACTATCTTGCTCACACTGGTATTTCAATAGTAAACCAAATTAAATAAAGAGTTACAGCTCAATTTGTCCAAATAAAATTCCTAAAGCGTCATTATGCGTTGATAAGGTTGAGGGGTAAATATTTTGATTATGTATTACCTGTATATGCATGTTGTTTTCTTTTTCTTGTCATCTAAATCTTAAAGAAAGGTCAGAAACTGCTCCCACGTCCAATAATGTGAAAATATTATCTGTTCTTGGCTCTACTTTGATGTTGTAAGTAATTAGTGGTTTATCATTAATAACATATTAAGCAGACAGACTCTTCACATTTTATTCAGATGACCATTATTGGAATGTGGATTACCACGGCTGGCTCAATTTCGGGTGTTGACCGTTACGTTACCATGGTGAGGAGGGGAAGACACACAGCAGTGCTATGCATGCAGCAGTTTTATCATAATAGATGGATAATAATAGTTAAGATGCAATTAAATAGATATACCTTTTTGCAGGCACCATAGAATAAGAGTTTGAATCATGGATATACACTAATGTCAAACCACTAATGATGCTAACCAAGACTGCATTTATTTGATCAAAAACACTGTAAAAAAAAAAAAAAAAAGAATTTTACATAATATGTCCCTAGTCATTTATATGAACTCTTAAAGGTACAGTAGCAAAAACTGAGAGTGGAGGATAAAACCAAAATATAGCTATTTTTGGTGCAAAAAAAACTTCATCAAAATAAGTAGAACTGACTGAAAAAAAAGTGTATAAAACAGTGATTATGCGATCGCTTGATTTCATGCATAATCAGCCAGGGGTCGCATTTTTTCAAATATGCCGCACTTTCGCCGCATAAATTGCCAATTTCAGCAAGCAAAATATGCGGGGCTAGCATAATTTCATAATCCCTGTGTTTTCGTTGCAAAAAAGTCACATATATCTTAGGAGAAAGTTGAAAAATGTTGCATTTACTTCACAAGTAAAGCCCCATTATTTTCCCCCGATTGCCATAGAAACCTTATGAAGTGACGTAATTACGCGACGTGAACGTCATCTGTAAACCCCGCGGTGAAACCATGATGAAGCACGCAAATCATTCTCATTTGCCAACAAAAATAAGTGTAAAAGACCACGTGAAGCAGTTTCCTGGTGTGTCACATGACAGTGGGGACAAATTATTTTGCAACTCTGTGTTGGACCACAGACGGAAGTCGACGCTGTATATTAGTAGTGTGTGAAATAATTGACGTTGCAGTAAGGGATTGCACTTTGTGCATTGGAAGCACTTAATTTAACAGAACATGTCTGTTTTGTACAGCTACCTCTGTAAACAGGAAGCACACATTTTATTTTTATTTATTCATTTTTACAGAAGTTGTTGAATATTCCTTTTGTAAAGCTACAGAACTTGTTTGACTCAATGTTTTGTAAGTTTGAGCCATGTGTTGATTAAGGCCTGAAATAAAACAGAATGAGAACTTCAATATTCTGTGATTTAGTGTGCTTGATCATCATAGGAAGTAATAAGAAATGACTCTTTACATGAAGGTAGTGAAGGTACTTTTTTCCTCTTTTGCATCAAACCGCAGTTTTTGCAAGTTCCCACGATTAAAATTGCAAAAATATCCCGCATATTCCATCGCATTTTTTAAGAAAACGTGCCGCATAATCAAGGATTTTTACCCGCAACAATCCCCGTTTTTCTGGAGGGACTGATAATATGATGTTTTTAACGTGTGTAACCTTTTCTTCTCCATAGGTCATGGAGGAAACAGATACTCAGATTGCATGGCCTTCCAAGCTAAAGATCGGTGCCAAATCAAAGAAAGGTAAGATCTTATATGAGACATGCTCTGCTTGTGTGTTTGTATATAATAATTTCTCTGCTCTGGGGTGTTTCTGTTTCTCCTTCATTAGGTATGTTTACATGCACTATACACTATACATTTCTCACAGTAGGGAAGAAAAGACTATCGCAACTTCCATTTAATGCCGACTCCATTCCAGTCAGATTGATTGAGGTGTTCGCATGAAGTCTTTTCAATCTGATTGTACCATTTGTCTGATTATGAATAGATTATTTGGTTGCATGTAAATGTACGGTTTAGCGTTCAACAGTCTTGCTCTGGAATTTTTGTCTTATCAAATTGCTACATAAACGATGCTGTTACAAAACAACATGTTTGATATCATCAGTATCTTGGCCTCAGGGTCAGATTGATCGTTTTTGTAGTATCTCAGCATTGGCTATTGGCTATCCTGATTTTGGACGTCTTTTGTCTAAGTTATCGTGAGAAGAGGACAACTTGCACTTCTTAGTTTATCAGTTCTGTTTTGACAATATGTTTGTTGGAATATTATCATATTTACAGTGCATGAGGAGTTTGCACTGGCATGCTTTATTTTTATTTTTTTATTTTTATTGTTTGGAATCATCAGAAACTACCACTAAGTAGTCAGTTCTTCCTTTGTAGCATTTTACCTATTAAACTTTGGCACGTAACTCGTCCCGGACCGCTGCTACAGAATAATGAATGATTTTGCTGCAGAAAAATGAATTTGGAAATGAATGATTAAATCATGTGGCTTTTTGAGAAGTGGTGCTTTATTGCTTTTCTAAGCAATCAGACATAATTTTTGACTCGTTTGACTTGGAAGAGTAAGCAACCACCCAGATCAACACAGCAACCACAACACATTTTTCATCAGAAATTGTAAAAGTCTTATTTGCAGTGTTTTCTCATCTGAAGTTGTTAAAATACTCCTTGTCAGAGCATTTGTTGGGTTTATGGCTTAGAATTTATGCGAATTTGCTCATTTGAATATTTTTCAATAAACTTGCACTACCATTCAAAAGTTATTGATGAGTTTGTTTTTTGTTTTTTTTTAAGAAATTAGTATTTTATTCAGATAAAATGCATTAAATTGAGCAAAAGTCATTTATAATAATTCAAAAGATTTCTGTTTTCAAATAAATGCTGTTCTTCTCTATTCATCAAAGAATCCTGGAAACATTTCAAGATTTCCAGAAAAATATGAAACAGAAAAAACTGTTTTCAACATTGATAATAATAGGAAAATGTTATTTGAGCAACAAATCAGATAGGATCATGTGACAATGGAGCAACGATGCTGAAAATTCAGCTTTACCATCATAGGAACAGATTGCATTTTAAAATATATTGAAATAGAAAACATATATTATATATTGTGATAATATTTCACAATTTTACTGTTTTACTGTATTTTTTGTCAAATGAATGCAGCCTTTCTGGAGACTTTGATTTAAAAACATTAAAAAATCTTTCCAACCAAACATTTGTACAAAGTGCAAAATAAAAGTACTATAGTACAGTCACGTGATTTTTTGGACGTAACTTGGAAGTATTCTTGCAAGTAACCAAGAACTTGTAACTAGCACCATGATATTACCATCTGAGCCATGGCTGTACCACAACACTTTTTTATAAGGGTAAAATTCAATGCTTTGCAAATGCTGCGCTTTTTCATAGAGTTCATAGCAACATATGCGTTCTTGTTCTTGTTGAGCATCACATTTGAAACTTACGTATTTTCTACGCCATAATGTCAATCAAACATTTGTTGCACAATTACACGAGTGTTTCATTTCTCTGTAAAGTTTTAATAGCTTGCAACAATCATGCTCGCGTAATAATGCTGCAATCGAGCGGACGGAATGCAAACAATGACAACAACAGCTTGGCCATTCCAAACAAACATCAGATCAAGTTCGTATGTGCCAACAATGTGTTTTCAGGGTCACGGCCCAAGTCAAAGGCCATTCGCATTCCTGCGCATGGTTTATGTTGGCGAGCGACCGGGGGCATTTTCTGCGCTGACAAAAATGTTACATAATCGTTTGCGGTTATCTGGTGACTGCATGCAGCAAACATCCCAACTAATTAATGATGGAAAACACATGCATGGTTCTGACATGTGGACAGCACCAGGCCCGGCTTAGCCCGTGTGGCCTTCAGGGACCCGCTGTTTCCTGCAAGTCTGTCTGCAGCTTATTGCAACAGTTAAGAAGTGTTGATCCTGCGCAACAGCTCTGGAACAAAACACGCTCCGGGTCGGCTCAATAGCACAGCATGCAATTGAACCAACAGCCTTGGCTTTGGGTCCACCTCAATAAAAGTTCTGGGTGTATGTGATTGTTGAGGAGGGGAGATGTTTGTAGCTCAGGGGATTGAAATAAACGATGTTCTGGATTAAAAAAAGTTAAATAATTTGAAATCACTGTACGAAGGAATTCAATTATGTTTTTTTTTTTTTCATTTTTTCATCATTTAGCAGACGCTTTTATCCAATGCGACTTACAAGGGGAGCAATTAGGGGTTAGGTGTCTTGCTCAAGGGCACTTTAGTCATGGTATCAAAGGTGGAGAGAGTGCTGTTTATTCACAATCCCCACTTTCAATTCCTGCCGGCGTGAGAGTCGAACCGGCAACCTTCTGATTACAAGCCCAACTCCCTCACCTCTAGGCCACGACTACCCCATGTTTTCATACTCAAGTATGAAAAATCACCCCCGATTGTTATTTTTGACTGATGTTTATATTTCTCGTGCATTTTCATTGACTGAAGTGTTTGCATTTCCCATATGTTTTGATGCCGTTTGAAAAATACAGAATTTAGTGTGGGCATCGTTGCAGAAATCTACATCTGTCTATTGTCTTCAACCCAGCTTCATTGGAAAAATGTGGTCTAGTGGCTCCAAAATGATATTACATTGCTTCTTGGACATTTCCAAGTGAAATTTCTTGTGAGTGTATTCAGTCTTATTCAAAACAGATGAACATGAGTCTAGCAACTTTTATTACCCTTGGCAGTTCAGAAATGAAAGTTCTGGTGAGTGGCGCTAAAAGTTTAAAACTATCATGTTTTAATATAACTTACTACCTAAACCCTAAACCTAACCTAAGTGTGAGCTTGATTCTACAAGTCTTCAATCTCCTTTATCGAGTGTCGCGACTCGTGTTTCAAGGGTAGTGAGTACTCAAACATAGCAAGTGCGGTTAGGGTTAGCCAGGTGCGCTACCGAGCAAGTTTACAATGTTTAGCCATGCATATGGAGCTGACAATGTGAAGAAAGCACCAAAATGTATTAGTTTATAAATTATGCTCTATGGTAAAAGTATATCTAGGGGTGTAACAGTACACGTATTTGTACCGGTATGTGTCTTTCAGTTCGGTACACTTGTGTACCAACAAATGCATTTACATTTAGTCATTTAGCAGACGCTTTTATCCAAAGTGAGGAAAACAAACAAGCGATTCTTCATGAATTGGCAAATAACACAGGAAGTGCTCACAATACAAGTTTCATACATTGCTCAGTACCATAAGCTAGAGTAGGAAGGGAAAAAAGGGAAGGAAAGGTTTTTTTTTTTTTTATGAGGGGATCAAGTGTTCACGGAAGAGATGAGTTTTCAGCTGTCTCTTGAATATTGCCAGGGATTCTGCGTTCCTGATGAAAGTAGGGAGATCATTCCACCAGCAGGGAACAGTGAAGGAGAATGTTCTGGAGAGTGATTTTGTCCAAATACAGAGTTGTAGCACATTAACCAATTTCAACCACCATTAATCGCAATTAGCTCTGTGTTTTGTAACTTTCGATAAGAAACAACGCCTTATACCTCAAATTCTGTTCATTTTATCATGAAATTTAAACAATAAATGCTGTGAGGGTCAGCGTACAGTGCGTGTGACGCGAATTTCGTCATCGGAAGAGTACACGCACTGCCGGATTTTTGTAACCGCACGTTTTTTGTAATAATTACTTCATCCACAAGGTGGCAACCGTGCCCTGGGAGCGTCGATTCACAATGTAGTCAAAGAAAAACGACATAAACAGAATAAAACGCATGAAAGCTACTACAAAAATGGAGGCCTGCATAGACGAGAGATTGTGCGAAGAGGTTAGAAAGTACCCTCATTCGTACAACTCTAGCATGAAAGAATACAAAGACGTTTACATGTGTTGTAACTCGAGGCGAGTGATTGCTCAAAACTGCACATAAGTCAAATGAAGTTTACTTTCCAAGGCTACGCGTTCAACTGTGTGCATACACCAGCGTACACGTAAAAAAGTTTAGCTAAGTCTTAACGGATTTCATTTCAAGCGGCAGCGCGAGTGAACGCGATCATCTTTTCCTCTTTAACACTAGTTACAGAATGAACATCTGAAGGTATGTTGAAAGATAGAGCACAACTTACTGAAATGTATAATCGTTCAATCAGTGTTTCAACCACTGAAAGACGTCAATAAAACAGCTTGTAAACAATGTCTTAGCATTAACCTCAGAAATGCTATTCAGTGTCGCTACAGAAATGAACCTTTCGCTAAATATATGTACAATATTAGCCTATATATTCATTATATTTTACTTAACCTGTCTTGGTTATTTAATGTGCTGTATATGTTTATAGCAACTGAATTTAATAGTTGGGCTCTGTTGTTAATTGTAACCTTTATTATTATAGTAATGTGCAAGAAATGGCTCCCTTTATACAGTCTACAGCATTAGCTGAGATAGATTTCTTTATACTTAAGAAAATTTTAATTGAATTTATTGAAAGAGAGAGACCAAGTTTGTTCAGTAAACCACTGTTTAATAAAAAAGAAAAAAAGCAATTTTATGTTTAGTTTTCTCGCCCTGCTGTACCGAACCGTCGTTCCCTTTCGAAGGGAACTCGAGTTGCGTCGTAACGCTAGAGGCGGTTCCCCTAGCGTTACGACGCAACGTCTCGTTCCCTGTTCTCAGGGAACTATGGTTACATACGTAACCTGAGACGTTTTTTGTGTACCTTTACACCCCTAGTCATAACATAAATCAATAATCTGTCCCTGTAAACATAATTTGTTTAAGGAATAAAAGTTGTTGGTGTTTTACTGCCACAATATGGTGTTTCAACTGGAAGCTACAGCTAATTTATGTATAGGAACATTTTGGGAGTTGCAAAAAAATGTAGGTAAAGGCACATTTTTCCAATAAAGCCTATATATCTTTATACTCTAGCAGTGCACTGTTTTTCACTTTGAGTATCATTACTGGAACCTGCATTTGCACATTTTATTTTTCTGCCAAAATGTAGAAGTTTACTAACAATTAAACATTTTTTTCATCTTCATGCTAGGCATGTCTCTTGATGGCTGAAAGTGCTTAGTAATATCGGGGCCTCAAATTCTTAATAGTGACAGATACTTTGCAGACACATTTACAGGCTCCTAAGAGTCTCTGGAAGCCTGCATCATCTGGGATGAGACCAACACCCACAGCTATGTGCTATTATCTCTCGCCACTATTGGCCAAAAAGCCATCTCAGCTAATGCAGTCATCATCACCTTCAGATGGGCCCTAACTGGAATGCTAAGAACTAGAAATGGCCCCGAGACGCTTTCTTTTTGTTTTAAAAGTGGAAATGCAGCTTGCGGTATATTTATGTGGCTCCTGAGGACGCATTCCTTTTCTGCAAAATCTGAGCTGACGTAGGGAGTTTTCATCTTGGTCTCTGAAGTCTCTTGCGGTCTGTTTTGCTCATTTGCCATCGTAAAGCTCAGGTTGATACTCCGCAGACACTCGCACAGCACTGTCGCAAAAAATGCTGGCTTTGATTTACTCTGAAAGAGATTGTCGGAGTACAGAGTGTGTGTGTATGTTGACATTAAATCCGAATGATGTCCTCTTGTTGTATCCTAGTGGTATTCAATGATTGTCCTGATCTAAATTTAGCAACATTTTTTAAAGTCAATATGGTTTACATTTATCCTATATTTATTTTGTTAATGCATATTCATGGTCTTCATCTGTGCATGTTATCCTAAAAGAAAAAAAAATGTATCTCTTTGTTATGTTTCTTGAAAGTCCTTTAGGACTGACATCACTAACCACTGCTATTTGTCAACTCTTTTGTCTCACAGAAACCACTTTTCACAGTGGAATCACTATGCAATCTTTTGGCCTAAATTTTCTTTGTGGTTGAATATCCTGCAAATATATCGTATTACTAATGTGACTATGTGGCTCTGTTGACTTGATTTTATTTTATTAAAGACAATCAGTGTAAATAGAAGGCAACACACTGCTTTGCAAAATGTCAGTTCTCGCCGAGTAATTTGACAGAAATGTAATTAAAACTTGATAATTTGACAATACCTGGACAGTTTGTTGTACAAAGTAAAACACCTCCCAAACATTCTTAAGTATTTACTTGAAACATGCATTATTTAATATGAACATAACAGCTTTAAAATTGACGTGTTCGATATGGGTGTGTGTAAAGTATCCTGTCGAGCTATGTATCGGCAAGTTATGTTTACCACAGACCTTATTTTAGTCACAAATTGGAAAAACTAATTATAAAAAACCCATTGGAAAATTTTAAGGGAACCAATGGCAAATTAGTCTTCGGGGTTTTGTTGTCATCCCTGTAACACACTACAAGACCAAAAATGTGTATAAAGAAATTAATGATTTTTTTTTTGTAATATTGATTAGAGCCACATGATTTTGGATAAATTAAGTATCACATTTTTTGTTTAAAATATAAAAAAACACGATTCTCCCACGAGTCTAAATAGACAACTAAACAAAATAATATGTAGAGGTTTTGACAGAATGTCATGAATGATTCAATGACTCATAAAGACTTCACTTGTTGCATTACTGGATGAATCAGTATTTTTGAAAGAATGTCTTAGTGATTAATTCAATGACACATACATGGCTGTGACCGAAATTGTATACTCTCTTGAGTTGGTGATTATTTTGAATTATTAATTACTTTGCAACCACTAAAAAGTACAGGTCATATAATTAGAATATCATCAAAAAGTTGATTTATTTCACCAATTCCATTCAAAAAGTGAAACTTGTATATTATATTCATTCATTACAACCAGACTTATATATTTCAAATGTCAATTTCTTTTAATTTTGATGATTATAATTGACAACTAAGGAAAATCCCAAATTCAGTATCTCAGAAAATTTGAATATTGTGAAAAGGTTCAATATTGAAGACACCTGGTGCCACACTCTAATCAGCTAATTAACTCAAAACATCTGCAAAGGCCTTTAAATGGTCTCTCAGTCTAGTTCTGTAGGCTACACAATCATGGGGAAACTGCTTACTTGACACTTGTCCAAAAGACGACCATTGCACAAGGAGGGCAAGACACAAAAGGTCATTGCAAAAGAGGCTGGCTGTTCACAGAGCTCTGTGTCCAAGCACATTAATAGAGAAGTGAAGGAAGGAAAGATGTGGCAGAAAAAAGTGTACAAGCAATAGGGATAACCACACCCTGGAGAGGATTGTGAAACAAAACCCATTCAAAAATGGGGGGAGATTCACAAAGAGTGGACTGCAGCTGGAGTCAGTGCTTCAAGAGCCACTACGCACAGACGTATGCAAGACATGGGTTTCAGCTGTCGCATTCCTTGTGTCAAGCCACTCTTGAACAACAGACAGTGTCAGAAGCGTCTCGCCTGGGCTAAAGACAAAAAGGGACTGGACTGCTGCCGAGTGGTCCAAAGTTATGTTCTCTGATGAAAAGTACATTTGCATTTCTTTGGGAAAAGGGTCCCAGAGTCTGGAGGAGAGAGAGAGAGGACACACATCCACATTGCTTGAAGTCCAGTGTGAAGTTTCCACAATCAGTGATGGTTTGGGGTGCCATGTCATCTGCTGGTGTTGGTCCACTGTGTTTTCTGAGGTCCAAGGTCAACGCAGCCGTATACCAGGAAGTTTTAGAGCACTTCATGCTTCCTGCTGCTGACCAACTTTATGGAGATGCAGATTTCATTTTCCAACAGGACTTGGCACCTGCACACAGCGCCAAAGCAACCAGCACCTGGTTTAAGGACCATGGTATCCCTGTTCTTAATTGGCCAGCAAACTCGCCTGACCTTAACCCCATAGAAAATCTATGGGTAATTGTGAAGAGGAAGATGCGATATGCCAGACCCAACAATGCAGAAGAGCTGTAGGCCACTATCAGAGCAACCTGGGCTCTCATAACACCTGAGAAGTGCCACAGACTGATGGACTCCATGCCATGCCGCATTGCTGCAGAAATTCAGGCAAAAGGAGCTCCAACTAAGTATTGAGTGCTGTACATGCTCATACTTTTCATGTTCATACTTTTCAGTTGGCCAAGATTTCTAAAAATCCTTTCTTTGTATTGGTCTTAAGTAATATTCTAATTTTCTGAGATACTTAATTTGGGATTTTCTTTAGTTGTCAGTTATAATCATCAAAGAAATTAAATATTTGAAATATATCAGTCTGTTTGTAATGAATGAATATAATATCCAAGTTTCACTTTTTGAATGAAATTAGTGAAATAAATAAATTTTTTGATGATATTCTAATTATATGACCAGCACCTGTAGTGTTAATGTTTGTAGGGCCGTAGCTCTGTAAAACACCAACAACTTTTATTCCTTAAACAAATTATGATTACAGGGACAGATTATTGATTAATGTTATGATTAGGGGTGTAAAGATACACAAAAATGATGGTTTGGTACGTACCTCTGTATTGAAGTCACGGTTAAGTGTGGGTTCGGTACAGCAGGGCAAGAAAACTAAACATAAATAAGATTAGTGTTTTACATGAACCTCAAAAATATGTTAATCTGGGATGAAAACGACCTTGGTTTAACAGTTTGTGTAAAAAAAAGTGCGAGAAGCCCATTAGTGATTAGATATACTTTTTGCATATTTCCTGGTACATTAAATAAATAAAAAATTCTTTGCTGGAGTTCCCTCTGCCCAGACCGTGCCATCTTCTCACATTCAAAGACCCATTACCTGGCTGACATTTCTGACTCATTCTCACTCCTAGCCGTCTTGGCAAATCCAACTTGGAGCACTGAATAAATCTCAGGCTGCTGTATGGAGAGATTTATAGGAGGACAGGAGAACAGAACTCCCACTGGCCTGCTCTTAAAGGGGGGCAGCAGCTGTAAAAACAGTCCGAAGCGCTCCGTTCTTCCAGTATCACCCTGTCCACTGCTCTGTTGCATCAGACTGGGCCTTCGTCTCCATGGAGAGCTGCTAGGCTGCTGGCGTGCGCTGCCCAGTATGCTCCCACAGTGGACGGAGAGGGGATTTAAAGTTCCTTCCTTCAAATGAACATCTTTGGCTCTTTTGTCGGCAAATTTTGGATACAATGGACTTGCCCTCTTGATCCCAGGGAAATAAATTTCTTCCCAGAATGACTTTGTTACAGTGTGAGGAGCAAATGAGACGTTTCCATAACAACAGATGTGAGGGACACTGGAATTGTATGGCTCCAACAGTATTTTATAGCTGATGCAAAACAAATTGTATAAAAAGTTCCATAAATGTATCACTAATTTAGAGTTGCTGCAGTAAACTGATAAAATAATTAGAGCTCATGCATTAGCCTTGGTATTTCTCACACATGCTACGCAATTGCTGAAATTAAATGAAATGTAGTTATATATCGATTATACCCAGGGTTAATATTTATTTCATTACAAAATATTGCATTTATTTATTGTGTAAATTAAAACATTGAACTAAGCGTAAATGCTATGAATAGTAATTGACTTTTTTCCTTTCCGTTTTATGGATTATATTATATTATAATAACCTATATACTAGTGGCCAAACACGATGTCCAGCCCAGGTAAAAATTGACATCTTCACCCTTGACATATTCATCCTGAAAAGTGAAGCCAAAGCATTTTGAGCACCCCCTAGTGGCTGGCTGCAGTGTAGGTCTTAAACCCTCTCTATGTAATCGAATGGGATGTGAAAGTTCCCAAGATGGAAAAATCAGCAACGACCATTCCTGGGATGTTTTGCCCTCATTTTTCTACAGTGGAAGGAAGCAGAGTCATGCTGTCCGTCTTTTTTTACAGTCTACGTGTTGTATGCACACCATCCGGACGGACACAAAAATTGGGCTGCAAGGCGACAGTGTCCACTCCTAATGACGAAAATTACACCATAAGGACAGTGTATGGACCATCAGGTCAAAATATAGACCTAAAGCCTATAGTATACTTCAACCAGCTGCTCTCTGTGACCAATTTTTGTGTCCACGTGGACGGTGTGTGCATCTAGTGGACATTGTTTTCATATGCTCAAGTCACTTGCATATGCGCTGTTGTTCACCGTCTGCGCTGTCACAAAAATTGGGCTTCTAACAGACGGTGTGCACGTGTAATGGAGGAGAGCTAGTAGTTGCTGTGCGAGCAAACCAACCTTTAGGCTCCTTGTTAGAGCGTCCGACTCTCATGCCGGAAGTCCCGGGTTTGAGGCTTACTCAGTTGCGGTTAGAGTAGGACCTGGGTAGAGGGGTTATATTGGTGCCGTGACCCGGACGCGAGTGAGGTTTAGGGGGGTGAGTGTAACGGAGGCCAGCTAGTAGTTGCTGTGCGAGTAAACCAGCCTTTAGGCTCCTTGTTAGAGCGTCCGACTCTCATGCCGGAAGTCCCGGGTTTGAGGCTTGCTCAGTTGCGGTTAGAGTAGGACCTGGGTAGAGGGGTTATATTGGTGCCGTGACCCGGACGCGAGTGAGGTTTAGCGGGGTGAGTGTAACGGAGGCCAGCTAGTAGTTGCTGTGCGAGTAAACCAGCCTTTAGGCTCCTTGTTAGAGCGTCCGACTCTCATGCTGGAAGTCCCGGGTTCGAGGCCCGCTCAGAGTGGGTCGAGTAGGACCCAGGTAGAGGGGTTACACGCGCATATCTGCAGACTATCCTGAAGATGATAATTACGTGGACAGAGCACGGGCGGCAGGGTCTTTATGTGCCAGAGAAACAAGGACGCAGCCTTTCTTTCCATACTTCCTTTTTTGCGTCGCTGTCGAAGAGTAATTAGCCGGTGAAGTGGATTAACTTATTGGAGAGTTAACGAAAGTTATCCTGAGCATTGAGTCGGATGTCATAACAAATGTCAGTAGACCGGGAAGACTTTAAAACAAGTGGTTCATTCATAGATCCGTAAGATCTTACCTTCATGCTGTGGAAATACAAAACACAACGAGGCCTATACTTTGAGCTTGAGTGGGAAAGGATATGAAATTAAATCGAAATGAAATTTTTATGAATTCCATGGCAATATTCAAAAGACAGCTGAAAACTCATCTCTTTACAACAACACATGTTGTATTGCTCACTTGTAAGTCGCTTTGGATAAAAGCGTCTGCAGAATGAATAAATGTAAAATGTAAATTCTATTGGCTGTTATTTAGAATTGTTTTGTTTTTGTTTTTTTCCTCTGAAGAACATATTGCAGGAAGTCAAAACTGTTCAATCCTTCCAAAATCATGATTTATTCCTTTAGGGCCCCCTAAGTAGTGATAATGTATTTCCCACTAGTATAAAAACTGATGTCTATGTCTGTTTGAGCTCTTAATGATGCACTGTGTTCAGTGTAGCAGTGTTCTGCTACGTAACAAGGCCCGGCATGTATAGCACACGTGTGTTCTCTGTGACGTTTATAGGAACAGAACAGCAATAAACATCCAGAGCCACTTGGGAGGGCTCATCGCTGTTCGAAGGGCCTCAGGAAGGCTTGCGCCTCACCATTAAGGTCTCAATATAATCATCAAGCCTTCTTTGGTTGCAGCCCTCACACGAGAAGATGTTATCACGTCTCCATTGCCGCCGCTACATCTGACTGTTCATGGTGGTGCAGCAATCCAAAGTATGTAGTAGAAAAACAGAGCAGCTTCCTGCTTTTCCTCCATGCAAATACAGCAGTGTGACCTAACAGAGTCATTTAAAGTGGAATTAATTGTTAGCCTCCGCAATGAATTTCTTTTGTAATTTCTTTCTTTCTTGCGATCAGTGCTGTGAATTCAGCCAGAGTGCATGAGAGCATTTTGTTTTTGTTGTAGCTCACGAACATCTGTTCGGTCACACACAGCAGTCGAGTTGCATATTTTTGCGCTGTTTGTTGTGCAAGATGCCGTGACTCCAGATGTGCTCCTTCATGTGACTTATGAAGCGCGTGAGAATGCATACTTTAAAGCTAAGAAATGGAGGAGATTTATAGCACATATATTTTGAAGGACCTTTAAAACAAGGACAAAAGGACATATTTCTCTAGGAATAATTGGTGAACATCTCTGTAAGGATACTTCCCTCCTTAGACCACCTTAAAGTTTAAACCAACACAGAAAGTCTTGATGGTGCCACCTAGTGGTACAGAAATACTAAAATCGGTTAGTGAAAGAGCATTTAGCTCTGTTCAGTGGACACCTAACCTGAAATATATTAGGTGAAATATAATAACATTATAATATGTATATATAAAACATTTACTTGCAGCATGGATCTTTTAAGCTCAACTATTTGGCAAAGTCATGGGTTCGATTCCCTGGAAATGCATGAATTGATGGAAATGTATAACTTTAATGCAATATAAGTCATTCTGGATTAAACATCTGCCAAATGTATACATTTACTATGTCATTTACATATTATTACATATTTAAAACTATATAAATGGTTTGAGTAGGACAAACCTAAACAAATCACTTCAGTCAAATCAACTTTTATGAGTATTTAGCACTTTCTTTTTCTTTCAAGTTCACAGAACTGATATATTTTAAGTAAACTAAACCGTTTCATTGTTTTGAGTTTGATGAACTTAATTCTTGTAATTTAGACTAACTTAAGTTTAACTGAAACTGTGCTAGGAGTTCCCATCATCTCTCAAAAGGGAGAGTAAATGCTAAAACTAAGTGTAATGTAATGTTTTTTTTGTGCAAGATTAATGTTAAGTGGGAGATTTAGCAGTGATTAATGTTTTGTTATGCTAATGTAGAAGAGCTTCTGTTAATGTGGTGCATGTGGCTTGGTTTGAGAGCAAGTATGTTTAATGATTTATATCGCTGTACTCATTCAGCAAGTGCTGTTCCATGCTATTGTTAACATGTTAACAAGGTAGCATTTTAAGTTTACACCAATAGGGTTACACGATAGTTTTAAGTTAAGTGTATGAATTAGTGTACTCAAATATTTCAATTCAAATCTTAATTACGGCAACCGAGGCATCAATTTTTTTGAGTTTTGCCAACTTATGTGGGTTCACGGGGTGTATTTAATGAAATTATTTAACTTTCTGTCTTAAATAATGTAAAGCAGAGTATAGCATAACAGTTTTTGTCACATGGTATATTCGCCATCATGCAGCCCATGAGAATGAGAACATCAGCGGATAGATAACATGGCTCCTAGGATGTGGAAGCACATCCTCCTGAACATCTTTTTATAACTAGCTGCTATTGGCAAGACTCCTTTTACTATATTTTGCCTCTACTGTTTTCACTCACAGTGGCAGCGTTGCAACAGTTTGCCGGTTCCTCGTGTCCAGATGACAAAATCCACTGTGGGCATTTCCAAGCAGCCCATAAAACGCCGCGGTCTTCAAAACAGCATGCTCTATTTAGCTCACGCCACCCCCTGTGTAGATAAATAACTCTCTGAAAAGACATTTCCCTCTTAAACTCTACTTCCCCACCTATATTCAAACTTTAAAAAACAAAGGATCACAAAACGACATGCTTTCCATAGTCAGTTGCAGTCAAACAGATTCTTTCCACATGATTCAGTACAATGAATCATAATTGTAATGAACTAATTTGGTTTATTCTGCTTGTTGGTTGTTTGATTTCTCAGCTTTTTCACATTCCCCCGCTGCTTGAAATGATTGATTTTAGACTCTCTGAGGAATGTGTTTCAACAGATGTGTTCGCCACAATCAACGCAGTGTTGATTGCTTATCAAAGCCAGCTGTGGATGTAGGTGTGTGTAAGCAGGCTTAGATGGAGCTATATTTAAACGCTGTAGTCAAAAAGGTGTGAGCATGAGCAAACCATGCGACAGAACATTCTTCAATGGGTTTTGCTAGTTAGCCTCTGCTGATTGATACTGTAACTACACAATTATAGTGGCAAGTCTTTCTCTATGACCATTCAAAAGTAGCCAGGCACTCACCCCAAAATGATTAAATGAATAATAATAATAAAAAAAAATCAATTTCACAGTTGCACTTGCGACAATTCCACAAAGCTCACTGGAAAAAAAAAAGACTAATTTCAATAGTATAGTAAAATGTCATCAAATAATTGTAAAGAAATATGTAAGAATAATCCTTAGATATTATTCATATTATGAATTAATTTTAAACTAGAGCTTGATAAAACATTTTGCATAAATCTTAATGGAACAAGGGAATGGATCATTTCTGTTTATGTGATTTGTATTCATAAAAAAAAATGAAAATATGTTTAAATTTATGAATACAAATCACATAAATTAAAAATGTTTTATTAAGCTTCTAGTTTTTGTTTGTTTGTTTGTTTGTTCAAATTCTTAATTCATAATATGTAAGGATTATTCAGTTCAATTCTGTGGAATGTTTGGAGTGTACTTTGTGCTCAAAATGAGCCTAAAATTCTTATTAAATGCCTAATTTGGGATGGTAAAGATCCATTTCCATCATCACAAACATAAAATAACATCTAAAAAAAAGTTTTATAATGTATAAAGTATATATTAACAGTTTTTGAAAATCAAAATACTAAATACAATAAGAAAATGTTTACAACATGTGTTATTTATCACAGGTTCTCATTTGTATTTTGTTTTATTTTGTAATGTGGTTTTGTATAATATAGTATAATAAAATATAATACCAATTTGTTCTATTTGCTTTTTGCGGTGGTTATTATTTACATTCATTTACTTTTTTAATTTCATCTATGACTATTAATTGTAATAGCATACACTAATAAAAAAAATATTGAAACACAAAAGGTTTTTTATAGTAGAAAAAAGGTACTTTGGGTTAATAAATGTCTTCAGACTAAGAAAAAATAGAATGTTCTTTGGGGAACCAAAATTGATCTATGGCTTCAACGTATACCTTGAGTGCATTACATGTTGCTTTGGATCTGCCAGATGCATAAATGTAAGTTTATTCCAGCATATTAACATGTAGGTTAAACCCAGATAGTTTCACAACCATCTCGGGAATCTGAAATATTTTGCTTTCCCTAAAGCCACCCTCCCGCACATTTCAACAGTAAATGCACCAAGGGCATGATGATTTATGGTTTTGAAGCAATTTAATAAGCCATTTTTGCTTTGCATGCACAAATTTGAAAGTTTGGTGCATTTTGGTAGCCAGCATTGCTTCACTTGGTATGCACTGAACATATTATATTACACCAGTTCTCCACTCTTGTAAATCCAACCCTTATGGGAACGCCACTCAAAACTGGCGAGGTGGACAATAATTGCCAACGTGGAAGCTGAGCGATCCTAATCATCGGTGTAATCCTACATGTGTTAAACCACACTGAACTGGCACGTTTGCATGAGAGAAGCCCCTTTGTATGCGATTATATTCTTGTTTTCACCATAACACCACAGTATAAACTGTAAAACCTCTACTGAGCACTTGAGTTTGACCACAGAAAATGGTCACATTACGTACAATTTTAACTAAGGCCAGTCTTACTGTAGTGGCTAACTCTAAACGCTCTGTACATTTTCTGATGCGTGGAATGTCGCTGGAGCCAGGCTGGAGTGATTTCCTCCCGCAATGTCCGTCCAATTGGCCGAATGGATGTTTTGCAGGATTTTGTGGTGGAGAAATTCGCTTCTGCGTGGGACAGTGATTTAGCATGGCTTTTTCACTCATTCCCTCTGGCATTGAAAGCTCTCATCACGAGTTTCCTTTAAGCTCCGGAAAAGCAGCTATAGCACGGAAAGCCAGACGTGTAGAGCTAGACCCGGATCCTTGTGCTTGTCTTCCTCCTTTGCGGAGAGTGAATTATATGGCTTGGTGTGTCTTGTGGGCTGCTTTAGATTCTCAAACTGCCTTGTTACTCAAACATGTACGGGGTTCTATGAAATCCATTTTGTTTTGTTCCAAATTCTGTTTTACTTTTTCGGAAGCTCTGTGTTGTCTGTTTTAATTTGGCTGTATTCTGTGTTTTATGATTTAATATAAATTTTTATTATCAAAAACTGCGGTAATCTTGAATGAAAGACTTTAACAGTTGAATTCATCTTTTAATATGTAATCGAATGACAGTGTAACAATTCTTTTTATTTTTTAGCAAACAAAGTGTTTAACAGTTTAAATTACATGTACAAAATTGTGTGATTATTGTGTGATTCCTTAAAAAATAATGTTTTAATAAATTTTATTTCTGTCATAATTTTTTCAGGTCAAACAGAACTCTTATTTTGGCAGGCTGTAGTGAAGACCTTTGAGTCTCTGTGTATTTTGAATCAAATGAAATGGTGAAGTGTCCATGTCCTCATATAGTGAGACGGCAGGCGCTGTGAACACCACAAGGGTCATGCGCAGTGTTGGGAAAAGTTACTTTTAAAAGTAATGCATTACAATATTGAGTTACTCCCTAAAAAAGTAACTAATTGCGTAACTTTTTATGCAAGGTAATGCGTTACATTACGTTTGAGTTACTTTTTCTCACATGGGTTGAACCTGCTTGTTTGTTTTTTAATAACAACAAAAATTATGCATTTTTGGCAAATGTTCACACCAAAAGTGAATAAGCTCAGACTGATCACATATTATATTAATCTAAAGTCATTTTTGCTTATTAGTGTGGTTGTGT
This sequence comes from Opsariichthys bidens, assembly GCA_037194245.1. NCBI lineage: Eukaryota > Metazoa > Chordata > Actinopteri > Cypriniformes > Xenocyprididae > Opsariichthys > Opsariichthys bidens. The sequence continues at coordinate 5,376,645 of CM074309.1, forward strand.
TGGATCCATCGAAGGTCAGCAGCAACAAAAATTGCATTGGTTAAAAAAGGGAGGTTAAATACTTAAAGTATATTTGTTTAAATTTATATATATATAATATATATATATATATATATATATATATATATTATTGCAGGTTTGTGCGATATTCTGAGATTGTATTTTACTGTTTTTATCCATTTTGAGGAGTACTTTTTTGCAAGTGAGATAAATGCGGTAACACTTTACAATAAAGTTCATTAGTTAACATGAACTAATAATGAACTGCGCTTATACGGCATTTATTAATCTTTGTTAATGTTCATTTCAGCATTTACTAATACATAATTAAAATTTTGTTAACATTAGTTCATGCTCTGTGAATTAAAACACTAACGAAGATTAGTAAATACAGTAACAAATGTATTGCTCATGCACTGTTAGTTAACCTTATTGTAAAGTGTTACCGTAAATGCTCACAAGAGCTGTCAATACATGGGAAAACAAAGTAACTTGCGTTACTTATTTGAAAAAGTAACTCAAAAAGTAATGCGTTACTTTACTAGTTACTTGTAAAAAGTAATCTGATTACTCAAGTAATGCGTTACCCCCAACTCTGGTCATGCACGCTTGAGTATGTGTAGAGGATGAAACTGTGCCGCTCATCCACACAGGCACATGCAGAACATGCAGACTTCATATTTAAACAGCAGTTTATTATTCACAGATATTAGTCCATATTGCAATTAATTGTACAGTCCTACTTTCTATTTATTCATCCAAATTCCAAGCAGGGTCTGTCTGCATCCCCTGTTTTTCTTTTTTCATTGCTTGTAAGCTGTTTGCCAAGCTTTTGATTAAATTTCATATTTAGAATCATCAATGAAATCTGACAACAACTATCTCATAAATTTTGTTTCTAAACACTTGAATCATGACAAAAAAAAAAACATTCTTTTTCAGAATCAAGCTAATACACAGTAAAAACCCCAGAGTTAAATCAACTCTGCTCAGTTAACATTTGGTCCCTCTCTAGATAGTGTTAAAGTAACACTCTTCAGAGATTGAATGTCTTTTATCTTCAGTTGATTTCATCTAAGACTGTGGCTGAGGTCAGTTGTAGTTCTTGTGTTTCTCTGTCCTTCAGTGATTCTGCTTGTTAACAGCAGGTGTTCATCATTAATGTTCAATCGTCGCTTAATGAATTGTTTAATTATCTCATTAACTTCAACTCTGCTTCAGTGTTACTTTAACACTATTTAGAGAGGGACCGAATGTTATCCGAGCAGAGTTGATTTAACTCTGGGGATTTTACTGTGTATGCATGCGCAGTCCTAAGTTCTCGTCTGACTGTTTCTACAGGAACCGGCGCTTCTAATGGCAGCTGCAGTGACGCATGACTTGCAGAGACAATCGGCGATTGGCTCTTATTTAGAAGGCGGGATTTATTCCGCCATATTGCGCATTGCACTTGTGTCTTGTGTTATTCTATTGTCTTTCATAATAATAATCTATATGAAGTAGAAGAAGAGCAGTACTAGACATCAGGGAGGGGCACTGATGACATCCTCTAATTGTTTTTTTTATTGTAGGGGAGCGACACACTTGAAATTCCATTACATTTCATGGTATACAGTATATTCTAACTAACAGCTGGAATATATTACTTGACTTATAAAATCTGAACAGAAAAATTGAGCCAAGTGCATGTGGATGTGGTCTTGGATGAGACACGATTACAGATTACAGTGTTTTATCTGTGCTGATGTCAAATATTAAAATAAATTTACTTTTGTATTGTTAAAGTATTTTGTACAGTTTCAGTAGCGACGTGTCAAACACCATGTTTTGTTTTAAAATCGGCTCAAAATATCAAACATGTTTTGATATCCACCGGCTGGAAGGAATCATAGCTACAAAAATCTGTGCCCATCATACACTCCGAGATTTTCGGAGAACTCTGCAAATCGTGGGGAAAATTCTGTGCAGATTCATGTAGTGTATTTCAGCTTGAAATAAACTGCGGGGGCTTTCTTTAGCTGCCAATCATTGGTATCTTCTTGTCTAAGTGGGCGACTCTTGGCTGGAATAAGTTGTAAAGTAGACCAGACCTCATGCCATTAGTCAGAAGTTTTCCTTCGGGGCACCAAGCAAAGATCTACGGCATGATGACATGAAGTGGATTAGTTCTGTAGAATTTGGGGGTTTTGCAACACAGTGAGACAGATGTTTCTGGTGCGGAAGTAAATGACAGAATGAGCAAGTACCGGAATTATATAAATGTTGTCTGGATTTATTTATCCGGAAAACACTGCGTGTATTTTTCTACCAGCCCCATATGATCCCGCCATTGTTTATGTTAGATATGACTTATCATATAATTTATGTCCACAATGACTGTCCACACTAGGGCACTTTGAGTGGTTTTTAGAACAATACCTTTCAAAATTTTGGGGTCGGTAATGTTTTCTTTGTTCTTAATGTCTCTAATGTTCACCAAGGCTTCATTTATTTGATCAAAAATACAGTGAAAATAGTGATATTGTAAAATAGCATTACATTTTAAAGTTGACCTATTATGCCCCCTTTTACAAGATGAAGTCTCAGGTGTCCCTAGAATGTGTCTGTAAAGTTTCAGCTCAAAATACCCCATGGATTTTTTTTTTATTATCCCATGTTTTAACTGCCTGTTTTTGGGTGGGAGAAAAATCAGCTGGTTTGGTGTGTGTACCTTTAAATGCAAATGAGCTCATGTTCTAAAATTTTTTTAGAACAATTGAAATATTTTAATTGTTTTAATATATTGATTTGGAGTAGCCCCCCCCCCCCCCCCCCCACCTCCCACCTCCCCACCTCCCACCTTAAGAGAAGCTCAAATGGCAACTATAACTCTCAAAATGAATCATTACAAACTGTAATGTTATAACAAGATCCCCTGAGTGGATCATTCTTTCACATGTTTGCAGCAAATGCTGCAAATGAAATGCTTAGCAAAACAAAGTTGGTTGTCCCTTCTCACGTTTTCTGGGTTGATAGATGCACCGGGGAGACGATTATAGCACTTAAGCATGGAAAAAGTCAGGTTTTCATGATATGCCCCCTTTAAAACAACCTTTTTTATATTCACATTTTTTAAAAATGTAATTTATATCGTCTTCTATTTTTGTCTTTCAGATCCACACATCAAAGTTAGTGGTAAAAGGGACAATGTGAAGGAAGCCAAGGAGAAGATCATGTCTGTCCTGGACACAAAGGTGAGCCTGTCATTACAGATTGGGTGATTCTTATTTGATACAACATCGTGCGACACAAAAATGCTTTATTCATCATACCTATCATACTTAGTTGCTACAATGCGTTGGGTTTTAGGCCATCTGTGACATTTGAAGTGATGGACTATGTGGAGCTTGACATCAGGAGCTCCATATATAGCTGGAGAATGAATCATGGCTTAAATCGTATTGGGCTAAAAGAAACTTGAAACTTTTTTTTTTCATGGAATATTGCAGTATTTATAAATAATTTATCCATGCACATCTTTTTTTTTTTTTTTTAATTCATGTGCCCTTGTAATCTTTAAACAAAATAACTTCCCCTCCCTCTTGATGACAACTTGTCACTCACTTGAGATCGACCAATAGCAAACCACAACGAGTTTCAAATCAAGTCGTGACGTATTGTCAAGTATGGTGACCCATACTCAAAATTTGTACTCTGCATTTATCCCATCCAAGTGCACACACACCCTTGCTCAAGGGCACTTTAGTCATGGTATCAAAGGTGGCAAGAGTGCTGTTTATTCACAAAACAGCCACTTTGGGAATCGAACCAGCAACCTTCACATTACAAGCCCAACTCCCTAACCATTAGGCCACGACTACTTATACTTCACAATAGAGAAGAAAAGACTATGGCCACTTTAAGGCTATAGGCCATCATGGGCATCTGCGTGAGCTGTACCAAAGCATTAGAGATTGTTATAGAATTTGCTCAACTAATTCAAGACTACATCCATTATTTTGATAATTTGTGCCAGACATAATGTAGAACATCCACCAACACCAACTGAAGAGTTTGTTGTAACATCACGGTAGATTTGTAAGGTAATTCCCTCAAACTGGTGACGTGAAATGTCTTGATGTTATGGAAATCTGACTTGGCTGTAGCTCATAGATATAATTCAGTCTGTCACAACTTTAATGAAGCAACTCTGGGCGGAATCGGTTTTTCTGTATTTAAAAGTGAAGTAATTTTGTTCACTTTTAAAATACATTCAATGGGTTTTACTACCCACTAACCAAAATTAGTCAAACATGGCACAAACATTTATCTTTTATATATATATATATATATATATATATATATATATATGTAATTTATTCCTGATGACAAAGCTGAATTTTCAGCATCGTTGAAACAGTCACATGATCCTTCAGAAATCATGCTAATATGATGATTTAGAGTTAAAGAAACATTTCTTCTTATTATTAATGTTAAAAGAAGTATTTTGTGGAAACTGTGATAAATGGGAATGCTGGCGCAGTTAATCCAATCCGACTTTTTTGATTCCTTAGAGCAACCGCGTGACTCTAAAGATGGACGTCTCTCACACTGAGCATTCACATGTCATCGGCAAAGGGGAAACAATATCAAGAAGGTGATGGAGGACACGGGCTGTCACATCCACTTCCCCGATTCCAACCGCAACAACCAGGCTGAGAAGAGCAACCAGGTGGGATTCTGACCTACCCAGCTCATGGAAACATATCCAAAACTAATTTCACCTCATTAAAAATAAAAAAATATATATATGATCAAATCCTGAATTTTGTGCAACATTTTTACCATTATTTTGATAGGAATTTTAGGATTAGTTCACTTATGAATGAAAATTTCCTGATAATTTACTCACCTCATGTCATCTAAGATGTTCAACCTTTCATCCAAAGTTTTTGAGGAAAACATTGCAGTATTTTGAAGTTGGAGGACAAAATTAAATGTAGTTTTTCGCCCTACAGTGTGACCTTTCCAACGTATTTATGGTTAAAACTATATATATATATATATATATATATATATATATATTTTTTTTTTTTTTTTGAAAATGACCGGTCGTTTTGCTAGATAAGACCCTTATTCCTCGTCTGAGATTGTGTAGAGCCTTTTGAAGCTGCATTGAAACTGCTATTTGGATCTTTCACCTGTTGAACCCCACTGAAGTCCACTATATGGACAAAATTCCTGGAATGTTTTCCTCAAAAACCTTAATTTCTTTTTTTTTCTTTTTCTTTTAACTTCTCCTTGTTACAGACGTTACATGTATTTACTATTGTAATAACCATAAAGTAGGCGTAATTATATGCAACTAACCCTAAACCAAACCCTAATCCTAATCCTAATTCCCTATAGTAAATACATGGATTTAATTAATATTGCTCAGTACTTATATGTATAATTACATTGTAATAGGGACACATTAAAATAAACTGTAACCATTAAGTCCAATACAATATAATATAAAGTTTCAAATACTTTAAAATGAATATATATATATATATATATATATATATATATATATATATATTTTTTTTTTTTTTTTTTTTTCAAAAGTGTATATATAAAAAATATATATACACTATATTCAAAAGTTTGGGTTCTGTAAAATGTTTAATGTTTTTGAAAAAAGTATGTTATGCTCCACAAAGACTGCATTTATTTGATCAAAAATACAGTAATATTGTGTAATATTATTACAATACAATAATATACTATTTTGTTTTTAATATATTTCAAAGTGATTTCAGCTATCTTTTGTAACACAACAAAAGTCTTTACTGTCTCTTTTGATCAATTTAAATGTGTCTTTGCTGAATAATAATAATATTAATTTCCTTAAAAAAAAACAACAACTTTTGAACAGAAGTGTATATACAAATGTAATAACATTTTATATTACGTAGGTTCTCCGGTTCTAAAGGCTGGTTTTGACTTCTAAATGAAATGTATCGCTACGCTACTGTATCTATAGATATCGACTGTGGCAGGCTAAGGAAGGAACAGCAATAGGGATAAAGACTGAGTTATAATTGGATTTTGAGACATGTTTTTGCAGACTTGATGAAGTGGGGAATGTGGAAATTGAGCAATGACATGGCACTCCCTCAGCGTGGGCCCATGTGTTGGGTTTAGAGTGGCTGGTACTTGCTGACAGGTGAATGAGAGCCAATCAGGCTCGAATGAAGAAATCTCACCTCCTAGTGGTGCTCTTATGATAACATTTGGCAGAAGGGTCATTTACATTCTAACAGGATTAGTTCACCCAAAAATGAAAATCATTTACTCAGCCCCATGTCCTTCCAATTGCATGACATAATTTTTTTTCTGTGGAAAACAATTCAAATAAAATAAAAGACCCAGAGATGTAGCCCATTTGTCTTGTGCAGTATATTCCCAGAGTTATTATCATGCTAAATATTTGTGTCTTAAATCTTATACAGTATAAAAGAGTACACTGAAACTTTAGCAAATATTCATTTCTTAGAAGACATGTTAGAGTTCTTTAAAAATATAATGTTCTAGTTTGATCAATTAAGAAGCATGACAAGATTGACAAGTGATAAAATGTTGTGTTGCCAAAATGAGGAAGCTTCTCAATTAAACTTTTTTTTTTCAGCTGTAATTTTTGATATGTGGAGCCAAAACATTTAAAGAGAAGTAATTTCTTGACAATAGCCCACTGCATCATTCTCAGACTTATTAGTACAGAAGAGGACAGTGGTACAAGAGGATTACCAAATCATTGTTTTTAATGTGAAAATTTGGCAAAAGTAACTCGGAAATTTAAAAAAATGGACTTCTGACAAGGCCCCTGAAATAATCAGGACTTCATTTAGCGATGAGTGATTTTTGCAAGATAAAGAGCAAGAGAAATACCGAGCGGGTGTCTCAGAGCCAGCAAAAGCTATGAAAATGAGTGACTGTCTATCTTACAGAGTAAGACCCGAGCTGCAGAAGTTGTTATCTTCACTGGAACTACCTACTGTAGCCAAAGCACAGTAAATTTAGCCCTTTCCAAGGCACGTATTTATAAAATATAGACTTCTGGGAATCCATATTCTGGCCTCATGAGACCAAATCAATCCTTTCAGATATAACAGCATCCAAAATGTGATGGTGTTGCTAGTGGAAGAGTACAGTGAGAAGAGCCTGGTTCCCCCAGTGAAGTTCAGTGGAATTAAAGCTCTTATAGGGATGTATGAGCGCTGAAGGTGTGCGGGAGTTGTGCTTTATCAATGCTGTAATGAATTCTCACACCACTGTGAGATGTAATACAAAAACTACCATTTATGACTATACGTTCTCTCAAGGTGAAAAACCTGGACATGTATTTCACCAAATCTTAACACTCTAGAGCACCTGATTCTATAGAGAAAAGTTGAGCTACACTCTCCAGGTCAGGCCATTTAAAGAGGTCATCATCCTGGAGTTAAACAGGACAGATGTGACAATTTGTCATGAACATAAGAAGAAATTATGGAGGACATACAAAGTACTTGAACATTTTACATTTGTTGAATTAAATCTGGGGTGTACTCATTTATGCAATCCTTCTTTTAAACCAAATTGGCTAATTTACTTATTTAACAGATACTAAAGACATATAAGTCTCTGTTTTTATTAAATATATATTTAATACATTTCAATTTTGTCATCTTTCTATGAATTGTAGATAATACATCTATTGTACTTGTTCAGAGGTGGTGTACACTCCCAAGTAAAATTTACGGTAAAAAAAACGGCAGCTGTGGTTGCCAGAACTTTACCGTAATAATACGGTAGCAACGTTTTAACAGGACAGCTGTCTATTTTACAGTTCAAACCCGTATAGTTTAAAAGTTTATATTATATTTATAGTGAATAATTATGGTTTGTAATTGTTTATTTTACACACTGTAAAACAAATCTGTTAAATTTACAGTAAAAAAAAAAACGTATTTCATTAACTGATATAATGTTAATTTACCAACCTATTTAAATGCTAATATCTGCTTTGTACCTTTGTAATACACTGATATCCACCAAACACAATGGTGACGAGAATCACATGATGAATCAAACACAGCCAGCTTTTCCACAAGCTGAGAATGACAAAACTAATATATAGAAGGTGCACTGTGTCATTCACTCAAACACTAAACACCATCATGGTAACATGCAAAAATGCAATAAACATTAATTTGACAACATTGCATGTAACATAAAACCCCAATGTACATAACTGATTAGAAAAAACTAAGAAGAAACAGAGTTATTTCAGCAAAAATGCATCAAATGTGATGTGTTTACAGTTTTTCACTGTAAATTACACAATGACTTGTTATTATTCACTTAAAAAACTGTAAATGTAACGGTATTTTACCGTAAAGTTACTTTCAATGTACTGTTAGCTCTATTAAAGTTATTAAATTTTCAGTAAACCAATTAACTGTTTTTCACCGTAGTATTTTTAATGTCTTTTACCGTTAAAATCACGGTAATTTTTTACAGTGTACTTGTTCATGCTGTGCACTGTATGCATGTATATATATATAGATATAGATATAGATATAAAGTATTTATTTATTTTATTCCATACCAGATGCATGATGTACTTGAATCCAGTACTTTGTCCCTGGTATCTTGTATTCCATGAACATACTTATGACTTTCTCGTTCATTTTCTGCAGGTGTCCATAGCCGGCCAGCCAGGAGGAGTGGAGGCCGCCAGAGCGCGCATTCGGGTAAATAAACTTTCATAATACGATTACAAACGTCTGTGTTTTTCTGAGATAAGCAGGAGGTAGGAGGCTGTTATTTATCTTGAGGAAGTTGACAGGTATGGGGGGTGTTAATATAAATGATTTTTTTGGATGAGATAAACACATTCCTCAGCATCCCAACGGTAATCCCGGCAACACAACAAGCAGCATTCATATTTTTCAGGAATGTACAGTATGTTTCTCGGCGAGAATCTGGTACTTGAATCAGAACTACTGCCCTCTGTTGGTGTTTTATAATCATTACAGCCACTTATTGATGCCATGGACACCTTCTTTTCACCCAGCTGTACAGACAAAGCCTTTTAATGGGATAAAACATAAGGAATAAGAAGGCTGTCTTTTCAAATTGAAGCTTTTGACACTCAAGGTCTTGACCTGGAATTGTGATTTACGTATAAGACCAGCAATAATAATGGCTTGATGCAGAACACATGGTGCCAATTGAAGCGAGTTTGAAACTGCAGTTTTAGTGATATCTTGACTGTTTGGCCGGGTGTCGCCTGCACACTCCTTCCCTGCCCAGACACTCTCCTCGGATTTCACCAGCGCACACGTACTTCCTCCTCAGAGAGAACCAAGAAAAACAAACCAAAGTATTCGGGCACAGCAGGCTTCCTTAGTATTTGCACAAAGCCGAGCCCCAATTAACTCGAGGACGTTCTACACCAGAATCTATCATAAGCCTTCACTATTGTTTCAAAAAGCAATTTGTATGAAATGAGCACCTTTGAAAAACCCAAGCCGCTCCATTTTTTATGTCCAAAACACAAATGTACATTTGAGGGAAGGATGTTAGTGGGGTAACCTCACTTTTCCCTTCCTCGTTCGCGTGACCAGAACTGCTGGGAATTCTTCTCTTGACCACCTAATGATCTCCATTTTTCCTCGTTTCTCCGTCTTTCAAAATCTTCACCCACAGTCGTTTTTGTGCTTTATTGTGCCGTTACGCCCATGCGAATGGTATAGGGCGAGCATAGTTCTCACTCTTAACCTCGAGTCTGACTGCTTTTAATCTCTTTTAAAGTCAACTGAGATTGTCGTGGCGATTTTTTGCGGAATTTTCTCAGAAGTCGTCCAGCTGTCAGAATTTGATAAGTCCACTTCTTTACAAATTCTTAATGTTTTATAAAGATCAATGATAAATAACAGTGTCAACTCTTGAAAAAATCTATTTTAAACACTCTTCCCCAGTTTCAAAGATGAGGGTTAAGCCTAGACCAAAAATGCATGTTTGAGCTGTCTTAACCGAAAGCAACTTAAAATATGTCAGTGCCATCATTTTGTCTGAAGATGAACATCAGTAATGTTTACACATTTATAAAATCTACTTAAATGACCTAATTTAACTAAGGCCTACTACTGGCTTAATATAAGCTCTGTCTGTGAAACCGGGCCATTGACCTTTTGAATATTGTATATTGTAGCAATTGTATTTATAATGGTTTTGAAAAATGTTATATGAAATATTTCAAGAAAAGTGTAAATGGAAATGACTCCAAAATGTAACCATCAAGTAATTAAGATTGTATTGTATATATTTTTTTTCCAACTGAAGATGGTTTTTTTTTTGTTTGCTTGGTTTTTTTGTTTTTTTCGTTCATAAAATACTTACACTTTTGGAGAGTTGCACCACATGACATTTTACAACCAGATCTGATCTTGCCTTTTCATGAAAAGTTCAATTTATCTAATGTTTTAAAACTTATTTTCTACACATTGGTGGACCAAAGTTATCAAATATTGATAAGTAGTGAAGGAGTTAAATAATAACAAAATATTGATACAGAATTTCAATGTTTTAAGTAGGTGTTTTCTTCATTACGATATCAAGAAAGTTTTTACTATATGGCCCCCAATAAATATCAAAATGAATTTTAATTTAGAAATTAAAAACATGTTCATCATAGAAGAGTTGTATTCAAAACTTGAACATCATGTCATTGACCCACAAGCAAAATGTTTGTATTGCATATACAAACCATGTCCCGACGCTTGATGCTTGAGAGATTAAACCAACATTAGCCCGGCTTTCTCAGATGAGACGAGTTCATTCCAGTGGAATGATCCACGGAGCATCTTCCTGGCACTGTTAATGTGTATTGTCTGTGAAAACACATGGAAAGCAAATACAGAAGTTACTGATTCTACAGAAGGTCAAAGGAAAGCTCAGACCACTTGTTTGTAAAAGATCAGAAAACAGCACTCCCCTCCAAATTCTTTATTAACAATAATCAAAACAAACAGGAGGTTTTTGTTTGGAGAGCTCCGCTCATAGCCGATGCATAAGTCTTTAGTTAAAAATAGCCATGGTTATGGTTTTAATAGCTCAAGAATGAGGCCGACCATTAACAAAGATGAATGATTGGAATTCCAGAGCTCGCTCCATGACGGATTCCCTGCTCCCAGCTAAAGTTGAACCCATCTCCTTGTCGAAAACGAGAGTGACTGTCCTGACCACATCTAAAGGGGCAGAGAATGTCTTTCTTTTCTTTTTGGCCTCGGTACAGAACACGAGGGTGAGTGAAGCCCCCACAACATATGGGACTGATCAGAGCCGCATTTTTACGGCTTGGCCATTCGTTCTGTTTACCAATTCAGTTTGGTGAGGCACTGTTTGCTGGGCCCTTGATGACCCTAAATCACAGTGGAATGATGGGAAATTTTTGTTTATGCCGTTGTATTGTGGAAAACTTCATGGCTTGAATGTCAGCCAAATGCCCTAGTAGTAGTTACTGTAATTCTGACAGTCAGCATTCATTTAGAGCAAACCATGTTGTTTGCTTCTAAAGACACACACTATCCTGTCACCCCGACTCGAATTTCTTATTTATTGTTGTCGAAATCATTATGTGCACATCTAATTGCTGACTATGTGCATCAGTTACAGTCGTTCTCCTCCTCAACTAAGATACAGTCCCGAAAGTTGTATCCTCTACAAACTCAAGTAAGCAGCAGTTGATTCTTGAAGACTTTGACTTTTTAAGCTCTTGCTAGATCCCACTTCCTACGGATTTTTTGCTCTCTCATTGTTCAGTGCTGCTCTCAGGCTAGTCGGGCAGTGTGGAAACCTGAAGACTGGTCAGCAGATTTCAAACCAGTTTACCATCTGCAGTTGTGACATGTCTTGCAAGTGTTGCACACTAACATGATACTTAAAAAGTCTGTAGAAGTTTATCTGTAGAAGTGGCCTATTGGTTTGAGTCATGGCACAGTGATTAGTTATTCTTTGTGAAACAGAAGTAACATATTCCTACTTATGGAAGTAATATACTTAAGCGTATTAGTCGGACACTTAATTGACCCTTCCGCCTCCTTTAGTTACCGTTGCTACGTCCGACAAGCCGTGCGCTCTCATGCCTCACATCATGTTCTCAAGAAGTGAAAAATACATCGCGAAACAAAGAGGACACTGATAATGCATCGACAGACATATGAAACAGTGTCATATGTAATATATCATAATTTTTTAAAGACGTTTAAACAATAAATAGCGTATAGTGCCTCTTTAATGTATCGTGACAGATCGCTGTAGCTCCTCGTGAACCGATCATCTCTTCATACTAGTTCATTTATAGCATCAAATAAACATGAATGAACATCAGAAGGAATGTTGTTTCAAAGACGTGGAAAGATTTGAGTACTCACAATTTTTCAAGTTCAAGTTCTCCAACGTTAATCTACTAACTCCCCTGACTGCTTTGTCGGGAAAAATGACAGATTCGGCGTTATGATTGGCCAGATCGCCTGTCAATCAAACTGCGTAGGGACAATTACATGTTATTTACAGTTACATGAAAATAGTTTAAATTGATATTAAATGCACTTAGTGATTTCTGACCCACTTAAGTAAGACTTAAGTGCATCTTTATATGTAATTTCATAATTACTTCTATTGTCTTCAAAATGTGATTAAAGTGTTCTGCTGAATGTACTGAAATCACACAACTGATTTCAGTCTACTGACTGTAACTCAGTATCGATGATTCAGATATATAACATTAAGTGACGCTTTTATTTGTCTTCTTTCAGGAGTTACTCCCGCTGGTGTTGATGTTCGAGCTGCCAGTCATAGTACAGCTGAACCCTGACCCCAGCTCTCCTGCCATCCAGCACATCTCCCAGACTTACAACATCTCTGTGGCCTTCAAACAGAGGTCCAGACTCTATGGGGCGACAGGAGTAGTCCGTGGCTCACAGAATAATGCTGCGGCTGTGAAGGTGAGGCACCCTTGAATACATTTTATTCATATAAATGCATAAACGATTTTTTTTCAGCTGATGAATGATGAAAACATTAACAGCCAATCAAAATCCGTTCTGCTTTAAAAAGAATTTAAAGCGGCGAACTACATAACTGCCACTTAGAATGGAATGTGGATGCTATTAGAATTATTGTTATAGTTATCGCTATTGGCATTTGTGATTTTTTTAAATCTTTTGGGGAGTTTTTTTCTTTTTCATTTAGGTTTCATTTTAAGTTCTCAGCCAAGTCGTTTAAATATTAAATTTCATTTAAATTCTTCGATGTCATTTGCATTTTTGTTTTTTTTTCAAATATAGCACTTATAGTTCACCCATGTTTTTGACCATTCATTTAAGTTTTTTGAAATTATTATTTATTTATTTTATATTTTCTACAGAGTCATTTTGGGAGGGTTGTGAATATGTTATATTGTGCTTTTAAGTCATTGACATCTGAAATATGTTAAAGTGCTGTTTGTTTAGTAAAGGAGTTAATCACAATACTGTAATAAGTTACAACATTTACATTCACCTTTGCCTTGGTTCACTAAAAATAACTGAAACTTGAAACAAACAAGACTGCTACAGAGTAAGAGTACTGAGCATAGTGTGACATTGTTGAGATCTCTTGAATGGGATCCATGTGGGATTACTAAGATTTTTTTTTCTCAGGAGAAAAATTGAAGAAACAGATTGAAAACTTGAGGTATTAGTGATCCCTTCTGTTATTTTCATTTCCTACGGAGTAATATGGTCGCAAAGCATTTGCAGTTCTTAAAGAGAAGCATCCACATTAGCTCCGCACCAGATCGCAGGAAATCCTCCAGCACATCTCTCTATGGTGTTTTCTGGTGTCGATGAGCTCTTCGTGTTGTGCGAATGGCTGCTGGCAATGCTTTAGACCGAGGGTCTTCCCAAGGAGAATCTTCTTCCATCTCTGGTCTTTAGGAAGGGTCTCGGACTGGATTTGTCCTGTGGGCTATTGGCTATGCCTGGTATGTGTTGACTGGGGTGAGGAGGCCGTGCCAAAACCGCCTACAAATACAGCCAAAAAGGAACCCCAAAAGAGCCCCTCAGCTTTTCCTCTCTTCCCCTAGTTTTATGTCGCGCTGAAAGAAACTCCCCAGTCTAGGCCATTCTCAGGGTCGTATATGCCAGATGGAAAAGCAAGAACATAAAGAGGTTGTTGTTTACTAAAACGTGTTCCATTAGTGTCAAAAAGTACCAGTCGTGTCAGCGGTTCATAACCAGGGTGGTTAAATTTGACATGCGTCTGAAAAAGTGCCCAGTGAGATATTCGCAGTTTCGTTTAGGGTCAGAAATCAACTTTTACATTATTTAGCTCGGAATTGATTTAAAGGGGCATTTTTGACCTTTGTAAGTGCAATTTGTATAATTACCTTATTAAATGTATCTTTGTTGGCTACCATGTCATACTTGAATTTAACCGCTTACTTCAATTAATCCGAATATTATAGAGTTACCAATAAAATCTGATCAACATCAACAAAAGCCACCTTTACACTGCAAAGGTTGCACAGATCCTGCATTTAACATGGCATTATGCACAGGGTTGGGGAGTAACGAAAAACAAGTAACTTAGTTACGTATTTAAAATACAAAATTTGAGTAACTGTATTTCATTACAGTTACATTTTAAATGGGTGGTAATCAGATTACAGTTACATCTGAAAAGTGTTTTAGATTACCAAAGTGATTACTTTGAACTTTAATGTCATTTAAACAGCAATTGGTCTGACCGTCTGAAAAAGCGGAGTTAAGTTTCATGTTTTCGACTGTTTTCATGTTTTGTGATAGTTGTTTGAGAGTCATTTTATAATTGTAAAAAAGGTCACCTCAACTTTTTCTCACAATTTGTTTTTTTCCCCTCACAATTTCACAATTCTGACTTTTTATCATAATTGCAAGATTTAAACTCACAATTGCAAGTTATAAAGTCAGAATTGGGAGATATAAACTAAAACTAAAAACTATTTTTTTCTTGCAATTGTGAATTTAGTATGTGAGTTTACATGTCATAATTCAGACTTTTCTCAATATTGTGAGTTTATATCTCATAATTCTGACTTTATAACTCGCAATCGCAACTTAATATCATGCAATTCTGAGGGAAAACGTCAGAATTGTGAGATAAAAACTTGCAATTACCTTTTTTTTATTCCAAAGTATTCTAAAGTATTTAGATTAAGTTACTAAACTTGAGTAATGAAACGAAATACGTTACAAATGACTTTTTAAAGCATGTATTTTGTAATCTGTAGTGAAATACATTTTAAAAGTAACCCACCCAGCCCTGATTATGCATTAGAAAATCTTAAAACTTAAAAAAAGGTTAGTTGAGAAAAAGGGAATTTCTGTCATGAAGTACTCGTTCCAAACCCATAAGCCACAAATTAAGATATTTTTGATGAAATCCAAGAGGCTTTTTTTATCCCATAGAATTCAAGGTCCAGAAAAGTATTAAAGACATCGTTAAAATAGTCAACGTGACTACAGTGGTTCAACTTCAATGTTCTGAAGCGACAAGAATACTTGTTGTGCGCAAAAACAAAACAAAAATAACAACTTTATTCAACAATATCTTCTCTACCCTGTCAATCTCAAATGCAGTGAACGCAGTTCAAGACAGTTCAGCACGTTCATGCCGTGGCCAATACTGAGCTGGCAACGTAAACATGGAAGCGCTGAACTGCTTTCACTGCGTCATCAAAAATATCTTCATTTGTGTTCTGAAGATCTGAAGGTCTTACGGGTTTGGAGAGTTAGTCCTTTATGACATAAATTTCATTTTTGGGGGAACTAACCCTTTAATATTGGTTATCTTAGTAGCATGAAAAACAAAAGGGTTATTCAAACTGGGAGTAAATTATATACAGAAAGTGAGAAAAAAACGTTCCCCGTCAAGTGAAGTGGTCAATGATTTGTCAGTTTGTGCTTTTGAAAAAACGTATAATTAATGAAGCTGTCTACACTGCATAATGAATCTCTGATTGCATATCTTTATGATGAGAGAATTTGCGCAGAACTTCGGTGAATTTTTTCACTCACCGGTGACTGATCTAAATGCCTCTGATTGGCCATTGCATTCATGCGCTCAAAAGAAATGTATGTGATCGCTGGAAAAAAAATATCATTGATTCAGCATGAGATGTAATCCAATTTCACTTTAATCGCTTTAAACTGTTGATTAAATTGCCATAATAATAGATTTTGTTTAATTGTGCTGAGCCTTTTTGTCTTGAATTTGTGAACATTATTGTTTGTTTTGATGTTTTGTTCATATTTCATGTTTGCCCCATTAATTTCCACAACTGGTCTTGTTGCAGAGAGGCACAGCAGTGTTACTAGAGCACCTCGCGGGCAACTTGGCCAACGCCATCACGGTCAGCACGCAGCTTGACATCGCACCCCAGCACCACCTCTTTATGATGGGGCGCAACGGCAGCAACATCAAGCACATCATGCAGCGCACAGGAGCCCAGGTCCACTTCCCAGACCCCAACTGCCCGCAGAAGAAATCCACTGTCTACGTGCAGGGAACCATTGACTCTGTGTGTCTGGCCCGTCAGTACCTGATGGTGAGAGACTGTTTTGTTCTTTATTTCAGTGTTTCTGTCTTTCTTGTTCCACAGCGTTTGTGTTGCCGACACGAATGACACCTCAAATCGTGCAGCTTTGTTGAGGAAAAGTGTACTATTTGCACACAGACCTGTCTGGTAATAAATTCTACACTTGAGTACAGTGAATCTTTTTCTTTTTACTGTTCTAGTGTTCTAAGTACTCATTTTGTTCGTCCCTCGCAATTCACCAAAATTTCCAAAACTGAAGCGGTTGAAATCATTGACTGAAACAGTGTTTAATAAGGGCTTCTCAAATGGCGCTTTTTGACTGTGTCAGTGTCTATTTTGTGTTAACAATATCAATTTGTCGTTTTTTAATCAATCTTTCAGCCTATCTTTGCTGTAGGCCTATTAAGTTGATGCGTGAACATAATTCACTAAACATTATTTTTAGCATGCCTCCTATCCAATAAATGGCAATATTCTTTGTGTTTTGTAAATTTTGATTTGAATCAAAGTCTCAGCTTTCAGTCATTTGAAAATCATGCAATAAATATTGTTTTGATGCTCTGTAATGCGGCCTGACAGATCGCTGCAACACCTTAGTTCAAGTCAGCCAATCTGTCTTTATTACTAGTTATAGCACCAAATACACATGAATGAACATCAGAAGGAACACAGTACCACTTTCCGAAAAAAATCATGTGTCATGTATTTGCGCAATCAGTGTTCAACCGTGGAAAGATGCCAATAAATCAGCTTGTAAAGTATGCATGAATATTAAATTTACATTTTTACTTAACTTGTTGTTTTCATTCAACAACAACAAATTAATATGTCATTAAAAAGCCATATATGTCATTTAAATATTTATGTACAACTGTTTTTATTTGTGTGTTGATTATTAAAAGTAGTTAATTGATTATTAACTGAACTTTAGTTTCGGTTTTTGTGTTTCTGTAAACAAACATATTTTTGTGCATCACTTAATGAAATTTATAAAACATTTTTTTACAAAAATATATTATCACTTTTTAATTGATGGTTATGTCACATCATTATCAAACTACTGCTAAAATTATATAAAAAGGTTTGTTTTTTAATTATTATTTATATATATATATATATAAAGATTTTGTTTTTTCTGTCCTGAACATTTATTCATCATTGACCCCAAAAAATCTAACATCATTAAAAGATATTTAATTTAGAAGAAAAATTGCAAAAGAAATTAAGACCAGTAAACGGCCACCTAGCAACCACCAAGCACACCCTAGCAACAACCCAAAACACCCTAGCAATTCTTGCGAATGTTGTCGAGCCAAATTGTGCATAAGCGAGCATGTCTTTTCTCATTTTCATCTTCCCCCAAGCCATCAGAGAATGGTGACTCTGGTTTGTCTCATTATGTGGTGGTCTTTTTCAAATGAATGGTCTCCGACCAACACAGAAGAATATAAAAGTGACAAAGGCAGAGGCACCAGAAGAAGCATAAAAACACAATCCTTTCAAGTAGCACACAAGTGGATAGCTTTCCCTCGCTCTGAAAGTGAAATAATTAGCCTTTCACTGCTCTGTGGTCCTCTCTGGAGACAGATATCGCCCCGTCTGTCCCCACAAGCCAGCCCAGTCCTGATTTAAACACGCAGCTGGAGGCCGAGGGAAGAGACAGGATTCAAGAATAATTTATTCATGCTTTTTGGCTCGATTTAGATCCATTAAGGACATTTTTAGCATTCACAAATATGACTGTGATAGCAAGACTTTCCATCTAGCCTCTAGAACTTTTCCTGCATATGTAGCAGTTTCTTCACTGCCTGCTGAGTTAGCTGTGTCAGGAGAGGAAAAAGAAGGTCAAGGACCAGTAAATGAAAGCCTTACGCCTGGAGTACCTGCTGCTGTTTTTCTTTTCAACATGAGAAGTAGGTGATGGATCACTGCTGAATAACTGTAGCTTTGCTGCTTTAGGACTGAGGCCAATTGAGTCCTTGAAACACTTAAAGTTCGACTCAATGAATGATTTACAACAGTTTAGAAAAACTTTGTTCATTTCTCTTTCTTGCTTTTTTCCTTGTGCTTTCCGCAGGGCTGCCTGCCACTGGTGCTGATGTTTGATATCAAAGAGGACATTGAGGTGGAACCACAGTGCATTACTTCCCTAATGGAACAGCTTGATGTGTTCATTAGCGTCAAACCAAAACCCAAGCAACCTAGCAAGGTTTGCACACTCACCCGAACCTTCACATGCAACATTACATGTGGTGGCGGACACCGGACGTCTGCATCACATTCTGAGCTATTCTCACGACTAACATTATGATTTTCGAACCATTTTTGCAATTGCTTTTAATCAACTGCCTGTTTCCAGTTGTCCTATCTGATGTAGTTCATCACATTAAGCGCCAGATTTACTAAACGAGGCAAATTAGTTCGGAAAAAATGCGCCAATGAGAGTGGAAAGTTCTGCTCGTGAACTAGTAAAGAACACAGACGAAGCCGAATCATTTTCATAGTGACCAATGCAATCTAACAAAAGCAGCACAAATTATCTTGGGGTGGTATATAATGGCGCAAATACCAGTAAATTGACTAGCACAAACCTTAGTAAATTACCTTGCATGATTCATTTAAATACTCTCCTCCCATAAATTTTTCATCTGAAAAGGGAAACTCTTAAAAATGCATATGCAATAATGTCATTGCAAAAATAACCATGTCCACGCCTTTTCAGCCCTAATTTTTCAATGCACATCTTTAGTAAATTCTGACAGTAGTTTTTTAATGCCAAAACAGGCGCAAACTTTTAGAAAATCTGGCCAAAACTATAAACATGATCCACTAATGTTTGTCAACCGGAATATTAAAAAAATGTATAGATTTATTTTTTTAAAGGGGTCATGAACTGAGGAATTTTGATTTGACATGTCTTTAGATTCTTGAGTCTTTAGAAGTTGAAAACGTCCTTTTTAGTTCAAAAACTTCTTTTATTGTAACCAAGCCCAGATAATGACTCGTTGTGGAATGTGCCTCTCTGTTACGTAAGAAAATCACCGCCTACTTCATCATTGCAACTTTGGTCCCGCCCATCGTCGTGTTAGTGAGATAATGAGGAGAGAAGAGCACAGTATCACTAACTTTGCTAAAAATAGCGTACCAAAAGGACGTACCAAAGGATCCTGAGGAATGCGGTTATTTATTACTGGAGTGTTCGGTACATTTCACTGTGGATTCTTTAATCAGCACAGTTTTGACGCAAACAGACAAACAGACTTTTGTGAAATGGACTCATCAGTAATATGACAACATGAAATTAACCATGTTAATTCTAATGCCTGTTCTTTGACTGTAATGATTCATGTACAGTCAGATGTTTGTTGTCTATGTGTCAGTAAATCAAACCAGTGATTAAACAGTCACATTATTAACTTCACGTTATTTCTCTCAGTAGGTTGAAAATAATTGTTATTTAAAATGTGATTAAATTATAAATAGAAAGCGATCAAAACGCTCCCTTTACAATCACTGGAGCTGTCAATCAAACAGCGCAAGTTTATCAGTGACTATGTTCTGAAAAACTAAAGCATTTTCATCACTGCAACGTTTCGTGCCGCAATCTAAATATAATCCCGTAGATCTGAATGTAATGCTGTAATCAACACTTTTCATAATTAGTTAATCTAGAGAGCTGTAATAGTAAAAACGTGCTAAAAGTTTCCGAGAGAGTTCCACTGTTCCACATGTAATGAAGATATTTCGTATGCAAAGATGTTAGCCAATCACAGCAGTGGGCGTTTACACTAAAGTCTCACAGCAAAATTGATCAATTTAAACTGTCACTTTTTATTGTTATTTTCTTAAAGACATTTATGACGTTACAAACGAATTTGAATAGATCATATTATTTTGAACTTTCTATTCATCAAAAAATCCAGAAAAAATACAAATGTTTTCCACAAAATTATTCAGCTTCACAACTGTTTTCAACACTAACAGGAAGTCATTATTCTTGAGCAACAAATCAGCATATTACTGAAGACTAATTATGCTGAAAATTCAGCTTTGGCATTGCATAAATGGCCTTTTAAGATTAAAATAGAAAAGAGTTTATCTAAATTGTAATAATGTTTCATAATGTTGCTGTTTTTACTGTATTTGTGAGCAAATAAATGCAGCCTTGGTGATTTTTGGTTTTTAGTGCTACCTTGTAAGACACTTTGAATCAGATCAAACATTAAGGCCTAGTTCTCTCAGAGGCTTAAAATGAAGGTGCCTAGTCTTGTAAAAGTAATGTATGGAACATATAGGATTTGTGGGTGGCTTACTTACCAGGATGTGGAACCTGGGAATGTTTCACGTCCTTGGTCATGGTCAATGGTGAAATCCTATCCTGTGTTTTAGGCTGAATGGCAGCACTGTAAATTATCAGTCTTAGCATAAACCTCTGTTTTTCCATTTCAGTGATTTGTGTTGATACCTCCAGCTTCTCTTCTTTCACTCTGCTAATAGCTCTCTACAGTAGTAACCTTGACTAGTATATACAGCACATATATTAGGAAGGAAGTATATACTATACCAATTGAGGGGGGAAAACATGAGGACATGCAGAATTTCAGTACATACCAAGAAACCCTAGAATCATTTCAGTTCACAGAGTTCACCACTAATAGGCAGATCTTCATGATGTAAATGGATCATTAGAAATAAAAATACCATTGATCTTTTGAAATAAAAGATTTTGACATTCAATGAAAACATACTATACATTTCAGAAATCAAAACTTCCTCTCCAGCCAAAAAAAAGACCATCCATTGAAACTGTTCTGAATTATTTGACCTTTGATTTATTTCTTAACAAAAGAACAACTTGATGATGGAAAGTTCATCAAACCTTGCGCTGTTTATTACTGTGTGTAGCACCTGCAACTCTGCAGATCCTCTAACATCCGCAATAAGTGGACCTTGAGGCAAAAAAATTATTAAAAAAACATGATTTAACTCCCTTTAAAAAGAAATATCATAATGATGACATTCTGCACTACAAAGACAAAAGGCAGTGACTACACCAGCACCAGAACTGAGAAAAAACAGCTTTGAAATTGACTGATTTAATATCAATCAAGATGCATTTTGGTCGATCGGATCACAAGTGGTCGACTCTAAACACGGGTGTAAATGAAGTGTAAAACATTTTGAGCTTGTCAACTTTCGACCACTTCCAGAGGTAGTCCAAAACGTATTGCTTTCACAGTGGAAACGCTCATGTGGTTAAATGTGTCGAACAGTCACTAAATCCGCCTACTACTGACCTAACGCAAAACCATTATGGGAAGCGCGCTAGCCAGACATGTCACCTGAAGATCCAAGTTTGGTTTGAAGATGAAAAACATTCCAACCAAGTTCTCTCACCATTTCACAGGGTTCGGCGTGGTATTGTAGTAAAGAGCAGAAACGAAAGCTGCTGCTCTCTGTATGTTTTTCCGTAGTCTCCAGCGCGTTCATATGTTAATAGTAAGCTTATTTTGCCCATTAGATCAAAACATCTGAAAAACCCATTCATTTACCCTCCCTTCAAAGAAATCAGGACAGAACTGGTTGAAAGTGGACAACGGATTAAAATACAAGGTGGAAATGAGTATGAGTCTCCCTTGTCCACTTGTGATCCGATCTTAATACTCGGTGGAAACTCCTGGAGTACCCGCAGCACATTTTGGATGTGACACACCCATCTGAGGTCTTAGAGCAGGGGTCTCAAAACTCTGTCCTGGAGGGCAACTGTCCTGAAGAGTTTAGCTCTAATTTGCCTCAACGCACCTGCCTGAACATTTCTAGTATGCCTAATAAGACCTTGTTTCAGGTGTGTTTAATTGGGATTGGAGCTAAACTCAACAGGACAGTGGCTCTCCAGGACCGAGTTTGGAGACCTCTGTCATAGAGTCTGTACTAAATGAAGTGATGAGTTGAATCAGGTGTGTTTTATTAGAGAGACATCTAGACAAGGCAGTGCTGGGAGTACTCCAGGGCCAGGGTTGGGAACTTTTGCTTGCCTCAATCCAACTTGCCTCAATACACCTACCTGGAAGTTTCTAGTATACCTAGTAAGACCTTGATTAGCTGGTTCAAGTGTGTTTGGGTTGGAGCTAATCTAGGCAGGATAGTGGCCCTCCAAGAACAGGATTGACACCCCTGGCCAAAGCAAACTTTCAGGAAAAGTTCACTCTGGCTTGTAAACACTTGGAACTTCCATTGGTCCGTGGCAACTCCATAATAGATAGGTGTGTGCTGATGGCCTTCTTTGAGGCGGAACTGTCGAAGTCAGACCTCTGCAAGTCAAACTTGACGTGACTTGTTTGTAGAGCCAAATTGCAGAGCTTTTCCAAACATCAGGCGACACGATACATATTTTGGCTTCTTTTCACTCCCCTGAGCGAATAACAAAGAACTTTGCCATGAGTTTATGGTCTTCTTAAAAACTATCGTCTTGTTCTGCTAAATTCTGCAGGTTTTTCTTTTAAATGACACCAAACAAACACTGTAATAATCATATATAGCACCTACTAGTGGAAGGGAGCTGATATCTTAACACTAAATCTCTTTTTCTGTGGGCTGCCAGTCAGTGATAGTGAAGAGTGTGGAGAGGAACGCTCTGAACATGTATGAGGCCAGACGCTATCTGTTGGGTTTGGAAAGCAGTGGTGTATCAGTCCCCACCAACACCAGCAGCATCAGCAGCAGTAATGGCGGCAGTCCTCCATCCATCCCTCCCCCACCCCCAGCTCTCAGCTGCCCTGTTGGGCTTGACATCTTGGCCTCTGCCGGCCTCGGCCTCACCAGCCTGGGTAAGACAACAGTGAATTTATGTCATGGAGATTATAAAAGTATATTTTAGTCTACTAATCAGCTTGACTTCAATTTTCATGAATCTATGTTTTGTGGATTGAAACTGGAGTATATATAACAGTATTCAAAAGTCTGAAATGCAGGGCTGTGGAAACCATTGGACAGAACCTTCTGCACAGTCTTAAAGTTGTTGGGTTACATGACCATGTTTTCCAACGCAAGGGCTGGAAAACTCAATTATATGAGATCGCATCAATACCAAACATCAATAAGATCGCATCAATTCCAAAACAATGATCCAATCGATGGGCAAAATCAAGTCCCGCCCTACATTTTTTCTTGTTCAAGAAGCCATTTCACTTGGATATACATGGCAATAGGGGAAAAAAGTCGCAACTTATGTTTCGTGCCGACTTTAAAATTGTTGTCAACATTAACACTGTATTAGCTAATGAGCTGCTTTCATAGTAAGTGCCTTCATGTGGGTTCAGTATGTTGACAGTGTGTGTATGGTTTATTGTCTCTGACCTGCAGGTCTTTTAGGGCCTACAACAGCCTCCATGACAGGCCACTCGACCAACTCCCTTCTTAACGCTCTCAATAGCTCCATCAGCCCATTACATACACCCACTTCTGGAACTCCCAGCCCCAATCTCTGGTCCAACTCACTGGCCAGTCCAGCCAGCACACCAGGTAAAGAGATGACTGACAGACTTCCTCTGCAAAAAATCCCACTCAACATGCATTCATCATCTCATGTTCACGCATCAGTTCTCTTGAGTAAATCAAACTTTGCATTCACATTGTACCTGAAAATGGATCCAGGTCTGTTTTTTTGGTCCACTTTACATTCACATTTTTCATTTATTTATTTTTTAATGTTTTAAATATTTTACTACACAGTCGTAATATTTATCTTTTTGGTCCACTTGTGAAAGGGTCGCAATCTGCTGTTTTTTAGAACCAAGTTCATTTGTTTATTATTTTATATTATATTTAATTTTTTATATTAAATGTTAGGATTTACTGTACAATAGTAATATTTCTACTTCACATTCACATTGTTGTTGTGTTTTTATAACCAAGTCCTTTTGTATATTTTATTTTATTTGTAATGTTGGACTTTTACTTTAAAATAGTTGCAAAAACCAAGCTGGCTTATTATTTTTCTTAGGATTCTCATCGCCCTTGATGATTCACCCAGCCACCCAGGCCACTCTAACTAGCATCTTGCTGTCAGGAGTACCAGGCTATACCCAGAACACTCCATCCCCTCCACCTGGTCTCGCCCCCATTGACGCACAAATCAACGGCGTATCAGACTGCAGTAAAGCTGTGTCCCCCCTCAGTAGCAAAGTGAGCACACCTTTTTCACTGTCATGAGATTATATATAAATATAGTTGTGCTAAAAAGCTGTCTTGAATATCTCTCATAGTTTGTCATCTTGGACTTCCTCTTGACCAGAATATTGTGTGCATGTGTTGTGTAGCAGCCCAGCACCATGTACAGCAGAATGTCTGCAGCGTCTCTCACAGACAAAGTTCTGACCGCAGCTCATGGTGACTCCGTGCAGGAAGCCAGCCCTCACTGTCCTTCTGAACCGCTGTCCAGCAAGTCCAGCCAAGACCAAGGTCTGCATTACCCACAGCTCCTCATTACAAGATGCATTTCTCTCCACTGCGAAAATCACTTACTTGATTTGTAAAAGATATCAATAAATTATTTTTAGAATTGAATATTTTATATTATATTATTAATTATTTATGAATTGATTTTATAATTAATAATGTATTAATACATTTTATATACATTTCTTATATAATTATTTATATTTTATATGATCTATTTTAAGCTTAAAAGTAAGATAAAATGTTATCTTAAATTCCTGAAAGTTTCATGGTTTCCACAAAAAAAATATTTAGCAGCACAACTGTTTTCAACATTGATAATAATAAAAAATATTACCTGATGGCTGCTGAAAATTCAGCTTTTCCATCACAGGAATAAATAGAAAACAGTTCTTTTAAATTATAACAATATTTCACAATATTACATTTTTATCAAATAAATGCAGCCGTATAAGAGTATTCTTTCAAAAATATAAAAAATATATGTGTGTGTATACATTTTATATATATATATATATGTGTGTGTGTGTGTGTGTGTGTGTGTATGCATGTGTATGTATGTATATATACACAAACACACACACATACAAACACACATTCTTAATGTCAATTAAATGTGATGGCATATTCTACAAGAGTGATTCCTGACATTTGTCAGAATGAAATAATTTTATCTGGTAAATGCCAGCAAGCTTTATTTGTATTGCAATGCATGCCATGTAAATCAATACTTCATTCATGCCACTTTCCAAGGCTTCATTAATTGAAAGATATATTATACTCACCTTTTTTCGAGCCTAATGCAACCAGTGACATTCACCGCTGAATTATGTCAACCATTTGATTAACACTTGAATAAACTCCTTGACCTTCTCTAGATTGAAAGTGAGAATTTGCTGACTTTGGTCAGTCTAATTATGGATAAATACAAACTCAGTTCCAAATGGTAATACCATTCCTTCCTGCTCTATGAGCGAGGCATTTGTGTAAATACAAGACCAAGATTTTTCGTGCTCCGGCATTGTTAAAGCTGTTTGAGTTGGCCCTGCATCCGTTTAGCCTGTGTGCTTTTGCTTTCAGATGAGGCGAAGTCAATTCAATCTCGTTATTCCTTAAAAGCAGTGATGGAAAATGGCGTGCTAGGTTCTCTAATGCCGAGTGCTGCAGGAATAAAATCTTAAACATCTCAGCTAAAACGTTCAATATGGGGGCTTGAGGAAAAAAAAAAAACACCTTTTCATCTATCTGTGTGTGTGTGTGTGTGTGTTTCAGGTTCGGATACGTTTGTGGAGGTGGGCATGCCCCGAAGCCCTTCTCACTCTGGAAACAGCAATGAACTGAAGCAGATGTTGGCATCCTGTAAGACATCGTCAGGAAAGAGGCAAGCCCTGGAGCTGCTACAGGGCACCAAGAACTCCCTGCTCCAGTACGAACCCACATCTGAACAAACACAGTCACTCAACAGTCGATGTTAGAGGTAGCTAATCATGCAACACCTTGTTAAAAACCTTTTCTTTTCCCTATCTAGTTCAGAGTGTCTGTTGTCAGACTCGGATTCCAGCGCCTCGG
Organism: Opsariichthys bidens; assembly: GCA_037194245.1. Lineage (NCBI taxonomy): Eukaryota > Metazoa > Chordata > Actinopteri > Cypriniformes > Xenocyprididae > Opsariichthys > Opsariichthys bidens. The sequence goes on from CM074309.1 coordinate 5,403,301, forward strand.
AGAGTCCGGTGGCAGATAAACGTGCTCCGGGCAGCGAGAGGGCAGCCGAACGGGCCGCTCAGCAGAATTCGGACAGAATTCGCCTTCCTCCCCAGTCCTCCTTCTCCAGTATGCAGGTGCTGCAGTCTTAATGTCACTTAGAATGACGTTAGAAAGAGTCAAAGTGCTTCCCTTAGTTTAAAAAACGATCAAATTAATCGAGCAGCCAGTGAATATCACATTTAACGTCATTTAAAAGCGTTTCAGACTAACATGGAAATAATAGCTAGACTACAGGTCAAAAGTTTGGAATAATTAAGATTTCTTAATGTTTTTGAAAAAAGTCTCATCGGCTGTATTTATTGGATCAAAAATACTGTTAAAACAATGAAATATTATTACAATTTGTAATTTTATTCTTACATTTTCAGCATCATTACTCCAGTCTTCAATGTCACATGATCCTGGAGAAATCATTCCAATATGCTGCTCAGTTATTATCAGGGATTATTGGTGCTCAATTATTAATAATGATTCTTATTATTATCAGTGTTGAAAACTGCTTAATATTTTTCTGGAAACCGTGATACTTTTTTTTCTGGATTATTTGATGTTGAAAAAAGAACAGCATTTATTTGAAAAGGAAATCTTTTGTAACATTATATATTTGATGAATTTACTGCTCAATAAAAGTATTAATTTCTTTCACTCTACATATGTTTCCTGAGCTCCAAATCAGCATATTAGATGATTCCTGAAGGATCATGTGACACTGAAGACTGGAGTAATGATGCTGCAAATGTTTTTGACATCACAGGAATAAATAGAAAACAGTCCTTTTAAATTGTAATAATATGTCACAACATTGATGTTTCAACTTGGTGAGAATAAGAGATATTAAAAAATTTGAATTATTCCAAACTTTTAAGCAGTAGTATATATTCGCCTGTATCGTGATCTCATGCCCTGCCTCTCAAGACAATGCAGTGTTTCTCAAATGACAAAGTCAACTCTATTTCGTTCGCCGCAGTCTGCTAAATGGTTTTGACAGAATGAGGCAATGTTTACCATTTGCCTTTCTCATTCTATAAACCAAGCTGACAGGAGAAATGAGAGACATAACTCTTAAATCCTTTCCAACAGCCTAAACATTCTTTTCTTTCTCTCTGTTCACCTCTACAGGCGTTCGACTATGAGCAAAAGAAGTTATTGGCGACCAAAGGTATGCGACTGACCAATCAAAACGCAGTTAAAGCTATATACCGAACCTTTAAGAGTGTCTCCCACCCATCTATATTGTTAAAAACAATCCTGCTGGTAGGCAGATTGAGGAATTGGAAACTGGTTATGTTTAGTCTAGTGTGCCAGCAATGAACAAAGCAAGACTACAGGGTCTTCATACGCTGAATGTCTGGCAATGAGTAGGGTGTCATTAAAGTCCTGTTTCACATTTACGGTAAATATACTCTGCCTCATAAAGCTTCTCCACACCTCACGTCCTGTGTCCAGCTTTCATACTGTAAACTCCGGGGCTGAAAATGTGGAATGTACCCAGTGTTAACGCTCTTCTTTCCCTCATACTGTAAACAGTTCTTTGTTAATGATTTATGTTGGAACTGTTTTGAAATGTGGCAGTTTAATTGTAAAACTCTGGGTTTTGGCCGATTTAACACAGGGCAATTAGGGAATTTGGTATTACATTCTTGATCAACTAATTATAATTTCTCAAAAAAAAAAAAAACATCAATAAAATTTTGGGGTAATGTTTCACCATAAAATTAAGATATATTATATATATATATATATATATATATACTTATATTCATTTGCATATATATGTTTATATATATATATATATATATATATATATATATATATATATATATATATATATATAAATGTGTGTGTGTGTATATGTATTCTTGATCAACTATTTATAATTTCTCAAAAAAAAAAACATCAATAAAATTTTGGGGTAATGTTTCACCATAAAATTAATATATTAATATAAATTATATATATATATATATATATATATATATATATATATATATATATATATATATATATATACTTATATTCATTTGCATATATATGTTTATGTGTGTGTATGTATATGTAATTGTAATGTCTTTTTTTTCTATTTAACACTGAAATATGACATAGCTCTTCATGATAATAACATGCGTGTTTCTGAATGTGTGATGCACAGGCAGTGACCTCCACTTGACCTTTCTCAAGTTGTTTAAATGCATCTTCTTCTGTGTTTCTCTTTTCAGCCATGTTAAAGAAGCCAGTGGTGACGGAAGTCCGTACCCCCACTAACACATGGAGCGGTCTGGGCTTCTCAAAGTCTATGCCTGCAGAAACTATTAAGGAGTTGCGCAGGGCGAACCACGTGTCTTATAAACCGACCATGTCAACTACATATGAGGTAAACTCATCCACTCCAGCAGATGGGATAAGCATATGTCTCGTATGAATTGCTCTGTGCTGATTGTAGTTCATCCGGTGCATTTTCACTGATGTCGATTATTATTTTTATAAGGGGTCGCCTCTAGCCTTGTCCCGCTCCAATAGTAGAGAAGGCATGGCGAGTGGCAGCGACTCGGATAACTGGAGGGAAAGAAATGGGAGCGGGCTCCCGACACACAGCGACTTCCCCTCTCCCATCAGCCCCAAAAGGAAGCAGAACAAAACAGGTGTGCTCTTCAGTCAACATAACTGTAGTAATGTGACAGAATAAAAGGCATATGTTTTAAACACTTATGACTGACCATTGCAATTCCAAAAACCACAAAATATCAGCATGTTTGTGATATTAAAGGTATTTTAAAACATCATTCGACTTCCCAAGTGACAGAATTGAGATGATTCATAGGCTGCTCCTTTAACAAACACTCATGTACTCCTAAAGTGGACAACACAAGAAATCCAGCTAACACTTACTAGTTTGTAACATTAGCATGTTATGCTAAGCTAACTTCCAGTCCCTTTATTACTGCAAATCGCAGTGACTGCCATTGTGAAGAAGTACACTCTTACTTTAAAAACAGTACGAAAAGAGTATACTTTAAAACAATACACTTAAATGCAATGTTTTCAGACACTGTATAGTTGAAAATAAAATGAAATTGCATTTAAATGACTAATAATAATTAAATAAAAATGGATTATAGTTTAAATTCTTCTTTAGATGTTTTTTTGACAATAAGTCATTTCCGCCTCTAGAGGATGCTCTAAACCATGGGTCTTCCACCGGGGGTCCGCGGCGGTATTGCAGGGGGTCCGTCAATTAATGTTTGATCACAAATAATTATAAAAAATAAAACGCGTAAAAACATCATAAAGTCAAATTTAAATAAAATATGTTTGATTTTACAAATAGTATTACATTAACAGCTTTAATAAAACCCTTCCGTTTGTAACACAGCTTAAAGTTCAGGTAAATGTATAATCGTTCACCTGATAGTAAAATTAAAATGTGAAGTTCTGTTTAAACACACCAACCCGACGTCCAAGAACTAGCGGCGACGGAAGCCGACGGTGTTGTCGCTCATGTCGGCGGAAAAATATGTGCTTGAACACCGAAAGAATTTAAGCTGACTGTCAGCTAGCGCCTGCATATAAATGAGATGACTGTCTATTGAAGCAGATATATTTGTCTATATTCGTCATTCAAAAAGGGAAAGTGAAACCAAGACTGCAAGTATACAAACCATAAACAAAGCAGCGCTTGTTTACCGTTTTGAATATCAGTCATGCTGATCACGTTCTTTATTCCACTCCGCTCATGTTATTATGAAAATATTCGTGGATTCGAGTGCTCGGGTCAGATGACGTGAAATTAGAACAAGCTTCCGTCGGTGCCGTCATGACTTATTCGCTTGCTTTCATAACTTTTGCTTAATATTCTCGTGAACTGACTCGTTTGCTATACTGAACAGCCAATCAGAGTTCTCTCTCACTCACCGACGGCACGACGCCGATTCAACATGTCGAATCGGCCGAAAAATAGCCGATGAGGACCAGCCGACGGTGCGGAACACACTGAGAAAACTTAGTCGGCCGACAAACAAAAACTGCCCGACGGCCGACCATCAGCTCGGTGTGTTCAGAGTTGAAGTTGAAGTTCAGAGAAATGTATAATTGTCCACTTGACCATAAAATTTAAATCTATGAAACTGCAAATCTATTAAAATAATTGTGATTAAGACAACTGTGAATAAATTGTGATTTTAATTGCTACATGTTTGTTATGATGTATAAATCTCTTTAACAATGAAAATATAGCCTACAGACAATGTACAACAACATAGTTCTAATCTATCGTAATATGATTGATTTCTATTAACATCAGAGGCTGTTTGACACATTTTGTGTGGGGGGTCCCTGCTCCGTGTCTCGCTCATCTCAGGGGTCCTTGCCCTGAAAAACGTTGAAGACCCCTGATCTAAACGTTCAAAACAGAGGCGTAGCTTGATGACGCTGTGAATGAGCGTGAACCTCTGCAGCCGATGGAGAGCAATCTGACGGACTCAGGCAGAAATCATGTTCATGGATAAGCTAATGTTTTATTAACGTTACTGTGATATGAAGCAAGGCCGCTGGAGCATATGCTAATGAAAGACACCTGCGATACACTTCGATCTCGAGTCCAGCGGAGCTTTTATTATGCTAACGCTGCAGTCGGCTGCTTCAGCTCTTTTCGTTGAGTCCGAGCGCTGTTTTACATCGTTAAAACAATCATTCTAAATACATTTGAGTGTGTCGTAAGTTGTTATAACGTTACTCTGTGCGTTCGCTCTGTGGCTAGTATAAGAGACTTGTTGCAATTCTAATCTAGATTGATAGTAGAATGTCATATTAATAGAAACTGCTAAATGACAGTTCATTTTGACATGTATTGTATAATGGAAAAAACTATCTCTGATTATGCTATGTTAGGCACTTTACAAAATAGTGTTGTTTCTGAAGCATGGTAAAAACATGGTACTCGTGGTAAATCAAGAAAACAAGCGATTCAAACAATAAGACTAACCGTGTTGAGCTATATAACAGTGATTCGCTTTCTGTTGATAAATGAATCCAAACAGTTGCTCACCTGTATCAAAAAACATGGTGTTTCCAACGGTAACACAGGTATGACATCATTGACAGGTCCGTTTCCTGGTTTAAATTGCTGATTTCTCTTGTTGGAAATGTCTAGCATAATATAAGTGCACAGTTTAACAAAATATATAACATTGTTCTAGTGTTTTTTCGAATATTTTACTCTAAAAATCTTACATAGTGTCCTTTGAAGTTGGACTGTACATCTTTATACATAATTTCATAATTCTACTGTCTTTTAAATACGGTTAAAGCGTACTGCTGAATGTACTGACGAACATTTATGGTATATATTATATTTGCAATTACAAAAATTGCAATTTAGTGTATTTACAATGCATTTACTTTAAATGTAATAGGGGAAAAACATTGCAGTTAAAATTAAATTACAGTTAAAATCCAGTATTTTACATTAGCTGGTCGGCATATAAAATAAGTGTGCTTTAAATCTCAATAAAAGATTGTTGAACATAATGATTTAAAATATTATTGAAAGTAAATCTATTTAACATTATTACAAGTACAGTTTTAACAAAATACTTTTTAAGATTTGAAGCACACTACAAGTGAACATCAAATAAATTTAAGCGCACTTCTTTTTCAAAAGGGTGTGAACACTATTTGGTAATTATTTTTTATGTATTTTGGGATAGAGCACTACCTAAGCAGCAGCAACTACATGGACTGCATCTCGTCAGTGACGGGAACTAACGGCTGTAATCTCAACACATCTTTCAAAGGATCTGATCTGCCTGAGCTCTTCAGTAAACTTGGCCTCGGGAAGTATACCGACGTCTTCCAGCAGCAGGAGGTACAGACGGGGCTGCCGATATCTTCTTTATTAATGTTGCTGTTTGATATGAGAGCACGTAAATGAGTTTTAGATGATTTCTGTCACCGGGAGGTTGTTTTTTTATGTCTTGTGTCTTCCAGCGCTTAGCCTATTTTAGGTTTATCAACATAGTCTTTGGCATAATAGGCTTTTTTTTTTTAATAAACGCATCTGTCAGGTTTTTAACGCAAGTTCCACACGTAATGAATCTGAACAATGTAAATGTTTCATCTCATATTAGATTTCATGACAGTCAGGTTTGCAATATTTATGAATGAGCAAGTCCAATTTTATGATTTATTAAAAGAAATACCTAATTTTGTAACCCAGAAATGACTTTGTTTGTGTTGAGCCACAGCTTTGTTACACATCAAAAACACTCTCAGTCTGACAGCTCTAGGTCATTTCCATATACCGTCTGAAACTGGGCTAAGGTTACAATGACGCAACTTTCAGCACAGAACTGAAAGCCTTAGAAAATTCAAAAGATAGTTGTGCAATTCACACAAAATGCCAAGCCCTGTATTTCAAGATGCCAGAGATAACACTGTGGAGTCCAAACTTTGGTTCTGGCTTTTATCTTGCGAACAAATCATTAGAAAGTGAAAGAGTGCAGTGGTCAGTGCACATACAGGTTTAATTCTGGAATATGTCTTTCTGACCACACTCAGGTCCAAACTTAAAATACAATTTCTGTCTTTTTATCAGATTGACCTTCAGACGTTCCTCACACTGACCGATCAAGACCTGAAAGAGCTCGGCATCACTACATTCGGAGCCCGCAGGAAAATGCTGTTGGCCATCTCAGGTCAGTTCCCTCTCAAACAAACAACAAGGGTTGTCACAATCAGTAACCTTTCAGGATTCTCTATATATTTTGATTCCACAGAGATAAAAAAAACAAAAAACATATATATATATTTAATAAATGTAATATTAATTGTTTATTATAATGTATTTGAGTTAACAAATTACATTAAATGGCATGTAATTTTCAAGTATTTCTCAGTTAAGCTGCTTTATGTTGTGGCTTGATCCTAACGCACAGATCAGATTTTTGTTGTACATTCACTGAAGACATAATTTTTGCACTTAAAGGGGTACTTCACCACTAGCAAAATGGGCTTTCAATAAAACGTGTCTGCCTGTACAGAAGAAACGTGCAAAAAATCAGTGCTACCTGACTAGAGAAAACAGAGAATAACGTCCCTTTTGCCTTTTGTTAAGAAAACTTTAACACCCATAATGCACTGGGCATTCCTGACCAAGGCCACTCCCACCAGTGTGCTCTGAATATGCTTACCAGAGTCAAATAGCGCTTGCTTTAGTAGGAAATACTTCTTGGCAAACTTTTATTTATAATGGTTCCTGGGTGCGAGAATTCAGAAGATTTAAACGTTTAGCAGGAGTGAGTTACTTTCGGTTTCCAGTGAAATATCCATCGCATTGTTGGCAGCTGCAAAAGGCTGAAAAGAATCATAAATATAGAGAGAATACTGTATCGTATTGATAACCAATGCAGTTTGAGTAACACAGGAGTAATATGATCTCTCTTCTTAGTACCCGTTAAAAGTACAGGCAGTCATAAACATCCTCTACACACCCCTTTTGACCAAATAAAATAATTTCTGTCTTATCCTCATTCAATTGGAGAAAGTTTTTTGCCAACCAGCACTTAACCTCAATCAAACAGTCACGCGGGGACTGAATGGCACATTTATATCCATATTTCAGTGGCAAATAAATGAGAGAGTCATCCAAATACTAATGATAATATATCCCAAATTTCTCAAAAATAGAACCAATTGTGAACATATAAAGGGAGAATAAAATTGGTCCCAGGATAGAACCCTGAGGAACCCCACACAATATGCTTTCGTCTACAGGTAAGAAAGCTGTTACATTTTTACCATATGCTCTATAATGCTGTTTATAGGGTAGACATAGTACAATACAACGTTCAATTATAAACTTACCCTTACAATAAATGTTTTGTTCATGAGCGGGAATACAAAAATAGGTAACACTTTATTTTACAGTTCCATTGTTACATATGTTTCATGTATTTACTATAGTAATAACTAGAAATTATGCATAATTACATGCAGTTGACCCTAAACCAAACCCTACAGTAAGTACATGTAGTTCATTTTTATTACTCCGTACTTAAATGTATAATTACACTGTGATACTGACACCTTAAAATAAAGTGTAACCCAAAAATACAGTAATAAGTATAATCTGTAGTTTTCACAAAAGTCCTGGAGCTGTTAAAAACTGTCAAAGACTTTTTTGCTGACAAATAAACCTGAATTTATCAGTCCAGATGAGAGTAAACATTGTTTTATTTACATATATTACTGACTTTGTAATACTACAATGCGGGTTGAAAATCGGCAAATATGTACTTTAAATACAAGAAGCTCAATCGAATATTCATGGTCACATCAATATTACTGTAAGATTGCTGATAAGATACTGTTAAGGGCTTAATCAGAGCCCTGAGGTGCAAAATTATTTTAAAAATTACTTTATTTTAAGATGACGTTGTTACAATGTAATTACACAAATAAGTTCTGAGGAAAATCAAAGACTTTAGGTAGACAAAGACAGATATAGCTGCCCTAAGATGCATTTCAAAGATGGTCGCCAAGTGAAAGGGACTTTGGTAATAGTCATTATCTACATGTAATTACTATATATGGGTTAAGCTTTGGTTTAGGGTTAGTTGCTTGTACATATGCATAATTTACTTTATCACTGTAGTAAGTACATGTAACTTCTGTAACTGCATCACCTTATAATAAAGTGTTACCAATAGTATCAACTTGGTACCAAACAAAAGAACATAAACCATAATATCTGATGGACACAACATGCCAAGCCAGATTTTCCTTTTTAATAGCTTTGAGTAATTTGGACAGCTGCAGGGTTTTCGGATTACGGTTATGATTTATTGAGGTGTCAGAGTTGAAATTGGATTTGGCTTTCTACTTACATAACCAGCCAGGGTTGACTGACTGTCTGCATCGTAGCATGACAGCAAGGGGAAGGGACAAGCTTGGCCATTAGACATCTTGAACATCTGTGATGTATTTCGACCACCCACTGCTAGATAACCATAATGACTTCCTAAATTCTGGCAAGCATATTTACTAAAACAAAAACATTGTTCCTGTTTTATCAGCCCCGTGGTTTGCGAATAAAATACAACGCCTGAGGTTGAGGTAGCCCTTTCATTGTTAAAAGTGAAATTATGGTACAGATGGGATTCAAAAGTGTAGAGGTACGAGGAGGACAGGAAATGACCACAGGCCTGTGTTTATTTCTTTGACTGACCTCAGATGCAAAAACACAATCCTACTGGGCTGATGCAAATTGGGTCCCAGTGAGAGAAATTGCTTGTGTCCATGCTTGTGGCATTTTTAAGCCCACCTACGTAAATAAGATCTGTCATCAAAAAAAAAAAGAAAACCTAGTGAGCTGTCAACATAGGGGACATTTTAATTTAGTACACCTTATTTTGACCATTTTTTAAGACAATGCATGAGAATGCGTCAAGCTAAGTGCAAAAATAGGTCATTTTCCTATTCGGTGTGATGATGTTTAATGTTCCCGACATTAAACCTCTGCAGTCCCATTTATCCATCGTTTAGTAACTACCTTTTTCAAGACAAGTAAAACGGTATGGCTGATATATTTTATGTTGTAGAACTAAAATGTGAAAATATCTTGAGCTTGTGTTAACCAGTTTTTCAGGCATACAATCAAAAAACACATTGACTTCAGGACAAAGGAACCGATTTTTGAGTTTTGGTCTACAAAAATAAAGTCATCCCTGCAGTACTCTATAGATTTGCTGCCTTGTAGATCATTCCAAATCGATATCAGAAGTTTGGTAAAATTTCTTTGAAGAAATGCAGTTGGAAGAAAACTCTGTATCTGTATGGTCCCCCCCCCAAAAAAAAATGAAATTTATAAATTAATAAGATATTTTTAAAATTATTTATTTTTTAAATTAATAAGATTTTTTTTTTTTTTTTTAAACAATTTATACTTATAATGTTTTATTTAATGGTTGCACCACATGACAGTCATTACATTTAAACTTTTTATTGAAATTTCTTAAAACGTTTTCCATATCCCTGTGAATCAAACATGGACATAAAAATCACATCCTTATCTTATACAGTCTTTTCTGTCATTGAGTTCAAGTTTTTCAAGTTCAGTTTTTCAGCAGTGCCTTAGTGTTTCTATGGTGATGTAGAAGTAAACATTAAATGGAAATTTACGCTATCTATTGTCTAAGTACCTGTCATAGTTCTTATTGTGAATGATTCATCCGTGCATGTTTAATTTTTTTATATTTTGACCTTGTAATGTGTAATCAAAATGTCATAGCTTGATCTTCTAGTAAAAAAGACAGACCTCGCTCTGGGGACGTATGCAGGAATCGTTTAGTCTGCTTAAAGGGATAATGAAAATTTGGTCATCATTTACTCACCATCAAGTTATTCCAAACCTGAATAAATGTCTTGGTCCTGCTGTACACAAAAGAAGATATTTGGAAGAATGTTTGTAATCAAGTAGATCTCGCCCCCATTGACTACCATAGTCATTTATTTTCCCCTACTGTTTTAGTCAATAGGAATCTGCTTGATTGCAAACATTCTTCCTTTATGCTTGCTTTCATTTACCTCCACTTTTGAATGCAACTTCCACATCTCAATATCTAGTCAATTTAACCAAATGTCTGGTTTCTTAATCCCTTAAACGTTGATGTACATCAATATACCAGGAAAGATCTACTTGTGTTTCATCGTGACTTTAACTTGCATGTATGCAGAGTAAACAATGAATATCTAAGCCCTCTTCTTGTTTTCACAGAGCTGAACAAGAACCGAAGGAAGCTCTTTGAGCCGCCCAACATCCGCTCCTCGTTCCTGGAAGGGGGCGCCAGCGGTCGACTGCCACGACAGTTCCACACAGACATTGCCAGTGTGAGCGGGCGCTGGTGAGCCCATGCCAGTGCATAAACACATGGCCTGAACTGCACAAATTCCCATTCCCAACCTGACATAAAGTACTGGACCAAAACCCGGACCTTCTGAAACTGTGCCAAATATGGAACAGAGGTTAAGGGTCAAAGAACTGTTGAATATTATATGCAGTATGGTACATTATGCAATATGGTACTCATGTCGCAATGAAGGAAATGTTGTGAAGGAACATTGGAGCTCCTGCACTGTGCTTGTATATGGTGTAGGCAGACTTTTATTTATATGCTTGTCTTAGGCTTCGCCATACTAATTCTTTGCACTTTAAGAAATGCTAAATACTTTGTCTATGGACAGATTCGCCTGACTAAATACGCTTGGATCTTACTTAAAGCACTTAAATGGATATCAAGCCAAAGTGTTCTACACAAATTATCCATAAGGGGATCTTATCTACATGTCTGTATATCTTATTTCTGAACCTGTACGTTGTTTACTCTTAAAGGGATATTTCAGAGAAAAATGAAAACTCCATTTCCTGTGACTTTCATGTTCTTCTATGGAACACAAAAAAAGATATCTTGAAGAATGTTTCAGATGTTTTTGGCTATACAATGAGTCAATAGAGTACATTAGTTCCCGCTCACTTTTTCCAGAAGTATTTTTTCCATTCATTTTTGCCAGAGGGATATACATTTTTTCACTAAAGAGTTATTAGCCATCAGCCAAACCAACCAACTACAAGGTGAATCACAACATTACAAACTTTGAAAATTGGCCAAAAAGACAAAAGTACTAGATTGTGTACTTAACAGCTTTAGTGAACTACAATCACATGAAGCATTGCGAATGACATAATCTAATTAAAAATAATGGTGAAATATAAAACTATTCATGATTACATTTATTGAAACCATATATTTTTAAGCAGAATATGCACGGGTCCTAAATAGATCTTTTGGTATGATTTGCTCATCGCGACTCTAATTGGTGGACTTTTCTTCACAGTATCATGGGTAATGTAAATCGTCTATTACAGAGCTTCCCAAACTCAAGAGGGGCGAGGCCCCCCAAAAACATTTACCTACTAATACATTTATTAGCAAGTTTGTAAGAATTCCATGTGAATTATGAGAACTATGACGTAAACATTCTTTACAAATATATTTAAATCCATAACACTAACCTTACATACTCTCAAAAAAATCAAATTTTAGAACAATTGGAATATTTTAATTATTTTAATTTGTTGATTTGGACTAGCTGCAATACCGCTACGGCCCACAGTTTGGGAAGCACTGGTCTATTAATTATGATTATTAAAAATTCATCAAAATAATGCAAACAGATGCATATACCGTCGCTCACAACGGGTCTGTCTTTAACAGTGTATCACTCTATGGCTCCGATACAACTTTAGACCTACATTGTATGGACAAAATAGCATCTTTTGTGCTTCTGCAGAAGAAAGAAGTCATGGAGGATTTCAATTTTTGGATGAGCTATCCCTTTAGTTGTTGGTTTTAGAGCTTAGAGTCGGCCTGTCAGTTGTAGTGCTCTCAATAGTGCCTCTCTTTAGCCACTGACAGAAGTGCAAATTACACCAGCTCTGTTTCAACCACCTTCCTGAACGCCACAGACCACAAGTCTTCACTGACCGCACTTGGAATTCTTGTCAGAGCCGACCATGGCTTAATCTAGGGCTTTTCTCCTGCACGCGACCAAAGTCTGTGCTGCTTTCTTGAGCTCTAGACTTCCTACACCGTCTAAAGCGGCTTGTTTACTTCTATCTTCTCTCTCCATTGTTACGTTTTCGTCGTATTCTCGTATTCTTCGGATATTTCCAAAGAACGTCTTTCGATTCTGACTATATCTAAAGCTGTGAATGTTGCCAGATGTACTCCGAAGGATTGATACCACCAAGTGCCTTTTGTCTTGCACTGACAACTTTTCCAAAGTAATTAAAGACTATCGAATGCTCAAAGGTACAAATGTTTTACTGGGAAGCACCACTTACAGAGTAATCTCGCAGTGCATTGCTTTATCTTTACATGTATGGTATATATTAAGTACTTCCATTTAGCTCTTTAAGTACATCGAATTTGTACCTCACACATGCTAGAGGTACTATTTAAGTTTGTATTTTGTGTATTGTCTTATTATGATTGTTTATAGACTTTTTTTTTAAATAGTTTGCTTTGATAACTTACAGACCGTAGCAATCAACCAATCAAACAATTTGTGTAATGGTTTGTGACTTTTTTTAATCAAACTGAGACAAATGAGTGAAACAATAGCTCTCTGTGTAGCCTAAAAATATTTTAGTATTAATGAAATGAAACAGACTATGCAAAGAATCACTTTGCCATTTTAAGTTTAAATGTTTCTGTTTAAGCACATACGCTTTTGTGGTTTATTGTTTTGTTTTTTTAAAGCGAATTAATTTTATAGACTTTGTTTTCTGTAAGTTGCTACTTTGATATATCTTAGATTAGTGCCTTTTATATGCATCAAATGCCATTTTAGTGAGAGAGCGATTGTAATTCATTTGTAGAATTGTTTTGTTCTCTCCCTAGGAGGGAAAAATAAGGGACGTCTTAATATTCTGACATGGCCTTCACGTGGCCAGCACGTTTTTGAGTATCTTTGACCAAATTCAAATGCATAACCTCTGAGTTATGAGGTTACACACATCATGAGTGCACAAATGTACAGAGCAGTGAAGCACATCAACCAGTATTATTCTTCCAAATGTACGCCAGAGCCATGGGATTGACTTTTCTGTGAGCTTGGCGCAGATTTTGTAATATACTCCATTGTAATGTTCTATGATGAAGGTCATAAATTTGTATAATTGCCATAAATGTGGTATTGCTGAATGTTCTTTTATAAGTTGAAGGTGTCATGAAAGAATAAAGCTTTTCCATTTTATGTAGGCTATTCCACTACTGTTGGTATGATCCTCATGCCATTTGGGCCTGATGTCTAAGCTTTGTGTATTTTAAAATGTATACATAATAACTAATTTCCCTCTTCAGTGGCATGAACATCTGTGAATGACCGACCTAAGTGGATTTAGCTGGTGTGGACAGAAATTTGTCTGTCCACACCAGACTTGACACGACTACAAGCCGCGACAAAATCAATCAAAAAACACAGCCAATCAGAAGAGCGTGTGGGCGGGCTCTTTCTGAAAGCTCACCGCGCTAGCAACTTAATAGAGATGTAGGCAATAATAATCAAACTTTTTAATAATTAATTAATACATACTGATGGACTGATACGACCTTTGTCATAGAATGCGCTTGTTTGTTCACAGATTGAACGTTCTTGTTAACTTTAAATTAGTTTTAATATTTGAGGTGAAATTCGTCGCTTTAAGTATGGCTGTAAATGTCACACAAAATGATGTTCAAACTCAAATCAAATTCTTTCAACATTTTCTAAAGTACATAATCAGTACCTGAGATTATCATTGTCATATTTTGTATGTTGTTGCTGTTGCAGAACTAGAATAGAAATAGAAACCGTTTCTAAAATAGAACGGTCGTGTGTAACGGAGGCCAGCTAGCAGTTGCTGTGCGAGTAAACCTCACTCCTCTGACCTCGAAAGATGTTCTAGCTAGAGGTTGCAACCTTTAGCCTCCTTGTTACAGCATCTGACTCCCATGCTGTGGAAGACCCGAGTTCGAGGCCTGCCCAGAGCAAGCCGAGTAGGACCCGAATACTGGGGTTACATTGGTGCCGTGACCCGGAGTGGAGTGAGGTTTAGGGGGATGAGTGTAACGAAGGCCAGCTAGTAGTTGCTGTGCGAGTAAACCTCACTCCTCTGACCTCGAGAGAGTTCGAGGCCCACGCAGAGCAAGCTAAGTAGGACCCGAATACTGGGGTTACATTGGTGCCGTGACCCGGATGGGAGTGAGGTTTAGGGGGATGAGTGTAACGAAGGCCAGCTAGTAGTTGCTGTGCGAGTAAACCTCACTCCTCTGACCTCGAGAGATGCTCTAGCGACAGACGCTAGAGATTGCAACCTTTAGCCTCTTTGTTAGAGCGTCTGACTCCCATGCTGTGGAAGACCCGAGTTCGAGGCCCGCGCAGAGCAAGCTGTGTAGGACCCGAATGGTGGGGTTACATTTGTGCCGTGACCCGGACGGGAGTGATGTTTAGGGGGATGAGTGTAACAGAGGCCAGCTAGTAGTTGCTGTGCGAGTAAACCTCACTTCTCTCACCTCGAGAGATGCTCTAGCGACAGACACTAGAGATTGCAACCTTTAGCCTCCTTGTAAGAGCGTCTAACTCCCATGCCGGAGTAGCGAGCCGAGAAGGACCCAAATAGTGGGGTTACATTGGTGCCGTGACCCGGAGTGGAGTGAGGTTTAGGGGGATGAGTGTAACGAAGGCCAGCTAGTAGTTGCTGTGCGAGTAAACCTCACTCTTCTGACCTCGAGAGATGCTCTAGCGACAGACGCTAGAGGTTGCAACCTTTAGCCTCTTTGTTAGAGCGTCTGACTCCCATGCTGTGGAAGACCCGAGTTCGAGGCCCACGCAGAGCAAGCCGAGTAGGACCCGAATAGTGGGGTTACATTGGTGCCGTGACCCGAAGTGGAGTGATGTTTAGGGGGGTGAGTGTAACGAAGGCCAGCTAGTAGTTGCTGTGCAAGTAAACCTCACTCCTCTGACCTCGAGAGATGCTCTAGCGACAGACGCTAGAGGTTGCAACCTTTAGCCTCCTTGTTAGAGCGTCTGACTCCCATGCCGGAAGAGCGAGCCGAGTAGGACCCCGAATAGTGCGGTTACACGTGTACTTCTCGCAGTCGCGGCTTAATGACAAAAATTCCTGATGTATGATTTAACATGGAAAAGATACATTTTATCGACGTCGCGTCTGGTTAGGACATGGTGTAAAATATGTTTTTGAGATGAACCGCACCCAGTCATACCGAGAGTTTATGAGGCTCTGTCTGATTACAGTATGTCACAAATATTTCAGTGATGTCACTGAAATCCTTTGCTTACACACACACACACACACACACACACGCGGACTTTGGGGAAATTGATGTTCTTTTTTATGCAGATATGAATCTGTAAAGAACGGAACAAAGAAGTAGCCCTATAGTCTGTAGAAAACTGGGTGTAACTGTTTTGATTTTGTTAGATTGTGTTTTTTCTGGATTATCTCTGCGCGTACTGCAAATCGGGCCTGGATTGGAAATGGAACAGGACAGCTTGTGGCTGGAACAGGAGGGAAAAAATTCTCATTTTCCTCTGGCAAGCTTGCATTCCAGCTTTTGAATCTCGCCACATTGTCTGGATTATGGATATAATGTGAATAGAGTGTCCAAGGGTTATTGGGAGGATAAAATGTGTCTATTTCACCACAACAAAACTAAATCCTTCAGCGACATTCAGACATCTTTTCATAAACAGATACAACCATCAAGGAAAGGGATTAATTTAGAATAGTCATATTAAGCTGGGCCAGAAAAGCTTTATCTGTAATGTTCTAGTGTCGATGGACACACCACATACTTCAGTCACTCTATTTTCTTTTGAGAAGGTGAGGAGAATTTTGAGCTCACCTATAAAATGGATGTCTTCACTAATCAGATTATTAATCCCAAGATCGGAGCTCAACAGTTGAAATGATTTTGCAATAATGTTTAGGATATTTAGAAAAATAATATTTATTTTAGGCCCAGAATGTGTTATTTTTACAGCGTAGTTAATTTTAATGATAAATAAAGTATAATAAATAATAAAGTTAATGATTTCTGATGAGTTCTGTGTTTTATGCCTCTTTCAATGTAAATGCATTACCATTGCTTGTTCTCCAACAGGGGGCGCTAAGGCATGAATTTGCACAAATTTGACTTTTAACTACTTCTTTTGTTTATTAATGATCTGTATCTGTCAATAAGTTTTACTTCATTATAATGGATATATTTAATTTCTGTCACATACAATTAGCAAACATTGATTAAAAATAGCAAACCACATTTGTACATAACAGTAATGTATCACCTCTGAGCAGACATAATATTGTCATTATTTTAAATGTCAGTATATACATACATTTTATATATATATATATATATATATATATATATATATATATATATAGTCATTGTGTTGTGAAATATTTAAACATGCTTCACTGGTTTCAAGCTTCATTTTCATAAACATGTTAATTTATTTTGTAGAAATGCACAATTATTGAAAGCAGGATGTGAAATGACATTTTATATGGGAAAACTTGGATCTGATCCATCACCTCACCTGCCTGTATCTTCATCTCTCATGGGTTTTGCCTCTGTTTTGCATTCTGTATGTGTTCATGCACCTTATTTACATTCAGAAGCCGTAGTGCATCCCTTACCAGCATTAAACCTCAAACCACCGCGTGTATATTAGATTTAAACATCAATATAGAACCAGCTGAAACATTTCACCTCGTCTGACCTTCATATGCTGACTGAAGACAGGTCGTATGAGGTGATCTGATCTGTTCACTGTGAAATACCTCCCATTATGTAACAGACCCCAAACCTCTGTCGGCTGTCACTCAGACACAAACCTGGAGAGAATCCTGCTTTAGATTATGGAAATCAACACTGATAAACTTTTTTTTTTTTTTTTTTTTTTGGTTAGGCCTACTCTTCATTTACTTTAGTGGCGACGGCAAAGAAAATCATTTAAAGCTTTATGAATGGATTTTTTATTTAATTTATTTATTTATAATGAAAATGGAAAATTTACATCAAATATATTTTACATATAAAATATCATTCAAGTGGTTTCATATGAGACCGGGGTTAGTTGTCACAAGGCTATGTCTGTAAGCAATAAGTGAGGCTGTGCTGTATCGTGAATAAGTCATTATTCAAGATATCTTAACAACACTAGCCTTGATTACCTTATTGCTTTTATAAAATGGTTACCACAAAATATAAATATTAAAGCCAAAAATATGTATCAATGCTACTTTCATGAAGTAAAATCAGTAAAAGCCTTCCTTCCGCCGGAAAAAATAATCCCTGACTGTGAACAGCAACAGAAGTTACATTATTAGACCATTAGATGGCAGTAAAGACTGTCTTTATGAGTGTGTCAGTCAGTAGCGAAGACTTTTACATTGTTGTGAACACAGAACAAGACAAATGCTTTGACTAGAGCTGTCAGTGACTGGAAAAGCGTGACAAAACATGGGAAAAACTGTTGAAAAGATATTGCAGTGGACATTTAACTACTGTGTAATAAAGCACACGAAGAAGGAGTGGAGAAGCAAACAAACAAAAAAATAAATCCAAAACAGAAAACTGTGCAGATTGCAGCAGAAAAACTTAACACAAGCACATTAACATCGACGATACCGGACAAAGAACTGAACAAAACACAGGGCTAATGTATAATTATAATTTAATTGAGGTAAAACAGAACAGGTGTGTGGAAACGAATTAACAGCCAAGGAAACTAACCAGGATCTCATAGAAGATGAATAAAACCGCAACATGTAATACATCTCCTAGAAATTCCATAAACGTATCCGTACACGTTCTTCAGCGAGTTAAAATCTCCGTACCGGGACTCCGGTTGTCAGATGACTGTGAATGTGATAACTTTGAACTCAATGGATATATTCTCATTAAGAGCAGAGAGTACATGGATTGTATTTCATGTCATGTTTTTATTAATCTTTAATTCTCTCAGCTTGTGTCCTTTCTGAGTGAATCGGAGTGATCTGCAGCGCTAGTAGAGTCTCAAGAACATGCGCTGTGCACAGAAGATCAACGGCCAACGGCCATTTATTTTGGATAAATGATACATAAAATTTTGGTTTGTTTTTTACCAAACCCTATCTCATTTATCATCATGAACATGCATGCAAAGTTTCAAGATGCTGGTGTTTTTTGACATATACAAACAAAATTACTGTTACGTTCGTGATGTTCGCCGGGTCAATTTGACCCGCATATTTTAACGCTCTAAGGCAACTGTACTGACCCAAAATAATAACGTTTCTTGGTTATATTTTGTTATTTTATTTTTTTACTACCTTATGAAGCTAAAAAATGAGGTTTTCCACACTTATTTCAATACAGAAAAATGTTTTAACCAGCAACATGTGTGAAGTTCATATGCAGAAAACACACACTTGCTCATCATGTCAAAAGAAACTTCTTGACTTTATGAAATGAGTTTACAAAACATCCAACTTAGGAAAAGTAAATATTTTCATTACACAGCTACATTTAATTCTTCATTTATGATGTTCTAAGAAAAAAAAAAGTTTAAAATTGTATTTAAAAATGTACGGTTTATTTTCAAATTTTGTCAAAACAAAACAGTTTTTAAAAAATAGTTAAAAAACATTTTCATTAAATCATGTCTTCAGATATATATATATTTTTTGGAATATTTAAAAAATGTTGATATTAAAAGTTTACCGTTTGTACCTGAATCTTTGTTGTTTTTCATAGTGTGATTTGAGGAATTGCATTGAATTCAATTAGGGTCAATTTGACCCGCTCCACAAAGAGTGTACACAGAAATCGAACAGCGTATAAGGGTTAAAGAACATCCTCTAAAGGACAGCAAGTCGTGGCCTAATGGTGAGGCAGTCGGGCTTTTAACCTGAAGGTTGCTGGTTCGATTCCCACACCGACAGGAATTGAAAGTGGAGATTGTGAACAAACAGCACTTTTTCCACCTTTGATACCATGACTAACCCCTTGTAAGTCGCTTTGGATAAAAGTGTCTGCTAAATGAAATGAAATAGTGACTGTGTCAGTTTAAGCAGTGTTTGATGTATTCCACCCCATGATTAAAATATAAATTGCAAATCCATGGCATATGTCAGTGTGTTCTTTGAGCCTGGCCTCCATCACTTTAAGTGCTTCAGCAAGAGCCCTCAGCATGTTTATTGCTGTGTATCTGTGCGGCAGGAAAGAGTAGGTCAGAAATGCATGTGTCCTCTGTGTGCAACACAACCCCCTCACAGATTACATTAGAGCGCTGCCTTATAATCACTGCCCTTCATCACAGTCGTGTGAGAATGTGTGCACACTTCATTTGAACTTCTCTGATCCACAATACATCACTGTTATATGTATCCAGGCTCTTTCGTTACTGTATCCGTCGCTCTGTGTGGTTGTTTCTTATCTCCGCATTATAATAAAGTCTTGCCATCTGCCATCTTTCCCTCACATTTGGCAGTAGATGAAGATACAGTCTTGTGAATATTCTACAAGAAACATGAGGAGATATTTAGACCTCACAATGTGACCAGAAGCAAATCATTTCAATAGAGCTTCAGCTCGGGTGATGGAACTCACTGCAATTTATGGTCTTTAAAATGTCACCCAAAAATGAAAATCCTGTCATTAATTACTCACCCTCACGTCGTTCCAAACCTGTAAGACCTTCGTTCATCTTCGGAACACAAAGTAAGATATTTTTGTGAGGTTCGAGAGGTTTTTTATCTCCCATAGAAATCAATGAAATTATCACATTCAAGGCCTAGAAAAGTAGTAAAGACATTGTTCAAATAGTCAGTGTGACTGCATCGGTTTAACCTTAATGTTATGTGCAAATTGTTGAATAAAGTCAACTAATTTGGTGTAGATATTGTTATTTGATGATGATCTGTGAGATCTTTATAACAGTATAGCAGAACACTTTCATAAAATGTATTTAAATATCAGTTGTCACTCTATATGTCCCAATAATAAGTCTTAGTAAGATGATATTTAAATGCTTAGTTTTATGATCAAAGCTTGGTAGTTTTATTGTGGAGCCAAATAAAAGTTATTTTATCATTTACTTTATAAAATTTAAAAATTTAACAGCAAAAAGACACTTGTACCACAACCCGAAGGTTCACATTTTTATTTTACATTATTAATTTATTATAGTTAAAAAAAGGATTACTTGCTAAAAACAAACAAACAACAACAACAAAAAATGTAACTACACTGAAAAAAATAGCCTTATACATTTCAAATAATAGTAAATGTCCATCAAATTGAATTGAATAATCCTTACATATTATTCATATCATGATTTAAGAATTTTAAATGAGTAAAATATAAATAGAGCTTAATAAAATATCTTAATGGAACAAGGGAATGGACCATTTAGTTTATGTGATTCATATTCATAAATTTACAAAAAGAAAAGAAAATATAATTAAATTTAAGATTTATATGAAATATTTTATTAAGCTCTAGTTTTTTTTTTTACTCATTTAAGAATGAATTCATAATATTAATAATATAAGGATTAATTCAGTTAAATTTGAATTTTAATATTAACGCATAAATCTTGAAAAAAGGCTGTGTATCAATCACACACACAATTTTTGTGAAAAGGAAAACATTGAATAAAAATATAGATATTATATAGAAACAGCACTTCGGAAACACCCTTCAACCAATCACATTCGAGGGCCAGAATGGGATTATGCAAATGTAAATTATGACTTTTTCTGACTAATAAAAATGTATTGTTGAAAATAAAATGCAATTTATTTTTATGGTGCATCCTTTATTTTTGAGAATGGACAAACAGAGAGAGGTACGTATGGAGGGACGGTTAGAGGGGGATGGGTGTGTTGGGTTGTCCGCTGGGGGGGAGGATCCTGCCGGCAGATTATTAATGGATAGCAGGTCGGGGGTACCGGATTATCTGCCCTCTCAGGGATTGACTCTACTGCATCTCCAGCCGCTTTACATCACCACACACTGTTCCTGGTTCAGTTGGAAGCAGAAATGCACGTTTAGATGAGCAGTCTTCTGTTTGATCTGAATGAAAAGCGTCTATAGTGTGATTGTTCACCCATGTGACTTTGCTTCATCCAGACATCATAATTGCACAGTCTATTGAACTTCTTAACCATGTGAATGATTTCTTTCAAGCTTTATAGGCACAGTTAGAAATTTTAACACTAAAAGCATTCCTAAACCTCATGCTTTTAGGCTAAAATGCTCATATCTTTATATTGCCACCACTTGCGAGGTCAGCTCCAAGAAGAAGATACTGGTCCAAGAGGAGCATAATGATTTAGCTTTATGTGCTATATGATTATTTAAATGATAGCAAAGTTAAGGACAATGCGTTATGCGCAATTTCACATTCCGTAAAACGGATCGGATCGCTTCCGCTGTTTTATTCAAGATAACTTAAGAGGAGTGAGCAAATATGAGCATAACTGATGTCCCACACATATGCAGATTGATATCTAAATGTTAGCAGGATAAAACATTTAAAATCAAAGTAGAAGTCAATAATTTAAGCTAAATGGCAAAAATTAATGTTTTTAAACAAGCTTTTCGGACAATCCCCCTTTCTTCCATTGGTTGGACAAAGTCCCACCCCAGACTTTGGTTGAGCCAATAATGGTTGGAATGCTTAAACAAACAATAGCTGTGTCTGAATATTCCCTCTTCCATTTTCTACAGTAGGTGAAAAACAGTATGTGAGCCGATTAGTGTCTGAATTCATAGCATTCATAAAACAGTACACTGTAATGAATTACTGTAAAAATTACAGCCGCTGGCTGTTTTCAAATAATACAGCATATTTCTGTAAACTGCAATGCATTCTGGGGTCACATGTTGATTTGACTCAAATTTACAGAATATTGCTGTAAATTGACCCTTCGTAATTTAAAAAATACAGTTATTTACTGTAATCAGAGAATAAAGGGAAATTCTGTAAATTAAATTACAGTAACACTACAGTAAATTTTACAGTAACTGGCTGGCAACCCTGCTGCCAGTATTATACTGTAAAATTTACAGTAATTTTTTAACAGTGCACTGTAATGAATTACTGTAAAAATTACAGCATTATTTTACAGCCGCTGGCTGTTTTTTAATAATACAGCATATTGCTGTAAACTGCAATGCATTCTGGGGTCACGTGTTGGTTTGACTCAAAATTACAGAATATTGCTGTAAATTGACCCTTCGTAATTTAAAAAAAATACAGTTATTTACCGTAATCAGAGAATACAGGGAAATTCTGTAAATTGAATTACAGTAACACTACCGTAAATTTTACAGTAACTGGCTGTCAACCCTACTGCCAGTATTATACTGTAAAATTTACACTAATTTTTTAACAGTGTAGGTGAGATTCTGAAGTGTGCAGTTGATGGACACTTCACTATCCCGTGAGGCCATTGACGGGCATTGAAGTGACACAAAAATCACATGACAGTGACAACATGGTGGATGCAGTACATCCGAATTTCATCCAAACTACATTCACACTAAATACTGTTTTGAAAGTGACACAGAGACACAGTGTTGCACTTTTGAGGAGAATCAACCAACAAATGGCTTACTGATAATTTCCTCTGCATAGCAGATTCGGGATTACGCATTGAAGCTGTAATCTGAAAAATGTGGTTCCAACTACATCAAATTTTCTAAGCTGTACTAGTATGTCGGTCTCAGTTATTTGCATTGTTTTTCCTCTAAACTTTAAAATGGGTTTGAGTCCCACACTCTTGAAAATAAAGGTTCATTGACAAGTGGATCCATGAAGAATCGTTAAAACCCATGGAACCTCTCCGTTATTACACAAAAGGTTCTTAAATAGTGGGAAAATGTTCACTGAAAGGTCAACCAAAAACAGCTTTTCTATGGCATCGCTGTGAAAACCCCTTTTTGGAACCTCTATTTTTAAAACATAATGCAGGCTAATAAAAATGTATACTATTAATACAATTGCGTTGGATTAGATGAATAAATGTGCCGTGATGTAACACCATCATCTTTTAATGTCTGAATTCATCCTTTAAGAAGGGTAATGGAAACATTTGGACGTTCCCTAGTTAGTGTTTATTTCACTGTGGCTTCATTATACTACTTTTATTATGCATGGACTACAATGCAACCTTAGATTTCCTCTATTCAGAGAGGAATATATGAGAGAGAGATCCAGCAGTTTATCCTCTCCTTTACCAGAGTCAAACTTATTTGGTTGACAAAGTGTACCAGAACACCAATGTGACAACAAGAAAGCAGACGGGCTCTAATCTTGTTATATAACAAAACATTTAATTCACTTTTCATTCCGTTAATCCGTTCTGTGTTCACAGCGTGCCCAGGAGAAGAACAAACACTTGTAGCTTTCCTCCAGGCTCACAAGATAACACTTTCAGAATTAGATTCCAGTTTGAGATTATGTTACACGTTCAATGGTACATTACAGGCTTGAAACATCATAAGGGTGAGTAGATTTTGACAGGATTTTCATTTTTTGGGTGTGCGTTATCTTTGTAATGTAGAACCAAATGTTCAGGGTGAACTAATTCCCCCTTAAGTTACTGTTGCTATGTCTGACTAGCTCTTACGCCACACATAATGCTCTGACGAAGTGAAAAATTACATCACGGAGCGAAGAGGATACTGACAACGTGTCAACAGACAAGACAGAGCAGGTTACTTTTAATATGAAACAGTTTCATTTTTAAAATATTGTAATTTTTTAAAGAAGTTTAAACAATAAATAGCGTATAGTGTCTCTTTAATGTGTCGTGACAGATCGCTGTAGCTCCTCGTGAAGCGATCATCTCTTCATACAAGTTCATTTATAGCATCAAATAAACATGAATGAACATAGGAAGGAATGTAGTTATTGTAGGAATGGTGGATTCGGGGTTATGATTGGTCAGATCGCCTGTCAATCAAACTGCCTTTGAAGGGTCAAGAAAACAATTTCAACTCTTCCCTCAGTTCATAAAAAGATGTAATGCACTATAGGCTTATTTACCCCTAGCCCAAGTAGTTTTTTGTTTTGCCCATGATAAACAAAAAAAAAAAAAAATGGATGAATCAATAAAATCTGAGTAAATTAGTTAATTGCTCTAACTAGTTAACTAATCTCATGTGTTAAAGCATTCATGTTGACAGTCCAAAGAAAGGTGCAGAGAACATTTTGTTAATCCGCACCATCTCTTGTACAGGAGTGAAGTTTGCTTTGCACTTGGACCTTACAAATTTTCATTTTGGTTTAAACGATAATTGGCAAATATATACAACAGTTTTGGTCTTTGGTTTTGATTTGCCTAGTAATTTTCTACACAGTAAAAACCCCAGAGTTAAATCAATTCTACTCAGATAACATTTGGTCCCTCTCTAAATAGAGTTAAAGTAACACTGAAGCAGAGTTAAAGTTAATGAGATAATTAAGCAATTAATTAAGCGATGATTGAGCATTAATGATGAACACCTGCTGTTAACAAGCAGAATCACTGAAGGACAGAGAAACACAAGAACTACAACTGACTTCAGCCACAGTCTTAGGTGAAATCAACTGAAGATAAAAGACATTCAATCTCTGAAGAGTGTGACTTTAACTCTATTTAGAGAGGGACCAAATGTTATCTGAGCAGAGTTGATTTGACTCTGGGGATTTACTGTGTAAGTGTGCTGATTTTTAGTTTTAGTTTTGTTTCGCTGTGTATTTCAGTCAGCTTGTCTTGTGAAAAAGAAGTACACTTTAGAAAAGAATACTTATTAAGGAAATAATATGCTGAGTAAGACCCCAATATTTCAAGCGAAGTCGAAGAATGAACTGGTGTGATGTCATTTCGAACAAAATAAGGCTAAAGCGGAGTTCGTTTTGGGAGTTCAAAACAGTTTGCTGGGGCACAATTTTCCGGAAATTTCGGTAAACTTCTTCGCACTACCAGAGGTTCATGACGATCATGTAATAGGTAGGTGTTCATTTCTTCAGTCCTTCATGGTCAGACGTCTGTGAGTAAAACATGAATGCACTGGAGTGGAAGAAACTGAAGCTGCATATCTAATTGAAAGAGACACTTTTTTTCATGTTTAATACTGTAATGCTGCTGTATTCTGTAATCTATTGTAGTGCTATATATATATATATATATATATATATATATATATATATATATATATATATATATATAGACATAAATATGTATTATAATCAATACTTTACATTTGTGCTTT
The DNA here is from genome assembly GCA_037194245.1 of Opsariichthys bidens. Lineage (NCBI taxonomy): Eukaryota > Metazoa > Chordata > Actinopteri > Cypriniformes > Xenocyprididae > Opsariichthys > Opsariichthys bidens. The sequence continues at coordinate 5,429,211 of CM074309.1, forward strand.
AGTATGTTAGTCAACACATCAAAATGTGTACTTATTTAAAGCATGACAAAAAAATGGAATGATTTAAAATATGCATTTTTAATTTCACTTTTTAAAATTGTACTTAAGTGTGTTAAAAAAATAAAATAAATTAAATTTATTTTAAGGTGTCAGTATTACAGTGTAATTATACATTTAAGTACTGAGTAATGACAACATGTACTTACTATCGGGTTAGGGTTAGGATGAGGGTTTGGTTTAGGGATGTAATTCTTGAAATAATTTCTAGTTATTACTACAGTAAATACATGTAATATGTAACAATGACACTGTAAAATAAAGTGTTACCAAAATTTGTACTCTTTTAGGTGACCTTTTATTTCATTAATATTATATTATCTGAAAGTACGGTTTAAAAAAAAAAAAAAAGATCATAGTGAACTATGACTAAGTGCACATTCAACTGCCCAGTTCACTGTTAAAAATTTCCCCATTAAAAAAAACAGTAAAGAACTGGCAGCACGGTTGCCAGCAAGATACTGTAAAATAACAGTATCTTGCTATTGGTGAAATTTACAGTTGGCTACTGTTTATTAAAAAACAGTAAAGAACTGGCAGCACGGTTGCTAAATTAACGGTGTCTTCCTGTTGGTGAAATTTAAAATTGACTACTGTTTTTGCAAATACAGCATAAAACTATTTCTACAGTTTACAGTAAAATTCTGAGAAACACATTTATAGTTTGTGGATGTTTATTTTCAGCTCTTCACAAAAGGGCATATTTGCAGGTTTTTAGTGTAAATAATACAAATATGGTATTGTATTACGCTATTGAGTCGTGCACTGCTAGCAAAAAGGATTCAGTGTTTAAATGTACCCAATGATTAATATATATATATATATATATATATATATATATATATATATCAGAAGAAAAACAGTTGAAAATCCATGCGTGCTAACTGCAGTCTGCTGTTCTGAAAATACAGTAAAGTACTGATTTATTTCCTTCGAGCAGTGAATACGGTAAAATGCTGTTCTATTTTGTCTATGTCATTTCACAAAAAAAAACGGTAATGTACCGCTTTTGAACAGAACAGGATTATACTGTTGAAAATTTGCCGTAAATTAACAGCAATTCCTAATTTTCTCGAGAGTTTAAGCTGTTTGGAACTATTTTCATAAAAAAATGAATGAATTGCCAAACTTTTATGTGAAATATAAGTTACTCGTTATGAATTACTTTATATAACTCTTGTATACAGCAACATTACACACATAATCATGCTGTTGTACTGAATATCAACTGTGAATTACACAGTAAAAACCCCAGAGTTAAATCAACTCTGCTCAGATAACATTTGGTCCCTCTCTAAATAGAGTTAAAGTAACACTGACGCAGAGTTAAAGTTAATGAGATAATTAAGCAATGATTGAACATTAATGATGAACACCTGCTGTTAACAAGCAGAATCACAAGAACTACAACTGACTTCAGCCACAGTCTTAGATGAAATCAACTGAAGATAAAAGACATTCAGTCACTGAAGAGAGGGACCAAATGTTATCTGAGCAGAGTTGATTTAACTCTGGGGATTTCATCAAAATTACACAGAAGAATAGCTTATGAGTGATTTCACAGTAGTCTCAGGTACTGTGGCGCTGTGATATAAAGAGTCACCATATGAATATGAATATGGCAGTGTAATTACAGTAGAACACGTCACTGGAGAGAGGCTGCTCTTTGCCCTTGACTGTGGTGTCGCAGGAGAGATCAGTTCTGATGGAGCGGCCGTGACGATGTGCTGACGTAGCCCTCATCAGCAGCACACTGTGGAAACCCGTGGGAGACAGAGAGAGAGAGAGAGCTCGGAGTGAAGATCTGTCCTGCGGCACTGCAGTCACTCTCACTGCCGGAATACCGTTCGCTAGAAGCTCAACGATGGAGGTTCCACGCGTGGGACACAGTGTCAGCAGCCCCACGAGCCCGTGTGAGGACATGATAAAGAATCTCAGTCTGGACGCCATCCAGCTTTGTGAGAGAGAAGGTAAGAAGTGTTGCTTTTGTTAAATTCTCCCCCATTTGAACTGGAGTGGAGGATCAGTGTCATCTGAGCTTTCTCGATATTTAAATGCATGCAAAATACAAAATGCAAATGCATTTGAGGCACATGCTTCGGTGCGCGTGAGGTTGCTCAGCTATTTTGTCATTTGGCTGGAGCTGGTTTGGTGTGTTTGTTAATATATTTTAGAAATGTCTTTTTAACGCACGCTAAAACAATCACAGAACTCACGTGTTGAAATGCACTTTTTTTTTAAATGCATTTTTTTTTTTGAGGCGCGTGCATTTAATGACTGATGCATACCATAGATTTTCTGTCATTTTTCTCAAGACAGCATTGCGTTCGAGCTTTCCAGACAAGGAAGTGTTATTTTCATTATAAGACGCGTCCTGAGTTTCTTTGCAAAAACGAGGTTTTGATTTATAAATTGCATATTTCCCCTTAGGCGCATGCATTTTGATATTCATTATATTCCTTTGGGTTATTGAAAGATGCATGTGCTTTAACATGCATTAATATTCCATGCACATGAATGCTTCTTTCAGTACTATGCTCGCGTAACGTTCAGCACCATGGACACGGTCATTGCGCGCGCACCATACTGAAACAATACCGGATTGCAGCTGCATGCATCCGAGTCAAGTGAGCAATTCAGTCACATCGTAATGAAACAGCAAAATGTGAAGTCGATCCACACACTGAATATGCTGATTCATCTGGGTTACACTGTACTGTACATTGCCATATGTTGCTTATGTCTACTACTGTAAGTTCACAATTAATGGTTATGGACAGGGTTTACATGGGTGTATCCCAGTGCATGCGTTTCTAGGCATATCCAGTCATTGATTTTCTTGAGAAAGCTCTCTTGCATTGCAATGCTTTGGAAAAGCAGTCTGTGTAAATATATAAGCTGTGGATTGTAATATTAAAATACATAGCATGTTATTTTTTCCCTCAGTATCATAAATATTTAGTATTTCAAAATCAACTGATTTTCTTTTAGGCCAATTAATTGTCCAATATCTGGTAATTTTTAGATTACAGATACATATTTACAGATCTATATGTGTGTTGATTTCTGTTTAAATGCTGAATTTTGAGCATCCGTTGACCACTAACAATCAGTACAAATGCAAGAAACTAGATGGTTATTCTATCTATATGAATTTCTGAGGACTTGTTTAGCATCGGTCTCCCAGCGCTGAAGCAAAGAACATGCTTTGTGTGAGCTGATCGAAATTTCCTAAGAGCTCTGTTTTATATTCCGTACCAGCACTGTGCAGAGGAACTCGAAGTCCCTTCAGCCATGCTGTCACAAGACAGAGAGAGACAAACAAAGAGAGAACGTTCTTATTGACACGGTCCACGCAGTGTAGCATCGATGCTGTCACAGTCCTTTGAGTCGTATAATGGGTGTGGACACACAACTCTATTGTTTTAAAAGACTTTATCAAATAGCCATTCTTACGGGTAGTGTCGAGCTTTAGAAATGTGCCATGTCACAATGCTTTCCAACAGAATAGATATCATTGAGATCTAGATATGTTCATAGATAAGAATCACAAACAGAATCTGATTGGTTAATGGACGTTGGACAAAATTGTGCACAGATGTGGGCCAAGAAGGAACATGACGAGGATATGAGTCACATTGGGTACGTTCTGTTCCGACCCATCTGTCCCCTGAGTTTTATACTTCTCGGCGTGCCATATAAACACTCTCCATTTGTGTTGGCATAATAATGGACATCTGTGTCAGAGATTAGAGGAAAGGCTAACCAAGTTATGAAGTAAACTTCTTCCAACTTTAGATTGTCCATTTTAAGAAAAATACTCAGGACTTTTTCCGAATAATTTCATTGGGAAGGATTAATGCTGTACTGCGGAAATGGTGTTTTTCTTCTCCCAGGCTCAAAGTATCACGGCTATAACCGCAATAAACACTGGGAACCACAATAAGGGAAAGATTCCCATCATTATTCAGATCAGCGCTCAATAAATGTGGGGTTTTCAGTGTCTGATTGATAAACTATTGCCGTAATCCTAAATATGTGGTTACAGCCTTGCAAAGTACCAATTTATTTATCATTAATAACCCTAAGCCAAACCCAAACTCGAGGCAATACATTATTTCAACACAATAATAAGATTTTATATTTATACACTTATCAGATTATCTAGTAATCTCTGGTGTTTTCACTCATTTTCAACATGTAATTTAATGAATCCTACAGTATAATTGAAAATTGTGTAATAACTAATGACATTTCTCTTTTAACATGGTTTCAAAACCAAACCTGTTTGGTTTGAAGATCGGTGGAAAAAAACATTCTTAGCTAGCAAATATTATTTATGACAGCCAGAACAGTTCATAAAAAGAATAAAGCCCAATGTACCCAATGTGGAATTATGCATTCCATTTTATTGTGCGTTAGAGTTGAAGGATATATCCATAAACTTAACAGGAAAGTTTCTCGTCATTTTATTTGAGGATGTTTTTTTTTTCTTACAGTGTAGTATTTATATTTATCTTTTGGGTTGCGCCCAACAAAATAAAGCAGAATACTGTTTAATTTTCATTAAAAGCTAAATTTAGGTAGAATTAGTCTTTCCCCCCCTATATTAAATGTGATACCCATTTAATTTTAATTTCCCCATTAAAATGTTATGCTAATGAATGGGAATATGCAAATTGGCAAACAAACACACGAAAAAATGCATCTATGCATCTATCAAACAATGCAAATCAAGTCTGTATTCTCTTAATTCAGTCACTGTGACGCAAATAGCACCATTTTCCTGAGAATGACTCAGGTGTTCATTTTAGTGTTCAAACCAATTTACGACCTTCTTGTAGTGTTTGGTGCCAATATGGTAAGTTCCTCCTTTACTAGGATTCAGTAGGAATTAGCCCATATTTCCATTATGTAATCGTTGTGAAACTGCAGATGCACTCAAAGCAAGCTTTTGCTTCTGAACCACAGAATACTCTAAGGACAAGCATCCATTTGTGAAAAGATAAAAATGGACGAGCCTCCCCTGTGCTGCGGGACTCCTTGATAAGCATGCATTAAAGGGGGGCGTTTCTTCCCCCTCGGGGCAGGCCTCAGATGGGTAGTCCTTTGTGTGAGGCCTACAGGAGCCTGACAGTGCTAACTCACTACCCCTGTCTGAATATACAGCTTTGGCCAGCTGTATATGGGGGTACTGGCTCCAGAACAGGGGCTACCATCTGCCAAGCCCGCCTGCTAGTGAAAGAAACTATTTAACATGGCCATCAATTTGCTAATTGTGTCCACTGTGCACATAGCACAGCAAAACGACAACAAAGCAGATGTAGATCAGACAAATAATGGAGTTGATTCATGATTATTAGCCTATTCTCAGCTGAACATGCTCCTAGAGACAATCATGCCGTTAAAGTAAGTGGCATTCGGGGCAAAAAGTGTCAGCTGAGAGTAAACAATTTTGAATTATATCTAAATGCACTATATGAACAAAAGTATTGGCACACCTGACCATTACACCAACAGGGACTGTATTCTATATACATAGACATTGATATACTGTATGGAGGTCCTCTTTTCATTTGTGAGGTCAGGCACTGATGTCGGACGAGAAGGCCTGGTTCGCAATCACCGTTACAGTTCATCCCACAGGTTTTCGATGGGGTTGAGGTCAGGGCTTTGTGCGGACCAATCAAGTTCTTCCACAGCGTAGTCTCAGCCTTAGACGTCACGCCCACGGACGTCTGATGGCTGAACGTCTGATGCAAATATCACTCTTATCTTAAAACACTCAGGAGTTTAGAAGTCGTCATCTGGTTGAATTCTATAGGATGTCCGGGAGACGTGTGTGTCACGTTCTTTAATGGAAACAAAGCCTGGAAACAAATGCCGTGATGCCAAACCCCCTTGTGGAAAAAGAATGTCGTCGTGTTTACAACTGTGACAATGAGCACTTAGGATCAACTAAACGCTGGATTTTCAAAAGGATGTGAAGTTAGCGGCTCCATTGTTGCAGTAAACTTGCATAACGTTCTTGAATGAATAATTTATTAGATACACGCCGGTCTGTTATTGTAGGAACATTGACTCTTTTACATTTTCAGGCCTCTAAATATGACGCGGAACAAAACGAACTTTGATTGGTTGCGTTACATGTCAGTCAAACGTCCTCTTTGGCGGTCCTCAGCCAATGAAAGCCAGCTGCAGCTGTGACAGCAGCTGTGTCAGCTATGTGGCGGTTTTTGAAAAATGCATATCGATCTCAAAATTGAAACCAGTTTACCGTTTGGGTGGTTTAGCTGTTCAAACGGTAAACTGGTTTCAATTTTTTCTATTTGTTTGCTTTAAACCAAAATAGACATAGACCAAAAGCCACAAAATTTTAAACTTCTAATAAAAGCGTGAGACCCTTCAGCTCCAGCTTTGTATGTTTTTCCATCACCTCATGCGCAAACATCACACTAAAAGAAACACCATGCCAGGCTTGCTTTTCTCAGATCACATCTCTCCTCTGTGGTGTTATATCGCTGGCATCACAGTGTGTGTGTGCTGTTCACAACTTATCTGTCTAGTGTTAAGTGTTAAGACAGTTACATGCCACATTTCTGCTCTATTAAGAGATTCAGTCATGTGATTGTTCACTCTCGCTCTACATGATCCTTTTAGACAAGCTCATTATTCACTCGAGGATAAAAACTGAACATCAAGTATCAACTGAAGACTCTCATCTGAGATGAGGTTAGAATAACCACGGTTGTTTTGTGTATTGCTTGCATGTTTTGGTGAAAGTGAACAAAACCAAAATTGTGTATTGTGCAAAATTCTAAAATACATGAAATGTATTAATAATATTGCCATGAACTGTACAAGCCCAACAATATTTAGAATAATTAACATGGCATAGGCTGTGTAAATGATCTAAATGCATAAACAACAGCACAATTGTGGTTTAGTAGACTAACACTTGGAACAAATACCTACTATATACCTACTATGACTCTACCTCAAATTGTAGAGAATCTCGCAAGCAATGCCAAGGTCATAGGTTTCATTCCCAGGAAATGCATGAACTGATGAAAAAGGAATGTATACTTTGAATGCAAGTTGCTTTGGATAAAAGCATCTGCCAAATGCATAAATGCATCCTCAATATGAGCCATTTTTATGATGTTTGATTTGATTCATGATGGATTTGTGCCAAAATATGGCAGAGATTGATTGGATGTTAACAACAAAAGATATAGGAAATGTTTTCTTGCTTTTAAAAGCTGACAGTTCTATTGTCTAACTTTTAACCATACACAAATGACAATTATATGGTGAATTTTATTATTTGCATACTTTTCCCTGCTGTCTGTGGCCCATTTTCATTCACCTAATGACTCAGATTAGAAACAGAAACCGATTAGTAAATACTGAACAATATGTCTCTGATGCTCTCTAAAAACAGATCAGCCTGTTGCGATGAGGACTAATAAGTGACATAACTGATAATACTGCACAACGTGTGATGTTTTTCTGTCCTTTTTTAAACTTTAATGCATTTAGTGCAACCTTTAAAAATTCTAGTTTTGTGTATCCAGAGGACAGGAAGTCAAAACAGTTTTGAAACGACAATAGAGGTTAGTAAATGATGACAGAATGTTCATTTTGGGCTGAAAAGCCAGCATAGTACTGTCAAAATGAAAGTTGGTTTAGCATATTGCATGAATTACAACATATACACAATTAGATCTAGACTGTTTAATATGATTATGTTATTAAAAAATGAACCATGGGGTTAGTGAATTAAATTAAGGCAGGCAATACAAATTTTTCTGGAAGAGGCAAGTCAAAAGGAAAACTGTTTCAAAGCTTTTTCATCTCTTTGTTATTAAATGCAAATCTAGATAAGACAACACACATTGCTTATTATACGTATATAACCTGATCATTAATGAATAGAGAGAGAGAGAGAGATCTATTTAAAAACCAATGGTTAAGCACAGTTCCATTATAAAGCATATGAAATATCAGTCAGTAGAAACAGACACCAGGTTTAACCTTGAACAAAGACACAATTATAGCAAAAGAGACCATTCGAAGAGGTTTTATGTTACTAAATACTAGCTGAATGCCCAAGGCCCAAAATAAACCATTGGAGTATGACCTTAGTGTTGAAGAAACCTGAGTCATTTTCTTGTAATGCATTATTTTACTCATGCACATCAAAACGTAATGCACGATACTTATTAAATCAAAAAATAATTCTGACAGAGGTTATCATAGTTCATGCACGAAAGGTTTAAAATGGTTTAAAAGGTTTTTGTTCCATATATTTTAGCAATCCACTTAAATTCATAATATTAAAAAAAAAAAAAAAAAAAGACAGAAGTGAATATGAAACTACATATAAAGACATACCAAAGTCCTATTGAAGTGGGTCAAAAAGAAGTGTTCTATAATTAATTGAACTAAACTAATTGAATTTAAATATAAATTGAAGGGTCATGTTTTCATGTGATTGTATATAACATACAATTAAGTGTCTAAAACATTACCTTCAGTTCACACTAAGAGTATTCTTTAAAAGTGAAATAGTCTTTCCTTCTCTATTGTGACGTGTATATATATATATATATATATATATATATATATATATATATATATATATATATATATATATATATATGTGTGTGTGTGAACGGTTTCTCGAAAAAGAAAAAATGTAGGATTGGACTTGATTTTGTCAATCGGGAATTGATGGGATTGTTCTCATTTGCTATCGCATGTGAGTGACAGGTTGTCCTTTTGTTTTTAACTTCAAGGTGACTTTTTGGTGAACCTTATCATCTTTTTTCCCACCATTGATGGAATTTTCCCCATTAGACGCATCCCTCGCCATTGAAAGAATTTCCAGCCATCTGTGTTTTCTGTTATACAATAGGGGGCACTTTCACGCAACTTCTGAAAGAGTAGAGAATCTCCTGATCAAAACACAAGCGTAGAAGAAGTAAAATTAAGCGACGAAAGCATTGCTTATGCTCAATGTAGTCTTTGAAAGAAACGCAATTATTTCAGGGGTTTTTTTTATGAAACTTACCCACATTCAAGTACTGACAGCAACATAGTGTGGTCTTATATGAATTATACACAGACCAGATGTGGGCCGGATCTGGGCCACACTATGTTGCTGTCACAAAAGAGATTTTACAACAAAATATTCTGGGGGCCATGCAATTTTTGTAAAAATGATCTTGTGGTGCCTGGAAAAAAAAAAAAAAAACTGGAGGGGAAAGAGTTAAGCATAATTAATTACTCTTTTTAAAAGTATTCTAAAGTGTACTACTTTTTCACAAGGGACTCACTTATGAGGATGTGTTCTAATTAGACTGTTAAAAAAGTATTGTGTGTGCATGTAATTTTTCTCGTTGCCATTTAGCAGATAACATATTTCACTTACAACAGGTCTTTCAGCAGTATTTAGAGAGCTTTGGTTTGGGCAGCTCATGTTCTGAAGTTCTGAAGCGGTGTCAGGTTGATGAGACAGCCCTGCTGTGAGGACCATATGCTCCTGCAGTCCTACCGCTGCCATGAGCTCTTCCTGTACGTGCTCTGGGCCTCATAGTGGGGTGGCACAGTAGATCAAGCCAGGGCTGCTTTAACAGCCAATATCTCAGAGTCTCGAACAACACAGCCTTTTTAGTCCACTAAACTGTAAGTTCTCGAATGGGTTTTACACGTTCAAGAGAATTATTCACACCTAAAATCCCCTCATCAATGTAATAATAAGGTTTTTTTCCTCCTTCTTTTGCAAGCGCTTTTGCAAGCGTTCGGGAGCTTGCGTTTCTGTAGCGTCTGTCATTGCTATGCATCCATGAACAACTTTCTCCATGACTACGCGGAAATTTCAATAGATTTCCATCACTGAAAAGCCCTTGCAGAAGCTCCAGTACAAGATTTATTTATGGGGAATAAAAAAAACAAACTCCCGCAGTGTTCGGGTGCACCACAGAGAATTTCACAAACTCATCCAAGAGCTCCGTCTGGATGATGAGAGATTCAAAGTCTATTTTAGAGTTGACAAGGACCAGCTTGATAATCTTTTAAGAAAAATTGGCTCAAGCATCAGAAACAGAGCTTCTGCTGTGAAACCATCTCTCCTTTCAAGATCTATTCTGTAAACGTGATGCTCCCATAAATATCCTGAAACACTGACCCATCAGAAAACATCATAGCAGAGACACAAGCATATCCTACAAGAGTTAGTTATGATTCAGTGGCCCCATCAAACATCAAAACAGCGCTGTGAAACCGGATGTGTCCACACTTATACCGCTTGTCATCATCTTGATCAGTTTTGGTCTAAAGGCACCCAAAAAAATCAACCATTCTAGCAGGATGATCCGTCTCCCCGAGACCAGTACAGTGGTAATAATCTGCATGAGCATTTTAAGCTGTGCATCATTGAGGGTTTTTCTTAATTACTGTTGCTTAAGGTCCTTTGATTCTTGACAGCTTTGAGAAAATGTGACTTCATGCATAAACTAACGGGTAGGCAGGCTGCATTTCATGCTGTTGCCTGAGGTCAGAATGTCCTTCTTTGTCTCAAGAGAACAGCTGAGCCCCTTAAATAGTTATAAAACTGATAGCATAACCTGCAAGGTCAAACAAGAGTACTACATTCATGAAATAAAGTTGCAGTTGCCAAGTGAAATGACAATATGGAAAACAGCAGCTGATGGAACGGCAATGGCGACCGGAAGTGAACTGTTAACTGCCATAGTCAAAGAACGCAAAAATTGCTTAGCAACAATAAAGAGGATGACGTAATGAATCATTTAATCACTTGACAAAGTACAAAAGAATGTCATTTAAAGACAGCCAACTGAAGGGTTGCTTTTGGTATTAAATGATATGCAAATAAAATGCCACATAACCATAAAACATAACATTTACTTATCTAATTATTATGGGTTACAGTAAATCAGCTACTCTCCTGTAGTAAACATTAACAGTGAAACGTCACAAAATAGCAGTTAAAGTTGTTTGATTGTCATTCATGTCAGCCATTACAGTTTCAAAGTTTCAAAGATTATGAGTTACAGGTAGAAGTCTACTACTTCATGTCTCATTTTATGATTTTTTTAATTTTACATTTATATATATAGACACGGCTTTAAATTACCTAGTCTTAAAGCATGTAACATTACAATAATACAGAGTGTTGACTTGTACCACCTGACTGCTGCAGATTCATTTTGCCGTTGATAACGTTGCCATAGAAACGCAAAAATCCGAGTCTGAGGACGTGAACAGCTCTGGGTAGAACGTCACGGGTTCCCATCTCGTAATTATGGTGTAAGATTTGGCATGAATGCTTGTTGTTTTGGTTCAGGATAAAAGGCGGCTGCTTTTTGTTGGTGGCACTCTGTGACTGTCTGTCTACAACTCTGTATAGCCTTTCAAAACGTGCATATGACATGGGATGTCTGAGCGAGAGATATGGAAATACATACATTGACAGACAGGTAGGACATCGGACTGATCATCACTGATCATCTCTTCATCACGGCACCTGTTAGTGTGTGGGATATATTAGGCAGCAAGTGAACATTTTGTCCTCAAAGTTGATGTGTTAGAAGCAGGAAAAATGGGCGAGCTTAAAGGGTTAGTTCACCCAAAAATGAAAGTTATGTCACTTATAACTCACACTCATGACATTCTACACCTGTAAGACCTTCGTTTCTTCGGAACACAAATTAAGCAATTTTTGATGAAATCTGATGGCTTGGTGAGGACTGCCATTTGTCATTTGTTAATGCCCAGAAAGCCACTAAAAACATATTTAAAACTGTTGATGTGAGTATTGGCAATATTCAAAAGACAGCTGAAAACTCATCTCTTCCTTGAACACTTGATTCCCCTCATAAAAAAAAACCCTATCCTTCCCTTTTTCCCTTCCTACTCTAGCTTATGGTACTGAGCAATGTATGAAACTTGTATTGTGAGCACTTCCTGTGCCTATTTGCCAATTCATGAAGAATGGCTTGTTTGTATTCCTGACTTGTAAGTCGCTTTGGATAAAAGTGTCTGCTAAATGACTAAATGGAAATGGAAATGAGTACAGTGATATAAATCGAATTATAGTAATAAGTATTATAAAGCGACAAGAATACATTTTGTGCACCAAAATAAATAAATAAATAACGACTTCAACAATATCAGTGATGGGTGATTTCAAAACTGCAAAGCTTTACGGATCTTTTGTTTCAAATCAGTGGTTCGTAGCAAAGTGAGTGTTTTGCAATTTCAATAGCTCATGTGACTTTGGCAGTTTGATGCGTCACTATTTAATATTAAGTTTGATCCACTGTACTCACATGAACTGTTTTAAATATGTTTTAGTAGCTTTCTGAGCATTGATAGTGTTAATTGTCTCTCTGGCAAAAGAGACCTCACTGAGAAATATCTTAATTTGTGTTCCGAAGATGAACGAAGGTCTTCATTGATGTATGTGGGGAGTGAAGGCTGGCCCATGAGGTCCGATCCAACAGACGAGCTACTGTCGCTAAAATCGCTCAAGAAGTTAATGCTGGTTCTGATAGAAAGGTCCACAGTGTATTGCAGTTTGTTGCATACGGGGCTGCATAGCCGCAGACCAGTCAGGGTTCTAGAGTGGTCATATGTTATGCCTGATCTGTGTATGTACATGTTATACTGTTCAGACTTCAATCATTTATTGCTATCAAATTGTGAGTTTCAACCAGTAAAACAAAAAGTGTTTATAAAAAAAATGCATACCCTACCTAACTGTTTTCTATTTGAATATATTTAAAAAAATTCCTCTGACACAAAGCTAATTTTCAGCATAGTTACTCTAGTCTTCAGTGTCACATGATCCTTCATCCCAATAAGCTTGTCTGGTGCTCGAGAAACTTTTATTATTATCAATTTTGAAATCAGTTGTTCGTTCCAAAAAAAACAACAACAACAAAAAAACACTTTGAACGATAAAGTCCAATTATGACTCAGCTGTGAATAAGAGACATCTGAGCAATTTTCTTTTTTGTAGTGCAGAGGTTTACGTTTTAACAGCCGATTTTTCATTAACTCTGCAGTGTCTTCCACTGCACAATTAGCACTTTTATTTCTCCATCTCTGTTTTCGTGTCAGCGCCCATGTCAATACTTCCTTGACCGAAATGAACAATGTGTCATTGAATTTGCACTGTAAGAGCTCTGAGGATCTCATCTCTGCAGGATCTCTCCCCTCTGATTCAACACATTAAAGAATGAAATGCTGGTCTATTTATAGCCGTGGGACCAAGGACTGATGAAACTTTAATGCGCTGTCTCAGACACAAGAGTGGTCCAGTAATACCCGCACCCTGGAGATATTAAACTCCATCATCCTTGCATCTTAAGTGGGAATTCAAGGAGGAGAGGTTATATAAACATGGACAGCCACTGGGTTGAGGGGAAGAGCATTGTGTGATTTATCAGAGTCATGTGGTGGCCGTAGCTTTAAGACATCACTCATGAGGCCATAGCACTTCATACACCACAGGATATTATGGTGAATTTCCAGTGTGCTTGGTATAGCACAAATGGTCCAGTTCAGTCAGTGTGTTGTATTATCGTGTAGTCATCCAATCATCATAGATTTTGTTTTGCATGTTTTTTAATCCATCAATCTCAGGCTTTCCTCTAGCATTAACCAGCATTACATACAAATGGCCAAATACAAATGCTGCTCATCATAAAGGATTTACATGTTAATCCATATGCTTTTATTTGAAGATGACAGTGATGCAGTTTAACTTTGGCATTGGATTTCATCCACAAGTGTTTCATGAAAGGCTCCATCGCTGCATCATGTTTCCCGTTTATTATTCATTACGATGAATGCAACAAAGCAATCCCTCTCTTTCCTCATGCTTCAGAGCGATGGAGGGCTGCTGAGGGGCTTTTTTCAGCTCAATGGGGGTGTTGTGGGGCTCATGGAGTGGCCCACAAGAGAATGTTGAGGATGAAGATGGCCATTGTCTGCGGTCTCATGTGTTCACTCTGTCCATTGTTGTCTGGTCATGTGAGGATGCCAGCGGATGTCGTCATTGTAAGGCCTTATTTTGTGAGGGACAGAGTCCATACCTATCTATCTATCTATCTATCTATCTATCTATCTATCTGTCTATCCATCTATCTATCCGTCTATCTGCCTGCCTATCTATCTATCTATCTATCTATCTATCTAGAAAGGTCTACATCTCTTAAAGCCTCAAAAACTTCAAGTGTCTTCAAACTGTCCAAGCACTCTAATTACATAAGACTTCCATAACCTTCAACTTCAAAGTAAACTTCCAGAAAAGGCTTTGTCAAACCAACATTCAGAGCCTGACTTGATGAACTTTCCTCCTCTAGTTATATTTGGAGGTGTCAGAAGGTCTGAAATCTTCATAAAATGTCTATCACTTACTGTGAAAATGAGTGTCGCAGAACAGAACAGACGGATTCTTACAACCCCAATACAAAATAATCTCTAAATACACTGATATCCGTCATAAGAATGATGTCACCTTTTGGAAATATGACAAACTGTGCGAATGACATGGTGAGGGGGAGGGTGGGATGCAGAACTTCACAGGATATTTTCCCCCTTCCTAATGGAGGCTGGTGACCAGATTACCCATCTGAGACTCAACCCAGCTCTCTCTCTCTCTCTCTCTCGCTCTGAAATTTCAGTCCAGCTGATGACATAATCCGAGCTCCTCCTATGGGAGTGTGCTATAGGCTTGTAAACCAAACACTAAAGCTGCTCTAAGCCAATGGCGTGCGCTTTAGGCTCAGGGTGCGTTGAAGACGGGTCAGTGCGCTGGGGCTGGACAGGAGACCATGTCCACTAGCCTTGGCTACTGCATTACAAAAACCTGCTGCTCCTTCCTGAAGGAGTCTAAGAGAGGACGACATTCATCCAGCTGGTAGGTGTAATGGTTTCTGTTCTCAGTTATAATCTCCTGCAGGCTTAGGCTTTTTCATCACCACTTGTTTTTTGTTGTCTGTTCTGAACAAAGATTACCTGGAATTGGATGCAGAGAGCAGATGAAAGCCAGAGAGAGTATCTTTGCTCATTAGTGAAACAGATGCTATGACCTTGTGACTGATAAATAATGAGTCTGCGTTAATGAAATGAAAACGCTTCAATGCTTCATCCTCAGCATATTTCAGTTATTGTTTTCCCAGAAATGTAATTATTGAGTTCTTTGTGTTAATGGATTAATGATGCTATCTGGTAAAGGAGAGGGCAGTTTATTTTAGAACCATTAAAGGCAATGGAGGATGTTATTGACAGAAGTATATATGGAGGGAGATATGGATTTGTCTTATAGATATATAGGTATAAGCTTCTTAATTTAAGTTACATGACTGATGGAGTAAGCACCATAACAACTGAGTAACTCCAATCATGGATAGAGATATCAATAGCACTCTTTTGGGAGAAGGAGGATCCCCCCATGCCTTCATATCACAACATTCAAATGTCCTTACAAGGAGAAAAGACGAAATTAGAAGGATTTTGCATTCCTAGTGTATGGCAACTGAGGCTTTGCTAAACTGAGTTTCCTGTGCATGACTTTGTGTCCGGATCTTTGATGATGATTCTAGATGACAAGTTGTTAGTGCTGCTCGAGTTGTCATTCACTAATGTAAGCCTACGTGTTCTTAAATATGCTGTAAACGTATACACTACAAGTCAAATGTTTGGACACATCTGACTGAATTTGTTTCCTGAAAATCTTAAAAACATTTTGATATAACTATTTATGCTTAAATGCTTCATGTATGTAGTGTATATAAATAATGTATATAATCATAATTCTATTTAATACTATTATTCATAATATATTAATTTAGGAGCATTAATAAATGTTATTTATGTTATTATTTAGAAATAATATTTATTATGCTGGTGGATTATACTATTATTAAAATTTGTAATAACTTTGTTCACAAACTTTTGACTGGTACTGTTAGTATGTTTTAAGCCATCTGGAAGTTTCTGGCATGTTCAGAAAGATGTGGTGTAGTCACGGCTGTCCATTAAGCCTGAGATTACGCACTTTCCCCCCCACAGAGAATCTAAATTGTGAGCATTTTGGCATTTTGATCCTCTTAAGGCTTTTTAGGTGTAATTTGAGTTACAGCATGCCACACTGTGTCCTTGCATTAATTTTGGTGGATAAACGTCCTTGATGGCATTTTTAAATGCGACATTGCTTCTTGGTGAAATCTCATAACGAGGTTATGTCAGTGGTGGAATTATTTCTGACTTTATGGTGACCTTCACAAAAAATGTCAATAGCAGATCATATTTTACCCAATGTAATAATACTACATAACAACAATAAACATAAATAAAATAAATTTATCTTTTTCTCTAGTAATGAAAAAATATTCTCATTACAGTAATGCAAAATGAAGTTGCAAAGTATTTACAGTACTGCTCAGTACATAACATACACAGTTTCTGCCAATCCCGTGTTAATCTACCCATAGAGTAGAGTTGTATCCTTCATTTATCCGAAGATTCTTTAGTTCTATCAGATATATAAAAGACAGATACAGTTGTACCGATTCTTTCCAAAAACAGTCAAGCTCTTGGAAGCGTGCCGTGGCTAAAGAGTCACAAGCATGCAATACATCATTACATTTCCCTGGATAACTTTTGATTAACTAAACGTTTGTGTCGTATTTGCACTTATGTGCCAATTGCCAAGAAAACAGACATTTGATGCAGTTTTACCGACTCATTATCGGGATCTTTTATCGCTTGGACCGCTCCATCATTTAGTTTCAAACGATCTGCAAATCCAGCATCGAACTGGGCCTTGTTTATAAAACATTCGTCACCGAAATGCCGGGAACAAACGAACACAAACAAACTCCCTTGCTTAGCTGGAAAAACAAACTGCATCCACTGTTCACTTTCTTTCCCTCACAACCAAAAGCACACTTCTTTGGTGATTTTGTGGTCTAAAAACAAAGTAAGTAAACAGGTCAGTAGAGGTCAGTAAACAGGCAATAAATCCAAAGGCAGGCAGGGAACAATCAGTAAACAGGGAAAACAGGCAAGAATAAACGCTAAGAAATGACAGGGTAACCAAAACAAGACTTCGCGGGGTTTGATGTGTGAACAGTGTTTATATGTGGTGTGGGTGATGAGGTGCAGCTGGTGCGGTAATCAGAGACTGGGTATGGGGCTTATGGGAAATGTAGTTCGTGTGAATAAGGCAGAGTGTGAGTGGGTGAAAAGAGTCCAGAGTTGAGTTCCCTCTAGTGAATCTTCCAGGCACTTCAGCTGACAATCATGACAACGTTTCTTTTGTTAAACAAAAAAGAAGATATTTTAAAGAATGTTGATAGTCAAACAGTTGATGGCACCCATAGTAGGAAAAAAAACTATGAAAATCAATGGCTACCGTCAACTGTCGGTTTACCAACATTCTTTAAATATATCTTCTTTTCTCTTTAACTGGAGAAAGAAAATCATACAGGTTTGGAACAGCATGGGGATGAATAACTGATGACAAAATTATTATATTTGGGCAAACTATCCCTTTAAGGTATCAAGGTATTGAGGACCCTTCTGAGCCGTCAGAAATGGTCATTTGAAACATTTTAAAATGTCTTGTTAAATTTAATTTATCCTTTGTTTCAGAAACTTTCATTGTGATTCCAAACCTTTGAAGTTTATACATTCCATGCTAGTAGTGTTTTTTTCTGTGAAATAATGAAATTTACTGCATTACATTAATACAAATCTAAAGAGAATCAGCACTGAGAATTTGCACAAAATTTGTTCCCAAAAGTCATGAAAATAACGTAATGAAAAGGGGGGAAAAAAAACTCATAATTGTCCTAAACATATAGATATAATGTGTGTGTATATATATATATATACTTATGAATTTTGTGGTTAAATGGCATGTTTTCGTGCAAGTTTAGTGTGTTAAAGAATGTGAATGACTTTATTGTGTTAGCTGTGTGGGTGTGTGAGGAGAGCTTAGCTGCTCTACATTTAACATCTCACAGCTACACTACTTGAAAATGAACAAACCAATTAATCTCAATAAGTAGACTTCCTTATTCCCTTGTCTCTCAGACCCTCTGGTTGTGAATTGGAAATACTTGTGAAATGGAAGCAACAAGTAACAAGTTTTTGCCTTTTTGCTTTGTAGTTGAAAGTATCAAAATGCTCCACAAGTAATTCTCAGCTGAGCTAATACTGTACCAGTGAGACAGTAGCTGCTGTCAGAGCGCTCCTCCCTAACGTAGGCGATCTCTTGTTATCTTGAGTCTTTGTTCTAAGAATGCATAGTGCAAGCGAGAGATAAAATGAGAAATGATTCAGCGCTGAGAGCTACACTAAGGGGCTGCCTATGAATCATTCATTCAGCAGCTCTCTGGTGGTTGAGAGGAGCTCGCTCATCCATAGCGCTCCATCTGAAGAGACCCAGGAGGACGTCTCCCTTATGGTGCTTCTCCAGCTCTGACTGAACTCTTCCATCTCTCTTTCTTCGCTGTGTGTTTGCACACTGGTTTTAGCTGACTGGGCAGGTAATGTGTCTGCGCACAGCTCCCACAGGCTTTTTCTCACTTGCTTTCTTTTAAGTTCATTCATTTGCATCTCTCCATAGAGCTGGAGTGAATGGACAGGGCCACCTTGGCGCCAGAGTTTAGGGTTAGTGTTTGAATAGCTAAAACTCCTCAATTTAGATGTCTAGTTTAGAACCTGTCTTTCTTTCAACAACTAGTCGGTGAAAGAATGTGCTTGACCTTCAGAAAATGGACGAAAGTCAAATTCGGGAGGTCAAACGTTATTGAGTATTAATGAGTATATTGATTATAGATGTTTATAATTTTTTGCAACCGTGTTACTGAGGTTTATCACTCATTGAAGTTGACATGGGCTAACTTGTTTAAAACTGCTTACATGAAACATAATTATTTGATCATTTTATCTTATTGTAACTGTGGTGGCAGGGTTGAAGGTCAACAGAAAGCGCTCAAATGATGTCACTTCCTGGGTGTCACAATTTTAAAAAATATTACCTTTCTTTTTTGCAAAATTTGATAAGCTAAATCATGAATACAATATTAAATATTAATGTTAAATTCACCAACTTAGGAAAGCTAAAATGACTTTATTCAGGGACCGTTGACATTTGAAATGGTTAAAAGTAGGTCATTTTAATGCCAAGTTAAAATATTACGTATTAGTTTATCAAACCAATCTAATAATTCACTCAACAAAACATGGTATTTGTGCCTAATGGTTGTATGATACAAAGTGCATGATTTTTGAAAGAATGTGAAATTATTTTTCTTGATGTAAGGCAAAATATGCTGCCATGACAACTTCTGTGTTTTTATGTGGTATATGTTTGTGTTTTTTATAGATTTACCGGAAGATTTTTACTGCTTAGAAATCAAATCAGAAATAACAGCATGTGAGAATGATGCTCCACATCTCTGAAAATCTATGATAGTTATGTTTATTTAGTTATTTTATAATCGCATATTTCTACCAGAAATTTGTAATTGTAGGGTGTATGAAATGTCGGATACAAATATTTTTACAACTTTAAGTGTCAGCAAACGGAATGATATCGATAAAATCGATACGACTATATGAAACCGGTGTCCAGTATACTGAAAATTTAAAAACAATATGTTAGATGATCCAAGTAAATTAAATATTAAATACTTGTTGTTTCCAAGTATAACACATTTACTTTTGACCCTGTAATATAAAAAAAAAAACAAATCTAAGAAGGGAATTTAACATACATTATTAATTATTTTATTAATATTTTATCTGATTAAGTTGCTAGTTCGACATTTTACATGCAGTAAACAGTAAATCTGCTGTGCTTGCTTGTATCTTGCAACATGTCAGCATATTATATGAAATATGCACTATAAAGGAAATGGAGATATTATGTAGAATATTGACTTGCACTTTATTTTACAGTATGTAAAATATGCAAAACACTCACCCCACCTAGGGTTATGGTTAGGTTTAGTTATTACCTAGTTATTATAATTACAAGTACATAGTACGTATATGAGGAACAGGATTGTAAATTAAAATGTTACCCAATATTGAAAAGTATTTTTAATATGCCGGAATTCACATATTTTATGACATTGTTTGATGGTAATTTTTCCCATCCGTGGGCTGAAGAGACTAGAGACTGTGCTGATGTCAAGCTAGTTTTCGTTTAGGGCTTCAAGCTGTTTTGCTCATTCGACTTTCTGCAGGTCTCAATGATGACTGTGTTTCCTTCTGATTTATTTCAGAGCTGAAAGAGAAATGCTTTGAGGTGGGCTTGATTGTGCAGTGTGTTGATTACATGATAAAGTGACATATGAAAAGATGGTGATTGCAATTTGTAGTCTGGAAGTCTACTAAATTTAAAAGCATGATGATTAAATAGATCATAGCAACAAAAATCCCACAATTACTGAGGCTCACTTCTCAATCCAAAAGTCTAAGCGTCAGTGATCATCAGACTTTCAATTCTTATGACGTAAACATCCCTACATTGCCTTCAGACTTGAGCCAAATTGGGCTCTTTTCAATTCACCACCTAGCAACCACCCAGAATACACTTGCAACCACCTAGCAAAGCCATGCCAACCACCCTTGCACTTTAGCTGTGAGAATTACACTTCCTCATTGGAATCCATTTGATTATACTTCCATTGCAGCTCCATCAACTCTCATCATGGATGAAATGACCCAGTTGTCTAAAAAAGCCTTTGGCCGCTTTGCCCTGCAGCACATCCTGCAAGTCAATAGTGACAGTGTTTGCTATTAGTACTTTGTGGTTAAGTTCAATATTGACTTGGATTAAGGTCAGACAGGGAATTCCCTCATGAAAACATCTTATTGTGAACAACTTTGACCTTTGCTTTACATGAATCTGTAGTCACTGCTAGAATCATACTTTTCATAAAAATGTATTCCAAATATTGAATCTCTTCAAGACTTTACAAGCACTTTTCTTTCCTGTCTCTACATGAACAAAGCCTGGCTATCTCCACTGTTATATTATATATAATTTTAATGGTAAAAGACTAAAATGCTACCGTAAAAACCAGCTAATTGGTTCACGGTAAGCTCCCTTGCTACATATGGTGTAACACTAATTGATCTTATGCGAGATTTCATGTAATCTTACTGTAAAATACTGTTAAATGTACAGATTTTGGTGTGAAAAAGACTTCTTATGATTTATACAATAAAAAAACTTACATTTACATTCCCAGAATTCGTCTCGGTTACGACTGCAACCTTAGTTCCCTGAAGAGGGAACGAGACGCTGCGTCGAGAGTTTGACGCAATGGGAACGCTCTGCGTGAATGCGTCGTGAAGCACTTGTGAAATCAGTCCAATGGCGTGACGAAAGAAGGGTGACGTCATGACCAGGAGGCTATAAAGTACACCCAGACCAAACAATGTCAGCTTCTGATATGCCGAAGCAAGACGATCACAGGCATGCCAGAAGTATGGAGGGCGACGCAGCGTCTCGTTCCCTCTTCAGGGAACTAAGGTTACAGTCGTAACCGAGACGTTCCCTTTCTAGGGAACTCGCGCTGCGTCGAGAGTTTGACGCAATGGGAACGACTATACCCACGCAGCCATACTGACCAGTGCCTGTCTTGTGTGAATTCAGAAAGCACACCTAAGACAAACAACTGGGCCATACTCCTCCTGATCAGACACACCACGAAGGAAACACCAGTGGAGTTCTCCCCAAAGACACCACTCAAAAGGTGTGTGGTAAGCAGCTAGGCCGCCACATAATCTTTAGAGTGGAGGGGGATAATCCTGCAGAGAATCAATTCAGCAGAATTCACAGCACTGTACCAACTGGGCAATAACTGGATCCAGCTGACGATTTCTGCCAGTTTCCTTATGCAGGGAGCTCTGGAGTAACGTGGTCTCAGAACCTCAGTTGGGAGACCCGAGTCTATGAGTTTGGCCCCCTCAGAGGCCACACTCAACAACGCCGCTCTCCAGACCTCCCAGGAGCAAAACAATCAGGGAAAAGTGTACAGACACAGCCTCAGCCACCTCCATATGAGCTCCACCACCTCAGGGTGGAGTCTCCATTCCACGGGCCTCAGCCCCTGCCTCGACAGGATGTCTGCTCCCAAATTCTGGAACCCAGGGATATAAGCTGCCCTGAATAAAAGCAGCTTCCCCTGGGACCACAAGAGGATTTGGCGCGCCAGTTGCAGAGTGGACGTGAACGAAAACCCCCCTGGTGACTCATGTAGGCGACCACCGATGTGTTGTCTAACCGGACGAGCACATGGTGACCCCTGAGGTCTGGGAGGAAAATCTTGAGAGCAAGAAAGACAGCCAACATTTCCAGGCAATTGAAATACCAGGAAAGATGGTGCTCCTTCCCCATACCCAGAGTCGAACGACCCTCCAGGATCGGACCCCAACTCGTAAGGGAAGCATCCGTCGTTAACATACTGCGACGGCACAGAGCTCCCAGCACGGGACCTTGGGATAGGAACCAACATCTTCCACATAACCAAAGCACGTAGGTACTGCTACGTGACCTTGATCATGTGAAATGGATTTCCCCTCGGAGAAAACCCCCTGGTCCTGAGCCACCACTGCAGAGGTCTCATGTACAACAGGCCAAAAGTATTACGTTGGACGCTGCTGCCATCAGACCCCACAGTCTTAGAAATGCTTCACAGTGAGTGACTGGCCTAGCTTTATTCGGTTTACGGTAGAAAGGATAGGTTCTGTGCGAGCAGGCGAAAGCTGCGCCCGCATCACAACAGAGTCCCAAACCACACCCAGAAAAATGGTCCTCTGTACTGGAGAAAGCACACTTTTCTTGGCGTACAACCTCAACCCCAACTTTCTTATGTGAGCGAGAACGACATCTCGATGACAAACCGCCAACTGACGTCACTGAGCTAGGATTAGCCAGTTGTCGATGTAATTAAGAACACGAATGCCCTGCAGACGCAGCGGAGCCAGCGCTGCATCCATATATTTGGTGAAAGTGCAGGGTGATAGAGCTATACCAAACGGAAGAAACCGCTATTGGTACGCTTCACCCCCAAAAGCGAACCTCCGGTACTTCCTGTGTTTGCGGAAGGATGGATAAATGGAAATATGCGTCCTTGAGATCTATTGTGACAAACCAGTCCTCGGACTTGATCTGTCTCCAGGTTAACATTTTGAATCTGAGCTTCATAACTGACTGGTTCAGAAGACGCAGATCCAAAATGGGACGCAACCACACATCCTTCTTTGGAACGATAAAATACCGGCTGTAGAACCAGGAAGTACATGCTCTAAGGCTTCCTTCCCCAACAAAGTTTTTACCTCCTGTTCCATAACCAGAGCCTGCCTGGGGTCCACCACTACTTGCGGGGCCCCCATAAATCGGGCGGGCAGGTGCGACCTGAACTGGGCGGCAATCCCGCTTCCGATTGTATGCAGGACCCAATGAGAAATATCTGGCAGTAGCTTCACGCTGCCATAAATTCTACTAAGGGAACCAAGCCTCTCGAGTCTGGCCTCTGGTGCTCCCTGAACAATCAATTCAGTGTCCTGTAACGGCGAACCGGCAGGAAGAACCGAGCTGACTGCTTCGGGACCACGAGGTGGCGGGGTTGGCAGAATGGCCCCCTGAGGGCACTGAAGAGAGATGGGCACCATAAAAGAGATGTAATCCATTTTTCCCCCAGAAAGGATGCCTTCAGAGGTCTGACACCAGTGATGTCAAAGCCTTTTCCCCAAAGCTGCCTTTGCAGTAACGACGGTCCTAGAACTTTCTTACACAAAAGAGACCTCAGCTAATAACACCGAAGGAAAAAAGGGCACCGTATGATGAGGTGTTATCCATTTCTCCCCGGGAATTCACCATTCAATTCCTCAGAATTGAATTCAGCCAAAATCAACCAGACAAGTAGAACGGTCTGAAAGAAAAGGCTGACTATAGTGAATAAAACAGGCATCCAAAAATCAGATGAGTTTAATTCTTCTGACATGAGATACAAAAAGAATAAAGCTGGTATAGTCTGCATGCATTCATAGGGAAAGAGAGAAAGGGAAAGTCCCGTCTGCTCAGTTCCCTCCAAATATAAATATACATGTATATAATGAATTGCGGGCACATAATCTGCACGCTGCCTCAGCAAACGCGAGATCCGAGCCACATATTGCAGAAAAGAAATCTGCGCGCTGCCTCAACAAACGCGAGATCCGAGCCACATATTATTGCAGAAAAGAAATCTGCGCGCTGCCCCAACAAACGCGAGATCCGAGCCACATATTATTGCAGAAAAGAAATCTGCGCGCTGCCCCAACAAACGCGAGATCCGAGCCACATATTATTGCAGAAAAGAAATCTGCGCGCTGCCCCAACAAACGCGAGATCCGAGCCACATATTATTGCAGAAAAGAAATCTGCGCGCTGCCCCAACAAACGCGAGATCCGAGCCACATATTATTGCAGACACGAAATCTACGCGCTGCCTCAACAAACGCGAGATCCGAGCCACATATTATTGCAGAAAAGAAATCTGCGCGCTGCCACAACAAACGCGAGATCCGAGCCACATATTATTGCAGAAAAGAAATCTGCGCGCTGCCCCAACAAACGCGAGATCCGAGCCACATATTATTGCAGAAAAGAAATCTGCGCGCTGCCCCAACAAACGCGAGATCCGAGCCACATATTATTGCAGAAAAGAAATCTGCGCGCTGCCCCAACAAACGCGAGATCCGAGCCACATATTATTGCAGAAAAGAAATCTGCGCGCTGCCCCAACAAACGCGAGATCCGAGCCACATATTATTGCAGAAAAGAAATCTGCGCGCTGCCCCAACAAACGCGAGATCCGAGCCACATATTATTGCAGACACGAAATCTACGCGCTGCCTCAACAAACGCGAGATCCGAGCCACATATTATTGCAGAAAAGAAATCTGCGCGCTGCCACAACAAACGCGAGATCCGAGCCACATATTATTGCAGACACGAAATCTACGCGCTGCCTCAACAAACGCGAGATCCGAGCCACATATTATTGCAGAAAAGAAATCTGCGCGCTGCCTCAACAAACGCGAGATCCGAGCCACAAATTATTGCAGACAAGAAATCTACGCGCTGCCACAACAAACGCGAGATCCGAGCCACAAATTATTGCAGACAAGAAATCTACGCGCTGCCACAACAAACGCGAGATCCGAGCCACATATTATTGCAGAAAAGAAATCTACGCGCTGCCTCAGCAAACGCGAGATCGCTACTATTCTTTATTGTAGACCATAATCCACGTGCTGCCTCGGCAAACACGAGATCAGAGCCTTGCGTTAGATTTATATTCCCTCGAGGAGCGGAGCCAAACACACCCGAAGATAGTAAACCCTTCGGGACATTTTTATGAATGAACACGTCTGCTCATAGAGAGTCAACATGCATGCTCCACTCCCAACAAACAACGCATAAATCACGTGTATCCCCACTCTTAGCAAGTGCAGGGAGAAACACGCGATTCAGTCGCGGTTTGCTCGTCATTAAACTCCTGTCTAGATACAGATATATGCTTGTGGACAAACAACAATAAATAGACAGAGACAATTCACATAGAGCGCTTGCTGAAGACACAGAAGCTGACATTGTTTGGTCTGGGTGTGCTTTATAGCCTCCTGGTCATGACGTCACCCTCCTTCCGTCACGCCATTGGACTGATTTCACAAGTGCTTCATGACGCATTCACGCAGAGCGTTCCCATTGCGTCAAACTCTCGACGCAGCGCGAGTTCCCTCTTCAGGGAACTTTGTGACACTTCACATTTAATGATTTTTCATTTAATTTTTTTTTTTTTTTTTTTTTTCAAATCAGTTATGTAGATTAGCGTTTTATTGTACATTTTATTATTTTACCATGATGGGGTTTTGTATTTGATGAATTTTGTTTTGTCATATGGATTTCTCTTTACCACTTTAAAGTGGTTGTCAGTATATTATAAAGGTAAAAAAAAAATTTTTAGTAAGTAAGATTATTTAACTTAATGAAATATATACGTTTTTTCTAATGTAAATTTAAGCTCAATCTGTATTTCAAAATATTGCTAGTTCTGGCAACTGCAGATTCAGTTTTATGTTGTAAACTTCACAGATTTTTTACGGTGTACTCAGAGGAAGTTGGTATCACTCTAGAGAGCATTTGATTGGTCAAAAATTTGCATACACCCCTGAATGCAAGATTAGTCAGCAATGTTTTCATTTTAAATTTGTATATTCGCTGAAAGACCATTTTCTCCACTTCCAGTTTGACAAAATAAGGCAAATAGTTCTCTGTTAGTGTTCTTTCTCCCAACACCTCTATCTCTCTCGTTGCGTCTCTCAGGAAATAAGTCCCTGGACAGTGGCATTGCCGAGATGGAGGAACTTCCTGTTCCCCAGAACATCAAAATCAGCAACATCACATGCGACTCCTTTAAGATCTGCTGGGATATGGACTCCAGGTCAAAGGAACGCATCACACACTACTTCATCGACCTCAACAAGAAAGAAAACAAGAATGCTAACAAGTTCAAACACAAGGTGTGTGTCTACAGACACTTTATATTCACGTCTCCATTCACAGCCTGACCCGTTATAGGCAAAAGCTGATCTTCAGTAGCATCGTACATGTTTGAACATCTCATTCGTTTTCTGTCTTCTTTAGGACGTCCCCACTAAACTGGTAGCGAAAGCAGTTCCTCTGCCCATGACAGTGCGAGGACATTGGTTCCTGAGTCCACGCACCGAGTACACTGTGGCTGTTCAGACCGCATCCAAACAGGGTGATGGAGACTACGCTGTGTCGGAGTGGAGTGAGATCATTGAATTCTGTACAGCCGGTGAGATGCGCATCCACGCGACTTTAAAGCATGGTTTCCCAAACGAGGTTCATGAGTTTATAAAAAGCTAATAATGTGGCCACTGTAGCTACGTCCCAAACACACGTTATTGGTTGAGCTGGAAAGAGACAATCAATGTTTAGATGATGCTTGGGGGGCTCGATGGTTACATTTTTGGGAGAGATAAACTCATGAATAGCAGACTAATATTAGTCAATGTACTATAAACTGGGTTAAAGGGATATTTCACCCAAAAATAAAAAATATCCCATGATTTACTCACCTTCAAGTCATCTGAGGTGTATATGACCATCTTCTTTCTTTGAGATGAACAAAATCAGATATTTAAAAATATCCTGGCTCTCCCAAGCTTTATAATGAGGGCCGTGTTTTGAAGCACAAAAAATGCATCCAACAAATGAACACTCACCCCCATCCGGGTCACGGCACCAATGTAACCCCTCCACCCGATTTCTACTCAACCCACTCCGATTGGGCCTCAAACCCGGGTCTTCCGGCATGAGCGTCGGACATTCTAACAAGGAGATGCCAGAGCATCTCTTGAGGTCAGAGGAGTGAGGTTTACTCACACAGCAACTACTAGCTGGCCTCCGTTACATGTGTACGGTCATCTGGTGGAAGCTAGTTATTTTACTTTGTAAAGTTTTAATCTGGATATTTTTCTTACAATGCATCACTTCGCTTCAGAAGGCCTTTGGAGCAGTATGGATTATATTTATGATGCATGGATGCATTTATTTGGGCTTCAAAACATGCCCGGATATTTTTATTGTGATATTGTGTTTGTCTGAAATAAGATAGTCATATACATATATAGTCACATATGGCTTGAGGGTGAGTAAATCCTTTTCATTTTTGGTGAACTATCCCTTTAAGAGAATGTATTTTAACATGAAAAAAATCTTACATACTTTACATTTAAAGCATTGTTGATACGGCCTCCATAAACCTATTTAGGCTGTTTTTGGTTCATTGACTCTGTCCAATACATTTCATTAATTCATTAATTTTTTTGTACCTACAGATTATTCCACTGTTCATCTCACACAGTTGCTGGAGAAAGCTGAGGTCATCGCCGGCAGAATGTTGCGCTTCTCAGTCTTTTATCGAAACCAGAACAAGGAGTACTTTGACCATGCAAGGTGTGTCCTTCTACAGGGGTAACAACACTAAATTATTAAAGAAACAGTCACCTTTATTTCCTTCCGAACCTCCATGACTTCCTTTTTTCTGTAGAACAAAAAAGGTAAAATTCTGAAGAATATCCTGGTTGCTCTTTTCCATAAAGTGAAAGTGGCCTAGGTCTGTAAAGTTTGAAAAGGCAAAAAAGCATCATAAAAGAAGGCTCAAAATCATATGATAGCTTTGTGTGAAAATTACATGAAATTTATGTTGTTATTCTTTGAAAATCTTCCCCGCTTTCAAACATGATTCTGTAAAATGTGCTGCTTCAGGTTTGATGTCAAGGATGTGTGATCATGTGAGAACAAATGCCATTTTGCATCATTGGTATATTGGAATATCATTGGATAATCTTCAAAATGAACCTTTGTGTTCCACGGAAGAAATGATAACAAAATTATTTCACCATTTTAAAAAATTCAAAAAACCTGAGAGCATTTTTATTAAAATGTTTGACATTTTCCCTATGCCAATCATCTTTCTTTCTATCTTTCTTTCACGCAACCCCAGTGATTTAATTGTCTTCTGTACTAATCTAACACTGTCCTGTATGGCATAATTTGATGAAAATAGCCATTACATTAGTCTTTAGAGCAGAAAAGTCTATTTGTTCTGTTGAATTGGAGGCATCTAAGGTGATATAATAAGTCTATAATGAGCTTTTCCAGGAATAAACGGAATCAGATTTTAGATGTAAGAGGCACCTTGGAATCAAATTAAATCCTTCTGAAAAGGCTCATTACAGTCAAAAGTAGTAAAAGGGAAGGCATTCATTTCCCTTCAGATTTTTTTTTAATAACTAGTTCTGAATGTACCACTTCAACTGAATTCAGTGAGATATACACTATTCATTGGCTTGCTTTATGCAAGTCATTAAATCCGGTTTCACATGAGAGAGTGAAAGTCTATCGATGTTGTGCTTGCCCCATGCATAATTTATTTAATTAGATATCTGGATTATAAGTGATGCGTTTCAGATAGAGGTTCAACCTGTTTGTTTCCGTTCAGCTTTATTTGCCACAGTGAAGATCAGGTCTAAACCCTGAGGTGATAGTAGGGAGAAAAGGGTCTCTGATCAGACTGAGAAGTAATCAGAAGACTTTTATTTCACATAAAAGGCTGGTTGTTATTGAAGCTTGTTTCTGCCACAGAATAAAAAATTAAAAAAGGTAATCGTGACTTTATCGTGAGTTTAATTTGTGCTATTCTGAGTTTATATCTCACAATTTTGAGTCAACATCTCACAATTCTGACTTTTTTATGATATGATCAGAAATAGACAGAACTTATAAAAAAAAAGTCCAATTCTAAGAACTTTTTTGCAAAATAAATGCAAGTAAATGTGGAATTGCACGAAGTAATGTCATCATTTTCATGTTATAAACTTGTGAGACAAATAAAAAGTCAGAATTGTTAGATGCTAACTAAAAACTGAGATATGAACTTAGAAGTGTGAGAAATAAAGACAGAATTGTAAGATTAAAAGCTACAATTACCTTTTTTAATTTATTCCATGGTGAAAATGAGCTTGCATCTTGTTGCATCATGTTGTCATCATTTACTCATCTTAATGTTCCAAACACTTATGATTTGTTTTTTTTTAAAGAGGAGAACAAAAGGAGATGTTTAGCTTAATGTTCACGCTGCTCTTTTTCCATATACAGTGCCCTCCACTAATATTGGCACCCTTGGTAAATATGAGCAATATGTGAAAATAAATCTGCATTTTTTATCCTATTGATCCTATCTAAAGATGTTCCAAATCTGCCTGGAAGTGGACGTGCGTCTATATCGACTCTCCAAGGATCTGTAGAGACCTAGACATTAGTTGAGTCTTGAAAAAATGATCTAACAGCACCTATATCCCCACAAGTTGTTTGGCAAGGTTTCAAGAAAAATCCTCCTCACTCATCCAAAGACAATCTCCAGCATTTTCAGTTGTCAGACATGACTCGAACATCAAACAATCTTCTATGGTCAAATGAAACTAAAAAAATACCTTTTTCCAGCAAACCTACCAGATGGGTTTGGTGCACTTAGGGATAGAAAGTACCCCATTCCCACAGTTAAATGTACTGCTGGATCCTTAATTTTGTGGGCCTTTTTTGCTGGAGGTGTATCTTGTTGAGATACAAGGTATCATGGATTCTAGCAAATACCAACAGATAAAAAATCCGAACCTGACCACCTCTGCTAGAAATCTTATGACGGGGCCTTGGTTGGATCTTCCATCAGGACAATGATCCAAAACAAATGTCAAAATCAACACAAAAATGTTTCTCTGAGCACAAAATGAAGCTTCGGGCATGACCATCTCAGTCACCTGACCTGAACCCTGTAGAAAGTGGGGTGGGGTGAACTAAAGAGAAGAAGCACCAACATGGAGCTGGGAATCTGAAGGGTCTGGAGAGATTCTGTATGTAGGAATGGTCTCTGATCTCTTGTTAGGTGTTCTCCAAACTCACCAGGCATTACAGAAGAAGAATCAGAGCTGTTATACATTTACATTTACATTTAGTCATTTAGCAGACGCTTTTATCCAAAGCGACTTACAAGTGAGGAAAACAAACAAGCGATTCTTCATGAATTGGCAAATAACACAGGAAGTGCTCACAATACAAGTTTCATACATTGCTCAGTACCATAAGTGTTATCTTGGGAAAAGGATTATTGGGTGCCAATAATTGTGGCCAATGTCAACTAGAGAAAAACATTTATTTCCACCCACTTTCAATTGTTTTACTTCAATGAAAGGTTAGAGTTTTCTGCATTTTTTGAATGAAAGATCAAAAGGATAATGCAGATTTATTTTCACAGCTGCCTTTGCTCATATCTACCAATAGTGCCAATATTAGTGGAGGGCAATGTAATAAAAATGAATGGCGACTGGGGCTGTTAAGCTCCAAAGAGAAATGCATAATAATACCATGAAAGTGGTGCATGAGATGTTCTCTTTTTCAAGTCTTCTGAAGCCAAAGGATAGCTTTGCTAGCAACTTTCCAGTTACTATTTCCATTTTAAAGAATTAACAGTAATGCATTCTCCATCTATAACAGATTACTGATTTAAGTAGGTAAAGGTACAGTAACATTAGCCAAATTTCACAGCCAAAAAAGGTCTATTGTCTGCAGTGTAGCAGGGATTCCACAGAACCAACCTGAACCTATTGTCAGGGAATTCTTTCACCCTCATGTAAAATTCCCAGTAGTGTAAATTCCTATTGAAATGATTGCATTTTGTAAGCGAAAATTCGCTGAGCCACATTAAATGTGACTGCACCGTAAGTCACTGGCAGTAAAGTTAAGTGCATAAGGCAGGAGAAAATGGTTTATGTAACATCTAATTTATTTTAGTACCTCTGAATGTCACCTCCAAGAAGTCATTCGTCATTTACAGTGAAGTTTCTTGTTACAGGGAGGCCCAAAACAACAAGATGCTGCCGTCAGTGAAGGATAACAGCGGCAGCCACGGCTCACCCATCAGCGGGAAGCTGGAGGGCATCTTCTTCAGCTGTAATACAGAGTTCAACACGGGAAAACCCCCTCAAGACTCACCATACGGCCGTTACCGCTTCCAGCTGCCAGCCGAGGAGCTCTTCAGTCCCAAGACAAACCTGTATTTTGGTGACTTCTACTGCATGTACACGGCCTATCACTACGTCATTTTAGTGATCGCGCCGAAAGGCTCACCTGGAGACGAGTTCTGCAAGCAGCGCCTGCCATTACTGGATATCGGCAACAACCGTTTTTTGACGTGCTCAGAGGATGAAGATGGTCGGCTGGTGTTCCACCACGCACAGGACCTTATCCTTGAGGTCATCTACACTGATCCCGTGGATCTGAGCCTGGGAACGGTAGCCGAGATCAGCGGCCACCAGCTCATGAGTCTGTCCACAGTCAACGCCAAGAAGGATCCCAGCTGCAAGACCTGCAACATCAGCGTGGGACGCTAACCTGTGAAACTGAACCTTTCTGCTGCCTTGAACAGCACAGAAAAATCGCCTTCTCCTTTAGCCGTCCTCCTTCCCCATTAACTTGTCCATAATTCTGTAAGGACCCTCCGCAGCATGTGTCTCACAAAATGCTCTTTTTCTTTTACTAGCTTATTGGTCTCGGCCCGGGGTCAGGCTAGATATGTCGTGCTCCTATCTTTGTGTTGGGATGTTGACTTAATAACACCTGTCAATCAAACTGCTTCTTTAACCCCATTGGCTGTCAGACCCTCCCATTAGAAAGCGGCATTGTAACAGTTTACCAAAGTCTACACCAATTTAACACAAATTGCTCATTAAGTCACAGCAGTCGGTCAATCGAGAGGCATTATGAATGCGATGATCAGGTGAGCGCTCAGAAACCGTAGCATGACTTTTTTGAAAACATCGACATAACCGTTCATCAGCAGTGTTATTCCAACCCATTCAGTATACTGTGATTTAACATATAATAAATGTGATACAACGTGTAGATAGAAAAATATTTATTTTTTAACTGGTGAATAGAAAATGGACAGAAACAGAAGTGCACAATACAGAGGACTTTGGTGACGGAAAAGAATAGGTACACGATAAAGCAAATATATATAGATAATTATATATATTTACTGTATAAACCAATGTAGAATTACGTGCACTATAGCTAACATTCAAAAGCTACATTTGTCATTGTGGATGTATACAGCAAATAAAGGCTGGGACGACGATAACGTGACAGAATAACCACACCTGATTGTAGCACAATTCAACAGTTTACGCTGGTTGGCATGCAAAGACACTACACAAAGATTGTAATAGTTCATTGCAGTAGAGCCGTCGGAAAGGAAAGATATTGATTGTTTCGTTTCCAGAGAGTGGCTACTTGAGCAGAATTGCACTTAAAGCGCGATCCGCTTCTCATGAACATATCCCCGGCTTTGGGCTTCAGTATTGTTTTTAGCGTACAATGTGATTAGTCAGTGTTCTTATTAACCACTGGCTTCATATATCATGATTCGTTCTTTATGTATAGGAGGAAAACTGTGCTCCGTGATGGCCACGTACCGTACCTTAACACGTTTTTGATTCAAAATACAGTCCTTAGCTCTTTCTTCTGGGAGAACCTTTTTAATTCTGGGTAGTATGTCTCAGTTTGTGCTCCCTTTTTTTCATGCGAGAGACAAACATATGAGAAATAAACAATTAACTTGTGTTAGTTCATACAATGTGTACAATTATGGTTGGTTGCTGCTGTATTTATTTATATGTTAGGGACTGAAATTTGCATAAAACCATTATTTTAAGTGCTCCGAGTTGTTTTCTATCTAGAGCGTTGCATTATTTGACAGGCTAGAAAGAATCATGGATCCTCATTAGTGTGCATAATGTCACCATGTTCCTAATTAGAATCATAAACTAGCTTCAAACGAGAGCAAGAGAACGTGAAAATTGCATATGATTCGACTTTGGTTAAAAAAAATCTCCAAAAATAAAGTGCCATATTCCATACACATATGAATACTCTAGATATACATAGATATTTCCTTTCGCCCTTTGAAATCTGAATGAGGTTTGTATCGATCTGTCTTGCTCTGTACACAGCACAGAGATCGCACACTGCGTTTATGCTAAAGGCCTTGATCGGTTCGGCCCAACCCATTGAGTCTAGGACTTCCAATGTGGTCAGAAATTATATTAAAGTGCATTTTAGCATCATTATGGCACAATTATGTCAAATGTAAAAACACCATTTGGTCCAAACATTGGGTTCATTACTGAAAGGCAGAAAGAATCTCTTTAACTCAGTTAGTCTATGTGGTTTCCTGTTTGCTGAGCAACACTTCCAGTAAGCGTATTTTGGCTTTGAGACTTTTGTACTCCTGGTACTCCTCGGCCATGGGAATTCGGTCATCTTTTTGTGCGGTTCTTCATTATTTCGGTGGAGAGGGAAAGAAAAAAAGAAGAGATACCGCATGAAACGGGTGACTCTGTGAGATTACACTAGCAGTAAAACACACATTTAACCCTTGAGTTGCCTTACTGAAGCAGTTTTGTATATCAGTGCATAGCAGATAAATGGAAATGTATTTTATTTAAAAAAAAAAAAAATTCATATATTGTGTACAGAAAGGTTTTTTTGTTTCTTCCTGGTGGTATTATTTTGTGTATCATTGATTAGATGTGCATTACGCTAACTATGCTGAACTATTTTGATCTTTATTTTCCTGTTTCCTTCCTGTCCATGTTCAAAAAGACAAGAGCAACATAAAATACCATTAAAATATGTTAATGCCACAAAAACGCATCTGTGTTTTACCTTCCCATCTGTCTTAAGAACTGCTCTTCGAACTCTCTGATGGCTTTACGGCGTCTCTTCTTCTCGGCTCGAGTCTCACGCAAACAATCCAGCAACTCAGACCTGCAATTAAATTAGACACAGACACAGTTTGTAAAGGAAAGCCTAAATGCATCATCTGCATGAACACAATCTCATGTCATTTCAAACTGATGTGATTTTCTTTATTACATAAAAGAAGACAGGGTTCTAACACAGGGTTGCCAAGTTGTGGGTTAAATATGGAAGAAAATTAATGGCAAAAGTATTTGAAGCAAAAAAGCTTGTTGCATTGCACAAACTGAAAAACTAAAAACTATGCATTTGCATTTTTATGGGGTGAAAATCAATATGGTTGTATATTTAAGCTGTGCATATTTCAATTTAAAACATTTCAAATATATTTTCATTATGAAAAACTCAATAATCCATATTCACCTTTCAGATTTCACTTCCAACATTTTTAGTGTGTTTAAAAATGCAACCTATATTATTTGTAATATTCGGTCCATTTTCTTTCGCTTCCGCAAATTTACTGGTTCAAATTCAACATTGCACATTGAATTGAAACATTCACAGCTTAAATATACAACCATGTTGAATTTCAGCCCATAGAAATACAACGCATTAAAATGCAAGCACAACGTATATTCTTTTCAGGTTATTTTTGTTTTGTAGATTTGCCGTTAATGTATTTTCATAGTTAAAGCATTGACAATATTGTCAACTTTTATACTTCATTCTACCCAATTTATAATCTACCAATGATAAAACTGAGACATTTTTTGTGAGAGAAGGGCAGATTGGCAGCAATATTGAAAATTAAAAAAAAAACAAATATGTCAACTATGGAAACATTTGCTTATTAACAATATCTTGAAATGTTTATTTTAGATTGTAAACTCTACATTCTCAAATAGTTCAAAAACAAAGGATTACCTCCTCCACTCACATTCATTCACAAGATGTAGACGGGTATATTTATGAAACAGTCTATGATTACAACTATACAGTGATTTTCAAGTTGAACTTGTCTGTAATAAAGGTGAAGTCACATTTACTGATGTTCAGCGAATTCCTGGAATATCACGTTAGGGTGAAAGACCAACAGAAGCTGCTTGGTTCGGAAGTGACTTCAGTTCTTAATACATTTTCAACACCACTGACAACAGACAAACAAATTTTTCACCTTAACAGTTTCTATAAAATATGTAAGTTAGGTAGGGGAGTCACATATTTCAAGCTTTAGTATTTGGACTAGTTTAATTGTTCATCTGGCTATGTTTGGTTATCCAGTGGTTACTGGTTTTTGTCCACACACAAATCTGGCAACCCTGCTCTACCGAACAACAAAAATGAATGGGGACTGGGGTAGTTGAGCTCCAAAAAATGGGCATATAACTTTTGCAATAAGCCATATGCTCAGCTTTGTGTGTGATAAACAGAGAAATTCAAATATCTTTTGCTCTAGTGCTCAAATCTCATTTGCGTACAACGAATTCAAACATCAAAAGTTGATGTGGCACATTTAAAAAGATAATAACTTACATGCATACATGCATGACTTCAAAAGACATCTGAAATTTAGAAAATGAATCAGGTAGTGTACTTTTATAGTACTTCAATTGTGTCTTTTTCTTTTATTTTTGCCAGCTCAGCAGCTCCCTATCCCATTATGGAGAAGAGCACATTAGGCATTCTGTTAAAATTCTCCCTATGTTTTACTCAAAAGTTTTATTTTAGAAACGCTGTTGTAGGCCTATGTGATGTTCCTCAGTACTAAGGCTTGTGTACCTGGAGGCCTCGTGGAGGTTGGACATGGTTATGGCAGGCTGTCTCACTGTCTTGATCTCATCCAGCGGAGATACAAAGGCCGTGTCGCTGTCTCCCTCCTCCTCCCCACAACCTCTCTTATCAGTGAGGCACATGGGTGGAGGCGTGTACCGAACAGAATCATCATCGGACCCTTCTTCTTCTTCCTGTGATACATTCAAAGCAAACATAGAGTCTCTCAATAGTAATGTAAAAACAAGAGTAAATATTAAAAAATGCTTTTTTTAAATTGTATTTAAAGATAAGTGAATCACAGGGAAAAAAATAAGAATTGTTTGATATGACACCTGTGGACAAACAATGAAGGATCGCATATATGAGCTGAAATACACTACCTGTCAAAGGTTTGTAATAATTAAGATGTTTTAATGTTTCTCATTTAATGTCTCTTCAATCAAAAATACAGTAATATTGTGAAATATTATTACAATTTAAAATAAGTGTTTACAATTTCAATATATTTTATAATGCAATTTATTATTTATTATCATTTTCAGCATCATTACTCCCAAGGTTGGTTTATACAAGTAACTTAGTTACGTATTTAAAATACAAAATTTGAGTAACTGTATTTCATTACAGTTCCATTTTAAATGGGTGGTAATCAGATTACAGTTACATCTGAAAAGTGTTTTAGATTACCAAAGTGATTACTTTGAATTTTAATGTCATTTAAACAGCGATTCTCTGACTCTGACCGTCTGAAAAAGCGGAGTTAAGTTTCATCAACATTTTAATACTTTTTAGAGGGATCATAAAAATGTTGTTATTTTTATTCAGTTCTGTCCTGAACAAGACAAAATGACTGAATTTATAAAAAAAATTGCCCAACTGTCAACTGAACTGTCCTGTCATGACCTGATGATCCACGAATGTTTTCATGTTTTGTGAGTCATTTTATAATTCACTCGTCACTGCAACTTTTTCTCACATTTTTTTTTCCCCTCACAATTGTGAGTTTGCATTTCACAATTCTGACTTCTTTTCTCAGAATTGTGAGATTTAAACTCACAATTGCAAGTTATAAAGTCAGAATTGGGAGAAATACAGCAGATCTAATCTCTTATTGCATTTGAGGATGGAAAAGTTCTGAAGTTACAAAGAGTGAGGTGATTTTATGTAAACATTTTAAAATAATTGCATCTGTGTACAAATTTGCAATACGTGCAATACAGATTTTTTTTTACTTTCCTCAATATTTCACTTTATATCTCATAATTTTGACTTTTCTCAATAATTTCACTTTATATCTCATAATTTTGACTTTATAACTCACAATTGCAACTTTATGTCACACAATTCTGAGGGAAAAAGTCAGAATTGTGAGATAAAAAACTTGCAATTGCCTTTTTTGTGTTTGTTCCACACTTATTAGTATTCCAAAGTATTCTAAAGTATTTAGATTAAGTTACTAAACTTGAGTAATGTAACGAAATACGTTACAAATTACTTTTTAAAGCATGTATTTTGTAATCTGTAGTGAAATACATTTTAAAAGTAACCCAGCCCTGATTACTCCAGACTTCAGTCACATGATTCTTCAGAAATCATTCTAATATGCTCATTTGGTGCTCAAGAAATTATTATTATCAGTTGTGCTGCAGCTTCATATTTTTTGTGGAAACTGAGATACATTTTTTTTTTAGGATCAATGAACAGCATTTAATTTGAAACATTAACAAAGCCTTTACTGTCACTTATGATTCATTTAATACATCTTATAATCCATTTTACATCTTAACCCAAACTTTTGAATGGTAATTTCCACACACACACACACGCACACAATGCTGTAACGTTGCTGAAAAGTCACATAAATACATTAGATTTTTAAATATATTAAAATAGAAAACAGATATAGACACATATAACAAAAATATTAATAATACCAGCCTTTTGACTATCAGTGTATGTGTATATTTAATCACACTTACTATAGTTGTGATAGTGGGAGTCGAACACAGGAGATGTTTCACCATCTGGTATCTGTCGTAAAGAGGTTTCACCAGGTTTCTCTCTTGTTTGGTGCCCTACGGTCACAATATCACATTATTATTATTTTTTGTGTGTTGTTTTAATATTAATGCCATAATCCTAATCCTAATTAACTAGAACATTTCTGAATTTAAATGTGAAAAAACCTCTTACAGGCCGGCCGTGCAAGCTTTCAAAATACAGCAGACATTTTTGCAGAGTGATCTTCTCCAGGGCCATCTGTCTTTGGGTCATCTCCTGTGGACAGAAGAGTGCGTGTTGAGTTAATCACCGCAAAACCTGGCCGCACAAGCACACAATCAAATCCCCACCCACCCGAACAGAATGCATCCACAGATGGCCTCACCTTCATGTTGTCTGGGAGGCCGAGGGCCTGGCGTTTCTCCCGTAGCCGTTTCAGGAGCCCGTCCACCGTCTCCTCCAGAGAAGGCTTGTGCTGCTGGGGCTGCTGCTCTGGCGCCTCCTCCTGGCTGTTAGTGTACCTGCAGATATCTGTGGACTGGCCATTCTCATGTCTCCTCGATTCCTCAAATGACTGTCTAAGCTTCAAATCTGGGAAGACAGGTAAACAAGTCCAATTTTGAAATGAATTGGAATACACTGTAATGAATTACTGTAAAAATTACAGCATTATTTTACAGCCGGTGACTGTTTTTTAATAATACAGCATATTGCTGTAAACTGCAATGCATTCTGGAGTCACGTGTTGGTTTGACTGTTACAGTCAGTTACTGTAAAATTTACAGTAGTGTTACTGTAATTTAATTTACAGAATTTCCCTGTATTCTCTGATTACAGTAAATAACTGTAATTTAAAAAAAATACAGTTATTTACTGTAATCAGAGAATACAGGGAAATTCTGTAAATTAAATTACAGTAAGACTACTGTAAATTTTACAGTAACTGGCTGGCCACCCTGCTGCCAGTATTATACTGTAAAATGTACAGTAGTGTTACTGTAATTTAATTTACAGAATTTCCCTGTATTCTCTGATTACAGTAAATAACTGTAATTTAAAAAAAATACAGTTATTTACTGTAATCAGAGAATACAGGGAAATTCTGTAAATTAAATTACAGTAAGACTACTGTAAATTTTACAGTAACTGGCTGGCCACCCTGCTGCCAGTATTATACTGTAAAATGTACAGTAGTGTTACTGTAATTTAATTTACAGAATTTCCATGTATTCTCTGATTACAGTAAATAACTGTAATTAAAAAAAAAATACAGTTATTTACCGTAATCAGAGAATACAGGGAAATTCTGTAAATTAAATTACAGTAAGACTACTGTAAATTTTACAGTAACTGGCTGGCCACCCTGCTGCCAGTATTATACTGTAAAATGTACAGTAGTGTTACTGTAATTTAATTTACAGAATTTCCCTGTATTCTCTGATTACAGTAAATAACTGTAATTTTAAAAAAATACAGTTATTTACTGTAATCAGAGAATACAGGGAAATTCTGTAAATTAAATTACAGTAAGACTACTGTACATTTTACAGTAACTAGCTGGTAACCCTGCTGCCAGTATTATACTGTAAAATTTACAGTAGTGTTACTGTAATTTAATTTACAGAATTTCCCTGTATTCTCTGATTACAGTAAATAACTGTAATTTTAAAAAATACAGTTATTTACTGTAATCAGAGAATACAGGGAAATTCTGTAAATTAAATTACAGTAACACCACCGTAAATTTTACAGTAACTGACTGGCAACCCTACTGCCAGTATTATACTGTAAAATTTACAGTAATTTTTTAGCAGTGTATAATAAAAGGACAGAATGTCAGGACATGGAATTTATTGTTTTAAAAGCAATTCAACTGCCACACAATGGAGGAATTCCATTAGTCCTACACTTGTTTTTACAAACTTTCCATCCAGAATTTGGAGTAATTACGAACTTTTACTTTCTCTATTGATTAAATCTACATGAAATGGTGCCAAAATAATGACACAACCATCAAAACATTATTTTGTCACACTGTTTTTAAATAAAAATTGACAAAATGTGAATCTATTTATTATCAGTGTCGGGAAAGTTACTTTTAAGAGTAATGCATTACAATACAGTATTACTACCTAAAAAGTTACTAATTGTATTAGTTAATTTTTTTTTATAGGAAAAATAATGTTACATTATTTTTGTGTTACTTGTTCTCAACTGCTTTTAATTTAAAAAAGTTCTATTTTTTGCAAATGTAAAGGTCCTTTCACACCAAAAGTGAAATGAATAAGCCTCAGGCTGAAGGAAATGCAAATTCACGCCTGTACAGTAGAGGGGGCAGCTCAAACAAACCTTTCAGCTGTGCTGCCATTCTGGATTGCAGAAGAATAGGATGCAGGAGAAGAAAGTTCAACACTCTTACTTCAGTAATAAATAATAATAATAATGAAATCAAACAAATGGGATGTTTATCTAAATTCATTTTTGCTTATTAGTATGGTTGAATTGGATCATCAAAGGTCATTAGCAAAGACATAGGTTGATAAAGTGAGATTAAATACATAAAGTATATTCGTGTAATTTATAAAAATATTTTACACAGTTACCGCAGTCTCTGTTTTTTTTTTTCCCCCATCATAATTTGTTAGGCATAAAGACCACAGGGAAATGTGACATTTATTATAATGAGATTATGTGATG
This sequence comes from Opsariichthys bidens, assembly GCA_037194245.1. Taxonomy (NCBI): domain Eukaryota; kingdom Metazoa; phylum Chordata; class Actinopteri; order Cypriniformes; family Xenocyprididae; genus Opsariichthys; species Opsariichthys bidens. The sequence continues at coordinate 5,470,192 of CM074309.1, forward strand.
ATTGTTGTAAGTTAATTTAAATTAAAAGTCTAATAAATGATGAAATTGAAAGCTTTCCGTTATACTGTATTTCTGAATGTCTATAAATAATGTTTAAAAATATATATTTCATAGAGACATCAGTGCCAGTACTGGTATCAATGAAATGGCCTTCATTCATAAAAAATATTTTAGTTTTTACATTAATTTGGAGTATAACTGTTAAATTATTACAATATTAAAATATTAAAAACTCCAAATTTTTTAATCATTCGATTAATTTTTTAAAATAGATTGACAGCACTAGTAATTTAACATTTGAATATTGCAATTTTGCGTAATATTCTGACTTTGCATTTCATTTTGAGGAACACTGAATCTGTTTTTGTGCAAATGAGTGAGTTCTCACATTTTGTCTAGAACTACAATCCCATTATGTTTAATGAGTTTGGAGTAAAAACATTAATAAATGTCGTCTTTTGTTGGACAAGATGTTAATAAATGCTTCTCATGTCTGGAAAGATGTTTGACTCGTGCTGCATTTTCAAATGTACATCGTAAGCGACACAAACTCGCAGTGCTTTCAGATGGATTAGCATTTGGAGCCGTGCTTCACTGACAAGCTGTGCATAAAAAATAATCGCAGCCTTTGTGGTTTCATAACCGTGCTAAGAATCGCGTTTAAGCAATTATCGCATTCAAGTTCAATGTTATTTTTCGTATAGTGCGATAAATCGTGCAGCCCTAGCTGTCAGTCAATAAATAGGAAAACAGTAACATGCATTAATTATTTAAAAATGTAACTCAGATATTGTGTTGTCCTTTAAAAGTAATGCATTACTTTACTAGCTACTTGAAAAAAGTAATCTGATTATGCAACTCATCTTACTTGTAAACTGTTACCCCAACACTGATTTTAATATATAATATTGATGATAATAGTATTATAATAATTAATATTATAATATTGATGTTCGACTAATTTGAGGAGATTATGAACACTGCTTCATGAGATTATGATTAAGAAATGCCACTTAAATTAAATGTATAACAATGTCACGAGGGCCATGTAACAGATAAACAGTTTTAATTGATAAAAAATAAGCCCATAAATCACTTTACGATTCATTATATGGACTGGCAGTCTTACCTTTGAGCTGCTTCCGAGACTTGGCTAGTTCACTCATGAGATTGAAAACCTCCGGATTGGCAGATTTATCATTATGTGAAGGCTGTAGGTGAGAAAAGACACAACTCAATTCAGAAGCTATAACTTTTGATCTAGATTAAGTCTTCTCCTGAGTCCAGATCCTATTTCATCTTAATGAAACGGTTATCATCTGAGTCAGGAGACACAGAGATGCAGTACTATTCTTCTCCAGTAGAGGGCACTACTAAACAGCAATGTTGAATGTTGAAGTGAATGTTAAATTGTCCATAATATGATGACTTTTAAATGAACTGACCTTATAGTTCATTTCTTGTTCAAAGCGCTCCTCAAACTTGCGTATTTTCCTCTTGAGTGTTTGGATGTGTCTGGTGAGGAGAGGGATGGAAGTAGCTTCCTTAGCATCCCCAGAAACCTCCGTTCTAACAACCCCACGAGCCCTAAAGAGAAGAAAACACACATATAAACACAGTCCCACACATTTCTACATGTTGCTACATTTCCCAGGCTGATTAATCGACTAGTATTTGGTATTAAAATTGCAGTGTTGTTGACAGTTATGCATATTTTCAAGTTTCAGAACTACTGTTTGTGAATTCTGAACAAATATGGTGTACAAAAAAAGTGTATTTAACATATATGATACTGAACTGTATGTTTACTATTGTTCAAAAGTTTGGGATCTCTAACATTTTTTTTAATGCTTTTCAAAGAAGTCACTTATGCCCATCAAAGCTGATCAAAAATAAAATTGTGAAATATTATTACAATTTAAAGGACTGTTTCTATTTTAATATATATTTTAAAATGTAATTTATTCCTGTGATGGCAAAGCTGAATTTTCAGGATCATAATTCCAGTCTTCGGCGTCACGTGATCCTTCAAAATCATTCTAATATGCTGATTTTCTGCTGAAGAAACATTTATTATTATCAACGTGGAAGATAGTTTTGCTGCTTATTTTTGTGATACCTTTTTAAGTATAAAGATAAAATTTAAAAATGTTAACAAAATTAAAAAAAAACAGCATTTATTTGTAACATTAACATTTGATCAATTTAATGCATCTGTGTTGAATGAAAGTATTCATTTCTTCCGACCCAAACTTTTGAACGCTAGTTTATGTACTTAATGCAAATACTGTAAATGTACTGTACACACAATATATTAAATGGCTCTGCGGAATACTTGATTCCGATTAGTCATAAGTATTTGACAGTCGTGTCTTTTGCATAATGACATTACATAAGCTGAAGAACTGATCATTTTATGTGACCTGTATTATCCTGTGGCCTCTTTCTTCTTACATAACAAAATTATTTAAACTCAAATTAATTTATTTTCTAAGCAGCCATGTAATCAGCAGGATATCTGCTTCCCATTCGAGGTCCTGTCTGGTTTATTTTGCTCTATTTATTTACCCCAATAATGTATGTGTATCTTAGTACTACACAGTGAGTCAGAGCGACATCGCACATAAATAACAAGAGAGACAGAACAATGAAATTGTTTCGGAAAGGTCAGTGCTTATTTCCCGTAGATGTCTGTTCCCATTACTACAGCATTAGTCAGCATGAAAGTCATGTTAATAATGAGAAATTAAATTCAGGTTTAAAGTGGGTCACTGTGTTGCAGTTGGAAGATTCAGAGACTTGCTCTTTAGGAAAGGAAAAAGGAGGTATAGCGACTGAACGGGCCAACCAAAAGAGCGGCGTGTGTGTTCGTACATGATCAGATGCTGTGCGCAGGGAGGAGACGGGGCAGATTCGGGGTCTGTGTTGAAGCGTTGGCTCTGGCTGAGGCTGGAGCAGCGTGGGGAGGGCAGGGGGCTGTTGTCATCTGTGATGTGCTGGATGAGTCGACTGGGCCCCGGGCTCTGCTGGAGATCACTGCTGCAGTCACCCTCTGCCAGCCTACAGTCTGAACACACACACACAGATCAGAGCCCCGCACTGAGATAAAAGCAGTGTGTCCTACAGTTGCTAACCCTGACACAACAATTCACAGAACCTGATTTCACAAAGTGCAACATGTTCCTGGATCAACATCTTTGTTGATCCTGGAGCAACATTCCAAAAAACCAGTCAGATTTGAGGGACAAGTTTACAGTTTATGTCAAGTTTACGCTTACAACCAGAGTTTGGTGTGTTATTCTCCTATCATTTCTCTCTGATTTTAGGGATAAGGTATGGGTAGAGTTGGGATTAAATGTTCGGAAAGGAATGTTGTTCTAGGATCAAAAACGTATTTTGACACAGGACTGCATCTAAGGACAAAATCAAGATGTACCCCTACAATTCAAACTAATCTGTTTAAAATTCTCTGAAGAAAACGCGAGTGGTGCTCGCTGTGCAAAACCTGTCGGCACGATTCGGTGCTTTGAGTGGTTGCTAGGGAGTTGCTATGAGGTTGCAAAATAGCCTGGCAGGAGCTTGCTTATTTGTTCTGAGGGATTGTGTTGTTTTGCAACTTCAAAGGATGTTTTTTGTGTGGTTGTTATTGTGTTGCTATGTAGTTGCTAAGATATTGTTAGTGGTTGCCATGATGTTCTATGTGGTTACTAAGAAGTTCTGGGCTGTTAGGGAGTTGCTATGTTGTTGCCAATTTTTCTGACTAATTGATATTGTGTTATTGTATGATTTAAAGGGTGTTCTTGTTGCTAGGGAGTTGCTATGTGGTTACTCTAGTAGTGGATACTAAAGGTGCGTTCACACTTGTAGTTCGGTTGGTTTGGTTTGTTTCGTCCGGACCAAAAAACAAAAACAAAACATATAGTCCTGGTCCGTTTAGCGTTCACACTGGCATTTTTAACAGCGAATCTAAAGTTACCGGACCAAAGGCATAGGGATACGGTCACCACCTGATTGGTCGTTCAAAACAACACTGTGTTCTGGATTAAACGGCATCATTTTATGCGTTTACATATGCTTTATTTTTACCAGCTGAGAACTCATGAAGAGCTCATAAAATGTTCAAAACATTCAAAACAGCAGCAGGATTTCCTCCGTTGTACGCAGGAACAGAAACTTTACCTCCTCGTTGCTCCACGTTTGCCCTCGACTCATTTTGGATACACCAATCTTCCCACGTCGTCAAATCAGCTGACTTGTAGCGTCTCATCGTGTGACATCACGTCCTGTTTTTGGTTCGTTTGGTTGCGTTCATATATCAATCGAACCGCACCAGAGTTCGTTTGGAAGCGGACGAGACCCATCTTTTTAGCCGTCTCGGTCCGTTTGTTTGGTGCGCACCAGGGTTCGGATGGCAGTGTTCACATATGTTCAAACGAACCGCACTAAGTGAGCAATCGCACCAGGGTTCGTTTTAATCGAACTGAACATGACAAGTGTGAACGCACCCTAGAGTATGTTAGCCCCCATTGACTACCATAGTGTGGAAAAAAACATACTATGGAGGCCAATGGGTTTCAGTAACTGTTTGGTTATCAACATTCTTCAAAATATCTTCTTTTGTGTTCAACAGAAGAAAGAAACTCATACAGGTTTAGAACAAGTTGAGGGTAAGTAAATGATGACAACATTCTTATTTTTGGGTGAACTATCCCTTTACGACAAACTGCTTAGCTTCATAGCCCCCCAAAAATGCAGTTTGTAGATTTTACTGACTCAAAATGCAAGCGTTTTAGAGCATGATTAATAAAGCAAATACAGCATTCATCCTGACTCAAGTAAACTTTAGCATTCCACACTTTTCCAAAAAATTTAAATATAGCAGAAGCAAATGAACAGAGACAGAGAAAGCAGAAGATTAATGGCGTGAACAAATGATAAACTGCTGAGCTTGACACTCCTGAGTCAGGGTAAACTCTCTGACCCATTGAAACCATAAGAAAATCTTTATCTTATAAGAGACTCCATCCCTCCAAAAAAGGAGTTAGCATAAAGTAGTTAACAGTAGTAAATATACTGTACTGTTCAAAAGTTTGGGGTCAGTTTTAATAAATGAATACAGTCGTGGCCAAAAGTTTTGAGAATTACATAAATATTGGAAATTGGAAAAGTTGCTGCTTAAGTTTTGCATATACTCCAGAATGTTATGAAGAGTGATCAGATGAATTGCATAGCCCTTCTTTGCCATGAAAATGAACTTAATCCCAAAAAAACCTTTCCACTGCATTTCATTTCTGTCATTAAAGGACCTGCTGAGATCATTTCAGTAATCGTCTTGTTAACTCAGGTGAGAATGTGGACGAGCGCAAGGCTGGAGATCATTATGTCAGGCTGATTGGGTTAGAAAGGCAGACTTGACATGTTAAAAGGAGGGTGATGCTTGAAATCATTGTTCTTCCATTGTTAACCATGGTGACCTGCAAAGATTGCGTTGCATAAAAATGGCTTCACAGGCAAGGATATTGTGGCTACTAAGATTGCACCTAAATCAACAATTTATAGGATCATCTGCAACTTCAAGGAAAGAGGTTCAGTTCTTGTAAAGAAGGCTTCAGGGAGTCCAAGAAAGTCCAGCAAGTGCCAGGATCATCTCCTAAAGAGGATTCAGCTGCGGGATCGGAGTGCCACCAGTGCAGAGCTTGCTCAGGAATGGCAGCAGGCAGGTGTGAGCGCATCTGCACGCACAGTGAGGCCAAGACTTTTGGAAGATGGCCTGGTGTCAAGAAGGGCAGCAAAGAAGCCACTTCTCTCCAAAAAAAAACATCAGGGACAGATTGATCTTCTGCAGAAAGTATCGTGAATGGACTGCTGAGGACTGGGGCAAAGTCATATTCTCCGATGAAGCCCCTTTCCGATGGTTTGGGGCATCTGGATAAAGGCTTGTCAGGAGAAGAAAAGGTGAGCGCTACCATCAGTCCTGTGTCATGCCAACAGTAAAGCATCCTGAGACCATTCATGTGTGGGGTTGCTTCCATCCAAGGGAGTGGGCTCACTCACAATTCTGCCCAAAAACACAGCCATGAATAAAGAATGGTACCAAAACACCCTCCAACAGCAACTTCTTCCAACAATCCAACAACAGTTTGGTGAAGAACAATGCATTTTCCAGCACGATGGAGCACCGTGCCATAAGGCAAAAGTGATCACTAAGTGGCTCGGGGACCAGAACGTTGAAATTTTGGGTCCATGGCCTGAAAACTCCCCAGATCTTAATCCCATTGAGAACTTGTGGTCAATCCTCAAGTGGGACCCACTAATTCTGACAAACTCCAAGAAGTGATTATGAAAGAATGGGTTGCTATCAGTCAGGATTTGGCCAGAAGTTGATTGAGAGCATGCCCAGTCGAATTGCAGAGGTCCTGAAAAAGAACAGCCAACACTGCAAATACTGACTCTTTGCATAAATGTCATGCAATTGTCGATAAAAGCCTTTGAAACGTATGAAGTGCTTGTAATTATATTTCAGTACATCACAGAAACAACTGAAACAAAAATCTAAAAGCAGTTTAGCAGCAAACTTTGTGAAAACTAATATTTATGGAATTCTCAAAACTTTTGGCCACGACTGTACACGTTTATTCAGCAAGGAAGCATTAAAGGCACACCATGTAAATTTTCGCCTCTAGAGGTCCCCTGCTCAAAACAAAGGTATAGCTTGGTGACGGCGAGATTGAGGAGTTGTCGTCTTCACATCACAGCTGGAGGAAAATAATCGGGAGACCTAGGCAGACTTTATGTTCATGATTGAGATTATTAATGTTACAATAGCATGAGGCAGAGCAGCGCAGAGTGCCGTGGAAGTGAAATTAGGCAGAGCGATTTCCAATGAGAGATGAGCGCGACACGTGTCTCAAACGCAGGGGGACTTTTATTATATCACAGTCGCTGCTTACACTTCTTCCGGTCAAGCGTATAAGCGCAGCGCTGTTTATCATATTAGATTTGAGTGTGTTGAAAATGATGTTATAACGTTACTCTGAGCGTTCCCTCGCCGGCTGCTGTAAGACACTTGTTGCACACTGCAGTAAAATAGATCGATATTAGAATATCAGGCAACACTTTATTTTACAGTGTCATTGTTACATATGTTACATGTATTTACTGTAGTAATAACTAGAAATTATGCATAATTACATGCAATTAACCATATACCAAACCTTCATCCTACCCCTAAACCTATAGTAAGTACATGTAGTTAATTGTTATTACTCAGTACTTAAATGTATAATTACACTGTAATACTGACACCTTAAAATAAAGTGTAACCGAATATCATATTAATAAATGCTGGATGGGTTGTGTTGCTAAATGGCATGCAATTAATTTTAAAACCTATTGTATGACGGAGAAAATGTCGTATTATTATGTGTTTTTCTCTGAGACATGGTGAAAACATGCAGTTACAGAAAATTAAGAAAATGAGATTTAAACGATGAGGCTAAATGTGTTGAGCTATATAACAGCTATATAACAATAACTAGTTTTCTGTTTATAAATGCAACCAAACAGTTGTTACCTTGTCTGGTAAAATGTGTAATATATTAAAGCGTCTTTGGTGTTTCCATGGTTTCTACAAAATAAAACCGGAAATCGAGTGTATCGCAGGTATGCCGGCACGGATAGGCAACACACGGAAGCAGTTCGTGTCCTGGTTAAAACTGCTTATTTCTCTGGATTTAAACGTTCTTGGAAACATCTTGGATAATGCAAGTACACAAGTCAACAAATTATATAACACTGGTTTTTGGATATTTTAATCCAAAAATCTTACATATTGTGCCTTTAAATTGATCGAACGTGACAGTTATTAAAAACTGTAATAATAATATAAAAAAATTGTATGTATTTTTGATCAAATAAGCAGTCATTTCTTTCAAAAAAGGCACCCCTTTCTGTCTTTTGAACAGTAGTGTATAAATATTATTTCGATAGATGACATTAGATACTTAGTTTAAAAAAAAATACTTTATGGTTGTCAAAATCAATTGAACATCAACTACAACTGTAGTTCCTCTGCTAGGACACTTGTGTGAACTTGAGGAGAACTGACTTCATACAGCTGCTAAAAATGACCAGACGGTTAAAAGTAACTGCTCAGAAGAATGAATCCAGCATTATTTGTTTGCTTTTGGGGTAGAGAAAAAAAAAAAAGAAGCAAAATGGCGTATGTAAGAGCTAGTGCATAAAAAATCTCGCCAAGATGTGGGATGTATATGTGTATGTGTGTGTTAAAGTCGTGCTGTGCGGAGGTGCTTGCGATCTCAGTGCCTCTCCATCACCCTGCGTTATTAATAGTTACCAGTGTGAAGCGACTCGGACAAGTGACTCACATGTGCCCAAAAAACAAGAGCCATCTTCTTACCAAAACCCAAAAAACAAACAATCCCAGTCCTGCCATCAGTCCTGTTAAATCAGTCAGTGTGTTTTCATTTCAGCAGACAACAGTCATTCATTCATTCATTCATGCAAGGTAGCAGTCCACCATTTGGTTTGCATCACTACACACATGCTACCATAAAAGAAGGACTTCAATGAAGCTGTCAGCTTTCGTACCTGGTGGGCTGTGCTCTTTCCCAACGCCATTGCATGAAGGAAGCAATATTTCATCTTTGAATCCCAGGCTGGGTGGACTGTCTTCAGGAGAGGGGTCTGAAGAAGGGCTGGAGTCTCCCTCCAGAGCCTGGAGCTTCAGCAGAGAGCCCTGCAGGCAGAAGCAGAACATGCCGGCTTCAGCTTTCGGAGCGTAAGAGGAAGATCGTTCAGCACGCGTCAAACGTAAAGGAAGGATGCCACTGCAGTCTCACACGCCCCTCTGCTCTGCCTCCATCAGCCCTGCTTGCGATACACGCGCGTGTGTCCGAGGGTGTGCACGAGCGAGGCTTGTGATCACGTCCCTCTCTGCTGCAGTTCTTTATCTGGCATGGATTATTCATGCCACTTTTTAGGTGGAAAAAGGAATCGTGCGAGAGAGAGAGAGAGAGAGCGAGAGAGGGAGAGAGAGAGGGGGGGGGGAGGGGGGGTCTTCTGGCGTCAGCAAGCCCCTTAGCAGACTGGCTGAAGCTGGTTTCTCTGATAGGAGAACAGGTGTGGTTGGAGGAAGAGAGGAGGCGAGTGCATACAGACGGATGCGTGGGATGCGTGGAGGGAGGTGTGGGGGGGGGATTCTCAGATTTTGCTCGGCGGTTATGAAGGCTTTTCCCGCATCTGGAGGTGTGTGTGGGGGGGGGGGGGGGTTCTCACTAAGAGTACTGACATCATGGCCCCTCCCAGCATTCATTCATAAAATAGAAAACAGACAAACGCAGCTGCAGGATCGTGCAGCTGATGTTGCGGTTGCGTATACGCACATATAACGATCTCAGAAACGTGACGTCCCTATTTGGCCGAGGTATTGATTTTCAAGCAAATTTTTACCTTTTTGAGGACACATTTTGTTTCTAACACATAACACTGCGCTAGTATTTATTTACTGTGCTTGTAAATAAATTCATGAAGAAAATGTAACATTCATGGAACTTTCCCATTGCACAAAAGGTTCTTTATATTAAAATATTTTTCACATTAAGAAACTGTTCACTTAATGGTTCTTTGGGGAAGACAAATTGTTCGTCACTGTGAAAACCCCCTTTATGGAACCCTTAGTTTTTTAGAGTATATGCACGTATACTGATATCAGACATGTGCCATCCAAATTTGCCCCAGGTATTAATCTTCAAGGGGATTTTTACATGTGAGGACACATTTTGTTTCTAACATTTAACACCATGTCCATCTAAGTCAAATAAATGAATATGAACATGTAATTGGTCAAAATTCATAATTAGATACTATGAAATACATTTTTAGCCCTCAGAGTTTATTTATTTGCCCTGAGCCCTCCCATCTTTCATTTTCTCCTTTAATCCCTCATCTCACGGTTCATTTGTCAGTATTGTGGCATGACTGTAAATGCAAGTCTGTGGGTTAAGACATTGATGCACTGCTCCTCTCACAGAGGATGAGTCATCCCCCTCTCCTCCCCTGCCCTCCCCTTTCCTTTCCTCCAACCATCTTTCCCCCGCTCATCCCCTCTTTTCCGGGGGGAATAGATTGCGTGGTTGTGTGGAAAGGGTAACGCCCCCTCAAGCACCATTGAGGCTCATCAAACCAACAGTGTTGGTGTGTGTGAGAAAGAAGGATTTATAATAAAGATCAAGCATGCTGATATCATGCACACATGCAATAAAGAGATCGTAATCAAAAGTACAATATCCGTGAAATGCAATCAGCCATTAAAAAGGACATGATTGCCATTTGTTTCTCCTGAACATCCTAACACAGCAACCCCCCTTTTTAGTATTTTTCCAACCATGTTGTTCATTGACATTAAAAATGCTTTAATAATGAGTTATATAAAATAAAGCTTTTAATCAAACCAATTACAATATAAACTTTGTAGAAAGAAAATATTGGAAATTCTGACAAAGGCTGCATTGATTCAAAGTCATTAATAACAAGAACAACACAAAGTTCTCTTTGTCTTTTACTAAATCAAATTCATGAAAATTGATTGTTTATATCAATATTCGCTTTAACTTAAAAGTATTTAGAGAGTACGCTTCATAACTGTTTCTTACACTTAAGTAACAAAGAGTGCACTTTGTCAATAATGTCAAATTAAAAGTTCATTTTAAATCATTATGTTTTAATATATATTGTCGTGCTTTAAAGAAATGCAATTGTTTCTGTGTTGAATAACAAACTAAATCACCTGGAGAGAACTTGATTATAAATTAAACTAGTTTGTGGTTCAATTTTACATCAAAATAAATCTATATTAAAGTACATTCGACAGTACCATTTGTCAAAGTAATTATGAAATTTCATTTTAAGAGGATTAAGAAGCATCCAAATTATAGTGTCCTACAGTTTCAATTTCATAATTTCATAATCTAAAAGCTTATTGGCATATAGTTGATATCTGTGAAGCATCTTTTCCTTGTTCCATGCACAAAGTTATGTTTCTGGCTTTGATTTTGTCTGTGGCGTCAGCGGTGACCTGATGGCATTCCTTGCCATTTGTCATGCAAACTCAGAATGACATCACAGGAGAGTGGGTGGTCTAGATGTTTTTCTCTGAGGGCTACTGGAACAACTATGGATCATTCACAGGACTAAATGTTTTTGTACTGATAGATGCTCTCTACTCTTGAGCCATTATATAAATTCATCTTTGGACCGATACCTATGATTGTGCCTCAAATTATCCATGCAGGAGTTCAACAGGTTTGGATGGGGGTATATTTGCAAACATTAAATTCAAAAGATGAACTTCACCTCAAAACTGAAAAATGTTTATATATAGATATTTTGGTTCTCAGTCGGAAAAGGGTGGCTTGCCCTCTTCAGGTTGGTGGCGAGCTCCTGCCTCAAGTGGAGGAGTTCAAGAATCTTGGGGTTTTGTTCACGAGTGAGGGAAGGAAGGAGCGTGAGGTTGACAGACGGATCGGTGCAGCTTCTGCAGTGATGCGGTCGATGTACCGGTCTGTCGTAGTGAAGAAGGAGCTGAGCCACAAGGCGAAGCTCTCGATTTACCGGTCAATCTACGTTCCTAATCTCACCTATGGTCATGAGCTTTGGGTCATGACCGAAAGAATGAGATCCCGGATACAGGCGGCCGAAATGAGCTTCCTCCGCAGGGTGGCAGGGCACTCCCTTAGAGATAGGGTGAGGAGCTCAAAGTAGATCCGTTGCTCCTTCACATCGAGAGGAGTCAGCTGAGGTGGCTCGGGCATCTGTTTCGGATGCCTCCTGGACGCCTCCCTAGGGAGTTCTGGGCATGTCTCACCGGGAGAAGGCCCCGGGGAAGACTATGTCTCTCGGCTGGCCTGGGAACGCCTTGGCGTCCCCCTGGAAGAGCTGGAGGAAGTGTCTGGGGAAAGGGAAGTCTGGGAATCTCTGCTCAGACTGCTGCCCCCGCGACCCGGCCCCGGATAAGCAGTAGAAAATGAATGAATGAACGAATAGATACTTTGGATTTAGGGATAAATTATACACCGATCAGGCAAAACATTATGACCACCGACAGGTTAAGTTAATAACACTGATCATCTCTTCATCACGGCACCTGTTTGTGAGTGGGATATATTAGGCAGCAAGTGAACATTTTGTCCTAAAAGTTGATGTGCTAGAAGCAGGAAAAAAGGCCAAGCATAAGGATTTGAGTGAGTTAGACAAGGGCCAAATTGTGATGGGTAGACGATGAGGTCAGAGAATCTCCAAAACTGCAGCTTTTGTGGGGTGTTCCCGGTCTGCAGTGGTCAGTATCTATCAAAAGTGCTCCAAGGAAGGAACAATGGTGAACTGCCAAGAGGTTCATGGTCGGCCAAGGCTCATTGATGCATATGGGGAGCAAAGGCTGGCCCTTGTGGTCCGAACCAAAAACTCCTCTCGCAATGCTCGAATTCAGTTCCCTCGATGACAGAGCGAGCATGCTCATGGGCACTCTGACCGGTCTGATGCTATGCAGCCGCATATGCAGTAGGGTGCAATATACTTTGTGTTGACATATTCCTCCCATAACCATCATTCAAATTTTCTGTGACTTATGACACAGTAGACCTTCTATTGATTTGGACCAGATAGGATAACCTTCATTGCCCTCATGCATCGATGAGCCTTGAACGCCCAACAACCTGTCACGATTTGGGGTTTGTCGCTCATTGGAACACTGTCGAGAGGTTCTTACCACTGCTGACTAGGAGAACCCCATAAGGCTTGCCCTTTCAGAGATGGTTTTGAGAGTCTTTGGTATATCAGTGTATACATTTTTATGAGCTGGTTTCATGAGTTTATTCTTTCTGGTTGAACCTGTAAGAATAGTTTTGAATGTGATTTCAAAAGAAACAAACAGTGCATCACTACTGTACAATACTGTACAGTGGCACCTCCAGAATTTTTTTAATGGGGTGCCCAAATGTGGTCAGTAAAATTTTTTGGGTGGCACACTTCTAGGGGGGAAGAAAATTTTGTACCTAAAGTTAAAATTATCAATCTGGTGCACATTGAGTGTTCGAAATTAAGAGCTCCAACCCATATTAAATGTGCAAATAGGGGGAATAATGCATTTACTTGTAACAGAAACTTTAAAATGGACAACCCCTTTTTTTAGTTGTGATTATAGTGTGTATACATTATTATTCTTCATTACATCACACTGGTGTGTTGGAAGCCAAAAAAAATTAACATAATTATTTCCTCCCTATGATAGTGATAGCATATAGTGTAAAAAAAAAAATGCACTGGTAAAAAAAATGAATGTTTCATAAGCATATTTATTTAATGCTACTGTAGGGAAATAGGGAATAATATAATTTTGTCCTAATTTCTACACTTGGAAGAGATAATCCCTTGACCTTTTATTTAAATGGAAAACAAGGGATCAGCTGACGGTGATTTCAGTTCCTTTAAAAAAATTTCATATTATTATGAAAAGTTTAGATTGGCGAGTGCCACAGTGTAATGAATGAGAAACACTGTGGTAAATAAAACATATATAACCCCTTTGGTACTACTCGAACCAGCGGCTCCGGCATGGGATCAGCGAGTGAGCACTCCAGTCACGGCTACGTGAGCGTGTATTCGCGGATGAAGAGGGGGAGGGAATCAAAAGAGAATTCTACACACACATTTGTTTAATTATTTATTAATAATGCCAATTATTATTATGATGTTTTCTTTCATCAATCTTCATGATTATGTAATAAAATTATTCTTTTTTTTAAAAAAAATCCACTCTACAGTAGTTGGGGGCGAGGCTAGTGGTGGCGCCACTGGGTGACAAACAGACTGAAACTTAAGTTGTTATTCACTGATAAATTCACAGTTAATCTCCTGGTAACTGATCGTTGCAATCGGATTATTGAGTCAGTGATATGAGCATCAAGAAGCATCAGTCCACTTTTAGAATGAATCATTGAGACCTGTGTTCTGAACTGAACTGATTCATTGAACAGATCCAATACAAAATAACAATTCAGATATTGCTACTTCTTGTCAACGTGCCACAAAGACCTAAGGCAGATTATCAGTAAATAATTACTTAAAATTATGAATCACATGACTTTAGAAGAACTGAAATGGAGAGGTGGAAAGATGATGTCAAAACTAATTCGCCTCTGGGTCCCTCAAGATTTTCCTGTGGAATTTTTTAATGGGTTTTTTTAATTTATGAGTAAAAGAAGGTCTGTGGTAAACACAGTTTGATGATACTTGAACATTAATTAAACACCAATGTGACGAGACGAGAGCTGTGAGTTAACGGCGCGAGTCTGGTGACGCGAGTGATAATGAGCGTCAGCTGCTCGCTACACCGGTCTCGTATCTCTCACGGAATAGCTCCAGAAGCATAAAAGAGGAGAGACGACAGTGAAGGACGAGAGAGGACCAGGCCTGGATTTTGTGTTGTGTTTTATTTTCTTTGTGTCCATTTTACTTTCATTTTATTTATTTGATTAAAAGTTATGTTCAACGTTGGCCAGTTCCCGCCTCCTTCTTCCCCTATTTATGAACTGTGTTACAACCAATATTGCAAACACTAATTTTAGTTCTTTCGAATTTTCATTTCACTTTCGTTTTAAAAAAAGTAATCAGAATATTCTTCAAATAATTACATTTTGTGTGATACAGGTTCGGACCAACATGAGAGAGAGGAAATGATGACAGAATTTAAATTTGCTTAAAACGTTTGCTTTAAGTGATGAAGATTACATTTGAAGCCAAATTAAAATAATAGCTTCATGACAATTGAAATTAAGATATGAATATATGATGTGCTGTTTTAGAAGGAACTTACAGAGTGTTTTACCTCAGGCATTTGAGGTTTGTCTTCCTGTGTCAGTAGGAATGTCAAGCTACAGGATGAGAGAAGAAAGCAGACCTTATAAATGGGTAGAAGCAGGTCTGAGCAATGTAATATAACTTTTATTGTATCTTTATCTATTCACTAACATTTTAGCTGTTGACTTGATCCAGTAGATAATGAATTCATATTTGTTTCAGCATTGGCATTTTGCTTCTTACCTTATATTTGGTGGGGTGACACAGAACCGGTTCCTATCAGCACACACAGCTCCCACAAACCCGTGCAAACCTGCATCTCTCTCTCTTCACACACATACAAAAGAAAACAACTAGAAAGAGTTACAATCGGATCAGCAGCTGTCCACAATATTTATTTGCAGTTTTCATATTAAAGTTCATGAACATGTGACAATTTTGTTTAATTGTCATAAGACATACTTTCATAATCTCATAAGCGCAACCATTTTTAGCAAACACGCTTGTATGATTCAGTAGGAAAAGCGTGTGTGTGAAAGTGAAAATCATGATCAGCCTGCCGATGTGGGAAAATCCCGCAGATTTTCTCCTTGGAATGCTCCTCACATCTCAGGACTCTCCCATGAGGACCAGAAAGGAATCACAGTACATGCTCACACAGTATGCACTCCTGTCACGTAAAAATCGTGCTTGTATCTCAGTACACGCATGACTTAAAAGCACATCCACTTGAAATATCATGAATAATTAATATAATTAATATCCAGTCTGTATAGAGTGCAGCTACTACAAACCAATTAACTTCACCAGGTCTGCTGGAACATGATTCTGAGAGCTTTTAGTACCTTCAACAATGTGCCATACAAATGATTCATTTGTATATTGACTTTGTTATATGCTTTGTTCGGTGTGAACTGACAAGGAAAGAAAAAGGATGAATGAGATCTTAATTGTTTTTCCTAGACAGCAATGCGATTAACTGGATAGCAGATTGAGACTTTTTCTAAAGGTTCCCAGTGCTCAGATATTTAAAGCCTCTTTTTGTCTATTTTCATCTCTCAAGCAGAATTCTTAAATGAGCCAAAACCAAGTGCTCCATTAACCCTGTAAAGCTTGACATTTAAAATAATAGTTGGAAAAAATCTATTATTTCTAGTTTATTGAACCTTTAGACAACATAAAAAAAAGTTTGCCTATGTGTTATATTTGTTCAACTGCTTGTTAACGCAAACATCTAATCAGCCAATCACATGGCAGCGACACAGTTCATTAGACATTAAGCTAGTTCACACAAAAACAAAAATCGTTGACCTCCTCATTTTGGATTTACTCTTGGAGTATTTTGATGTGGTGCTTCAAATTGAACATACCTCTTTTTAATGAAATCTGAGAAATTTCTGGTCCTCCATTGACAATCTACACAATTGCCCCACTGATGCTTCAAAATGTTCATGTTATATATATATAGGTGCAAAATGTGCAAAAATATAATGTATGGATATAGTCAAGTAAACCTGCTCCTTAATCCAGTAAGCGTTCATCTTGAAATATTAGTAACAATATAAAAGTTAGTTCAGATATTACGCTGTAAGATTTCACAGCCAAGATGACGTTGGGCAGTTTTAGAATGATACTAAAAGACTAAAAAAGTATAATATCAATAATACAACAGAAGGCAAGGCATGTAGTAGATTGAGTACAACAGGTTCATGTTTATAACTCCTAAGCTAAGAAAGAGCAACCTCTGAGCAATTCATTTGGTAAAAGTCTTACCTCAGTAAAATATCACAGATTTCAGCATCATTGGATTGGTTATTTGGTGTTGTTGTTTGTAAAATCCCCACAGATTGCCTCAAAGAGCTTTTGGATTGTACGGATGTCCCAGGCTTGACTTGGCAGGAACTGAAAAACATAGACAAAAACTGGTCTTGATCAGTCCCACATACCCCCATGTGTGTAGGAGAGGCAGGGTGAGCTTTCGATATAGTGTGATGCATTTTGACAGATCTGGTGCAATAGGGCTCACATGTAGAGACGGTGACCCACGCCTACTGGCAGAATCAGGGTAGCTGCAATACTCTGTCCTGACCAGATCCTGTGGAACAGGAAGAAAACGTGTGAGCGATTGACCAGCCAAGTGAGAGGCGAGTGAGATTTAAAATATCACGATTCTCCCTTGATACTGGATATACAATTAAAAAAAATAACATGCAGTCCATTTAAAAATATTTCATTAATTTGAATTAATTCTTTAAAAAAAACAAAAAAACTAATGAATGATTCAATGACTCAATCATAAAGATATCACTTGTTACATTACTGGATGAATCAGTTGAATTATAAAAAAAAAATGTACAGTTATTTTTTAAACTGTTCCATGCCTATACATGACAACTGCTCTCTCTGGATCAATCGCAGCACCAACGCTCATTGGGAATGTGATTGCACTTGTCAAAGGTTTAATGGCTGAATCGTTGTCATTTAGGAATAAGATCACATGATTAATCGTGATTCATGCACCGCTTTAGGGACATTATTCATGCAAAAAACGCAGAGGGAACAACCCAATATAATGGGAAAATTTCATGAGATAGTGAATTTGTGTAACGTGTTTGTGTGACAATTTGTGACTTTTATATATGTATATTTTAATAGTAAGCATGAAGGTCCAGCACTAAACATACAGTAACTGTCAATGGATAGGGCACATTACTAATTCATACAAATACGGCCTCTAGTTAAATAGTGACAAAACAAGTTACGAATTGCAATGACATTGTGTTGGGGGAATTAATGAGTTATGCTTGCTGATAGTGTCGTTTCACGCAATGAGCATTAAGGGTTCGTGATTGAAATGATAAGTAACAAATAAGCAAATATGCAAGTCTAGGATAATATCTGACTCTGATCAACAATAAAGTTGAATCAAACTCAAAAGAGTTTCCAAAACATTCCCATTCTAATTTCAGGAATAGAATTTACTGACTTAATATTCAGAGGAATCATGGGTTGAATTATTGAACTGTGCATAAGGAAGGGTGGGAGGTGTAAAGAAGATACTAAAACTGGATTCGAAAAACAGTGAAACAACATGTTGTTATGCTCAACATAATCAACCCCTGATCCTGTGACGTAAAAATATCCATCTGCTACTTAATTTCAAATCAAAAAGTCTATATTTTTGACTATATTTGAGTCTTTCAATGAAAGACTGGACGGATCAACGTGAAACTGTTTACAGCACATTTTATTTCTGTAAAGTGACATAATCTGAGTGAGAAATAATATTCAAATCTAATCTAGAGAAACTTCTAATCAATTCCTGACAAAACTCGAGATTGTGAAAGGTTTCTAGGCCTATTGCCAACGTATGGGAAATTCGCGATGCACAGCACTCGAGTAACAAAGAGCAAAAAAAATATAGTGCACTTCATTTTTCATCATTTAGCAGACGCTTTTATCCAAAGCGACTTACAAGGGGAGCAATTAGGGGTTAGGTGTCTTGCTCAAGGGCACTTTAGTCATGGTATCGAAGGTGGAGAGAGAGAGTTGTTCATTCACAATCCCCACTTTCAATTCCTGCCAGCGTGGGAATCGAACCTGCAACCTTCAGATTACAAGGCCGACTCCCTCACCACTAGGCCACGACTACCCTACTTTGTACTTGACAGCCAGTTAGCACCACTTGAAATTTTACAGTGTACTGAAAATAATCAACGAATGTGTAAAAACACGTAGCCTGCGCAAGGTTATCTATTCAAAACAGCACAATTCAGTTGCGATTGTGATATTGGTTTATACAGCAGTTTGACAAACAATAAGTTATTGAGTAATTGACTTTTATTTTTGGCAGAGAAAATGCCTCCAATGACGCCACACCAAAGCCATTTCCACGAAGCAGTGGTCTGTTCAAATGAATCAGTGTTTTTGAATGAATTATTCAATGATTCACTCATGAAGACAGTCTTTTTCGTCGCAATGAATAACATTGAAGAACTTCCAGAAAGTGTCACAGAAAAATTCCATGCACTTGACAGTCTGTATTCTGGAACACATGAAACACAAATTGAAACTTTTTAAAATGTATAAAAATCATTATAAAAAGAAATGTTTAAAATTAATATATAGGATGTTTCAAAACTATGATGATTGTTTGATAAGGTACAAAAACGGTACCTTTCAAAACTGAAGGAGAACATGCTGAACACTTTTCCTTCACGATCCAATCCAACTCATCTAAATAAAAAATATTGTGTAGTGAAATTCATCCATAGACACAATTTATATTTGACTATTAAAAACTCATCATAAATTCAAGCACAAAACAACATATCAAACGGTTCATGAGAAACAACAATCATGCATGTCTAAATTTTTCATGTCTACATTTCAGGTCTGAGTGAACTTTAAACTTTCTATTTTGGGAACTTACTTATAGTTGGCTCCATCCTTTTGTGGTCTTTAATGGCCTAACACAAGAAACATGCTCATTTTTGTGCATTTTAATGTGCAGTCATCACCAGCAGGCCAGATTAGTTCTGTCGAGTGGACACAACGGATGAATAATGTATCGCTGGAAGAGCAGAGAGCCAGAACAAGAGAGATTGCCCTGCAATGAAGAGAGTGTCTGGTCTGGACAAAAGAATAAGGTCACGGAGAACAGCTGCCCGACCAAAGCAAAATAAGTAAAAAAAAGGCCTCAGGTAAAAATAAAAACACGACTTTAGATACTAGAAATCTAGGTTAGAAGTTCATCCAGAGGAGTCCAGTTAACCCCTGCTGGTAGATACAGTAATTGCACAAGCTGACAAAAATTAATTTAATTGACAGCTGTTCAAAAATTATAAAAATTATATCCATATATTCTGACAAAATTTTGGCAAGCATCATATAAATCTTCATTATGCTATTGTGCATAACTCCGTATAATTAGTTATAGTTGTTTAGTTGGTCATGTTGGTTATGCCAGTTGGTGGCGCTATATTCGGCCAGAAATTTTGGAGTTCTCTTCAACGACCAACTGACCCTCAGAGACCACATCTCAAAAACAGCTCGGTCATGCAGATTTGCACTTCACAACATCTGGAAAATGAGGCCCTTTCTGACTGAGCATGCAACACAACTTCTCATCCAGGCCCTGGTCACTTCTAAGCTTGATTACTGCAATGCTCTTCTGGCTGGAATGCCATCAAGTGCAATCAAACCTCTTCAAATGATCCAGAACGCTGCTGCACGTCTTGTCTTCAACAAGCCCACGAGAGCCCACGTCATGCCTCTCTTCATCTCTCTGCACTGGCTACCCCTTGCTGCTCGCATCATGTTCAAGGTGTTGATGCTTGCTTACAGATCCACCACAGGCTCTGCACCTTCCTACCTCCACACACTGCTACAACGCTACGTCCCCACCAGAAGCCTGCGATCACTAAAGGAGCGAAGGCTTGTGGTACCGTCACAGAGATGCACAAAATCACTCTCCAGAACATTCTCCTTCACTGATCCCTGCTGGTGGAATGATCTCCCTACCAATGGCGGACTGGGACAGTAAATCAGGCCGGGAATTTGACTCCACCCCAGGCCACCTCTGCTGCTGCAGTCTTGCATCTTGGATGACATGGGGGTGAATAAATTATCAGGAAATTTTAATGAAGTGGATGTGGGCCGAGTTGGATGTGCCCTGCAGGCTGACGCTTCTCATATGTAAAGTGGAAGGAGTTGGATTTGCATCCAGCCTTGCCCCCTGAATCTCGTGTTCTGCAGTGAGGACCATCTCACACCTTGGGCCTCCAGGTCTCTCTCTACCTTCACCTGTCAGGCCTTCAGCTTCGCCATGGCTCTGCGCTCCTTCAGTTGCGAGGTGGTCCACCATCACTCGGGCTCCACCGGGCTCCTCATTCCCTCTGGCTCCGCGCTAGTCACTTGCCGTCCTGATTTTGGCCTTCCGCCCCTTCAGCTCCACCGGGCTCCTCCATCCCTCTGGCTCCTCCATTGTCTTCTCTCCTTTCTTCTTCTTCTTCTTTTCCAGTTTTATGGTGGTTGGCAAACAAACAATAGGTGCATTTCTGCCACCTACTGAGCTGGAGTGTGGAAATAACAAATAAATAAATTGTAAAAAAAAAACCCTTCTAATTCTTACTAAACATTACCTTCTAAATTCAATCAAACAAATCTACATGTCCTCCCTCCCAGACCGTTTTTGCGTTGTTTTGTTTATTTATCAAACATTGAAAGTAATATGGGAACACATATTTGAGCTGTGGGAAAACATAGAGTGCTAAATATTTAGTGGTTGCTTTAGTGCCTGCTAAGGGATTGATTGATCTGTTACAGGGCTGAATTATTGCGCTTGACATTGATGAATGCTACCGTCTTTGATGCACAAAGATATAGCACAAGCAAAAACAATATGCTAATACTCAGAGATAGATAATGCTCAGATGGACAATGAAATGTCCGGTTACTGGAACGCCTCGCATGGGCTTTCACAAAATTAAAAGACAGTGGGGCTAACTAAGTCTTATAGTGCTGTTGAACAGAAGCCAGTTCACTTTGACATAACCTGATGTAAATCTGGTTACACTGCTTGCAATACAGTGACTCAGAGTGACTCAGCGAATGGAAATTCTGTCAATGGCCAAAAGCCAGAAATAGAGTTCTTATGTTCATTTACAGTAGAGATTGATTTCTTACGCAAAGATGTGTCCTTCGGATCAAAATAAACCCAGCTCTTGTTTTGCCATGTGATTGTGAAGCTCAGACACAGGCAAAAGCGAATCAAATACCGAAATTAAATGTGTTGCAAAACAGTTTAAAATAGCCTACTTTTACATGAACCGTGTAGAACCGAAGATTAATGCAGAAACACTGGGCTATTTATAAGTCCATCAGACATGGCAGTCCAAACAGCAGAGGACAACTGCATCCATTTTAGCCGGTAACCATAGTCACCAATTGGCCACTTATTGTCATACACTTTGCCCAAGTACATCTTCATAAGACAAAAATATTCCAGTGTCTCTGATCTTTTGCCTAATTTAATTAGATGAACTATTCTCAAATCAGTCTAAACATTTAATGGTGCTCTATATCCCAAAAATGCTGTGTTATTAATATTAAACAACTAATATGAACATTTTAATGTTTGATACATTTTATCGGGTTATTAAATGCTGACTAAATGAAGTCAAAATCTTATTGAGGCTGAAAAAAGGTTGCTTTTTGCAGGACTGCCTGCCTTGTTCAATGATGCCCTCTGGTGTCTGTAGGTGATGCGTGTTTTGTCTCTTTTGCTTTTGTATATAATAACTTGTTACAGTATAAACAGATAAACTACATGTTAATTAGAAATTATAATGGTGTTAAGCAACACTATTTATTTTAACTCTGTATGCAGGAGAGGAAGGGTGTGTCTGCCCTTAGACTCCCTCCTCTTCCTCTCTGGTCATTTTGCCAAACCCAGACTGCAGATGGATTACACTCTTTCCTCTTAGTCAGCTGTTATATTATTTCCAA
This sequence comes from Opsariichthys bidens, assembly GCA_037194245.1. Lineage (NCBI taxonomy): Eukaryota > Metazoa > Chordata > Actinopteri > Cypriniformes > Xenocyprididae > Opsariichthys > Opsariichthys bidens. The sequence goes on from CM074309.1 coordinate 5,492,575, forward strand.
CTGCAGAAAAGTACCTACTATTTAATATGTCCTGCTCAGTAAAGTGAAAAAAAGCATTAATCTTACAAAATATAGTTATGAAATTGTATGCTTAAAACTAAATAAATATTTTTATATTCTTTCATGATAACTTTGCCATGGTTACACACTGTTTAAGATCTTACCCTTAATGTATAAAAGTACTTATTTTACACTAATTCAATAAAGAAGTATTACATTCTTTAATACAGTTACTAAATTACGATCATGGATTTTAAAGGGTTAGTTCACCCAAAAATGATAATTTTGTCATTAATTACTCACCCTGATGACTCCAGTGGTTTTACACAGTAAAATCCCCAGAGTTCAATCAACTCTGCTCAGATAACATTTGGTCCCTCTCTAAATAGAGTTAAAGTAACACTCTTCAGAGATTGAATGTCTTTTATCTTCAGTTGATTTCATCTAAGACTGTGGCTGAAGTCAGTTGTAGTTCTTGTGATTCTGCTTGTTAACAACAGGTGTTCATAATTAATGTTCAATCATCACTTAATTAATTGTTTAATTATCTCATTAACTTTAACTCTGCTTCAGTGTTACTTTAACTCTATTTAGAGAGGGACCAAATGTTATCTGAGCAGAGTTGATTTAACACTGGGGTTTTTAATGTGTATGATTGCATTAATAATAATAATAATTTACTACTTTATTTACAAAATATCCAATGTGCATTTATGAGAGCAGCTCAATGCATGTTGTGTTGACACGAGAGTAGACAGTGTGTTGGTGCATTTGAGATTAATATTTTGTAAATAAAGTGGTAAAATGGATTACTTTAATGATTTCTTTACTATCTTTCTGGGGCTTGAAAGTGGTAGTTGCGTAACCATCTATGGATGAGCAGAAAGTTCTCAGATTTCATTAAAAAGATCTTCATTTGTACTCCGTAAAAGAACAAAAGTCTTACGGATATAGAATGACATGAGGGTGAGAAATTAATGACAGAATTTTCTTTTTTGGGTGAACTGACCCTTTAAAATCTCGTCCACACTAAAATGCTCATAGCAATATTATAACATGTAACTATAATCAATAATGGAAGCGATAAGCTCCAGAAGTGTTGCATTGATGACTGTTTAAATGTTATGTTATGTAGTTGAGGAGAATTATTTTAAATTGGAAAAATCTCCCCATTTGTTTCTGTGACATTTGGAAATCAATATAGATGAATCTGGGAATCAGTCTAGTCTTTGGTTTAAATTTGTGCTTAGCTGTGTTCTGTTCTAGGTTATGTAAAGTAATATCTATCACAGCTTGGGTTTGATTACATATAAACATCAAAAACGATTTATATGCATCATCATTTTACAGCCTTTATCAAAACCTGCAGGTAAACAAACACTGGTGACTGCATAAACAGACCTCTGATTGCATTCACTATGGTTACTGTATCCATGGAGATTGCAAGGCCACCTCACATCATGGCAGCGTAATGAAACCCAGTGCAAATCTTTACTGTAAGCCTGGCTTTGTTTGCACTTGCACAAACAGGGCATGACTAGGGTTGCAAAATTAGGCTGTTAAAAAAAGAAAACTGACTATAAAGCAACAATTATATCATCAATACTTTAATAATAAAAAACAAAAAAATAAAAGAAACATAAATAATAAGGGCATTACTACCAAACAATTTTCTGTGACGTTTTTTTTTGCTTTTTTAACAATATAAACTGTGGTGGAACAAATGTCCTATTCTTTTCACCGTCCCTTGAATATTAATATAATAAAAACATATTTCAAGTAACAATATCTTGCCGCAAATTGAAACAGAAAGCAGTACAAATACAAACATAAATGTGTAAAACAGCCATTAATAACTTGTATTTCAAAAAGTATACAAACAAAGAAATTAAAAAGATAGCTAAACTGCTATAAAAAAACAACCTGACAGCATTTTCACAAATACATATTGCTTTATAGCATATGGTTTTAAATCATCTACAAACTATAGTTTGTGTCACTAAGAAACCCAACATTTTTCATAACAAGGCAAAAAAAAAAAAGGTATAAACATAAGCACAATTAGTGCTGCATGTCTGACCCCTATGAACAGACACACAAACCAAATACAATAAATAAACCAACAACAATTAAAACTTTGGTACAGCACAAGACATTGATTATCACCCGTCCAAATACTGCAGAACATTTTCAGATTGTGGCACAGTTACAAAGATTATATTTCTTTGCAGTTTAGTGTAGTGAAGGCTTGTATGTCTATACATTAAAAAACCAATACAGTCATCTCATAAAACTTGAGATGGTCGAAAACATCGTTTTTCTAAGATTGGTGACACATGGCACTGAAGACTCCCATCTCATCCACTACCAATCTGTACAGTAAAGAAATCTAAAGGAAAATCGAAGTGTTTTGAGTGCAGGACCAGAGCCTCCTAAAACAAGGCCACAAATAACCAGCCTCAGCGCAGCCCTTTCTTTGTTTCCGAGAATTCTTCAGTGTAACATGCCGAGTAAAAACATCCAGCTGACAAGTTCAGAATATTGTACGCCTCGGCCTTTTGAAATGAGGGAGTGTGTGAATTCATCTTCTATTCAGCAGTTAATCTTGTATTCATGTTTCAGGCCACCGTTGCCACTTTGTCATAATCATTAGTGTATTCTGTGTCTGGCGTGTTGGTTTCATTCTGGTTCTTGTTCCAACAGGACAATGCAGAGAGAAAAAGGCCAGCTCCTCCCAGCAGCACAAAGCTCCCGCTGAAGTAGAACGCCAGGTCGTAGGAGTGCATCCAGTCGTAAATCCAGCCTGGGGTGAAAAACAAAACAAACGGCAGAGTTACATACTGTATCTCACTCCACAGGTAAACTTGCTGAATCTTTACACTCTCTGGAAATTTAGAACTTTGCCTTTTACGCAAGCAGGATGCAGCATAATAATTTGAATTTATGGAAGTAGAATGTGTATATATATATATATACACATTCTATATATATATCGTTGCATTTTTGGGGAGTTGCATGACACTACATTTTAGGAACTGAACTAATCTTGCCTTCACATAAAGGTCAAATGATTCAATGTTTGAAGAAATTTTTGACACAGTAAAGAGGGTCTTATTTATTTAATTAAAGTTTCATGTTTTTTTTCTCTCTGCATGTTAGTTGCACCAAATGACTGTAATTTAAAAGACAAACATTTTTCAAGTATTTATAATATATATATTTAATAAAAACTGTTTTCCTTTCGAGAATTATATTCTGTTAATGAGACTTTTTCTTTATTATGATATTAGAACGGTTGTTCCACCCTGACATTTTTTAATTCATGCCTGCCAAAATACTGAAATATTAAATTAAATGAGTCATTCACTAATGACAAGATGGGCTTTTAATATAACTTGGCTGTCTATGCAGTAGAAATGTGAAAACATTTTTGAAATCGGTGTTATGTGACTAGAGAAAACAAAAAAAATGGGCCGTGGAGTTCATTTTTGCCAATAACTTTAACATTCATAATGCACTTTTGATTTTGGCACCACTCCACTGTTGATCTGACTGGGGATACAAAAATGCGACAGTTCGATCTGATGTTTTATCAAAGTCCTGGAGTTTTTATAAGTCTGCTAGTCTTAAATGTCAAGCGGTGTAACTATCAAGTTAAAAGCAATAACATATTTTCCTTACCATTTGAAATCAGAGAACGTATCCTTTAATTCAGAAATTAAAGACATCTTCATTATAAAAGAGTGAATTGCAATTGTAATGTATTTTTGGATAAATAGCTCCAAACAAGAAAGGTATATCACTGACCAACCAATAGAAACTATTTATTTATTTATATATATTTAATTAATTAGCTTTTATTTTAATGTAGTGTAGTGGAAAAACACATCATGTCCCAAAATGGTCTAATATATGCCAAAGTCTTCTAAATAAATCTTTTCCCCCAAGACATTCTGTGGCGAATTATGACCAATTGCCACTGATGAATTGAAAAGTTCCCCAACCTCTGGTCTGTACTAATTAAGTTTTCCCAATTCACATTCCCTCTGATGAACTGAAAAATAGCTGAAATTCATATTTTTCCAAATGGTCTGTATTAATTCATTTTAAATGCTTGCACTGCATCTGAGCCTAAAATCATAGCAACAGGTTAAAAGAATTACCTGCGACAGGTGGTCCGAGCATTATACTAAATCCACCAAAGAACATCAAAATCCCATATGCTTCAGTCAGACGATCCATTCCCACAACCTTAGTGGTCATGTAGGGTATGACGGACCAGTTTCCGGAAAAAAAAACCCCAGCACCGCTGAGATGACCTGCAGCCCAGCATAGTTCTTGGTGACGGGGATGATGAGAAGAGCCACCCCTGTACCCAGCAGGGTGAAGGCGTACAGAAAGATGCTGTTCATCCAGCTGATGTCCATTGTGACTCCCAGCAGCATCTTCCCCACTCCTGCAGCAATGGACATGATCGAGACCAGCGGGATGGTGCTGATGCCATCGATGAGACCCTCGCTCTGGGCCAAATCCTCCAGGAAGAGAAGAGGAGTGTACGCACCCAAGCAATACGCAAACAAAGACACGCACGTGGCCAAGAAGACCCTGTTCTGAAGCAGTTCCCCTACCGAGGTCAAGTACTCGGAGTACTCCCTCTGTTTCTTCTTCATGAGTCGTACCAACACCACATAACTCAGGAGGCTCTTCTCGTACGGTGGAGGCTCTTTCGTCTCTCCGGTGATGAGAACATTGACGGACTGATTTTTCTTGATAGGGTCCTCCACGACAGGGTTCTTCTCCAGAACCTTCTCCTCGGCCTTCTCGGCCAGCGCCGCTCTCTGTTTCAGGTAGTAGGCCGGCAGGTGCAGTGGCCTCATGAGTCCGGCACAGGCGATGATGTTTAGTGCAAAACAGCCAATGAGCAAAAGGCAGCCGTCAAGTCCAAAGAGTGCAATGAACTCGTTCTGTGCCGTAGCGTAGAGAAAACCTCCAATACTTGTACCTGGAAACATGAGAATGTTAATGCATTCCTATTGGGTAATACCAATATTGGATATGAGTGTTTAGTACTGTGGCTGCACGATTAAAGTTAATAAAACCGGAATTGAAAGAGAAAGTCGTGACGTATTGTCAGTATGGTGACCCATACTCGAAATTGGTGCTCTGCATTTAACCCATCCCAAGCGCGCACACACACACACACAGTGAACACACACCCGGAGCAGTGGGCAGCTATTGCGACAGCGCCCGAGGGAGCGATTAGGGGTTAGGTGTCTTGCTCAAGGGCACTTTAGTCGTGGTATCAAAGGTGGAGAGAGTGTTGTTTCTTCACAATCCCCACCTTCAATTCCATTATGATATGGAATAGTGTGATTACCAATAGTGTGATTATTTAATCAATCTATTTTAAAGTTTCCTAATTTTGTTTTGGAGTTCTCCTACATTCTCGATATTCAGTGCATCATCACCTCTTTTCTCATAGTTTCTGAAGCGGTCAGAAAAAGGATTTAGTCTCTCTAAACTCCGCTTTCCGAGAGCTTACACTGCTCTGATTGGTCAGATGGCCCGGTCTGTTTATTGATCTACCACTTACAGCATGTGTAGAAAACCAAACCACCATTAACATATCTGAATTTTGGCTCTGGAGGCAATCTCAGCACTTGATACACAGTGATTCGAACAGACGCAATGGCATTGGTTTTACCGTATCAATTTGAGCCCGCGTCCTCATTCTTTGGAAGTGGATTTGTTTTTGTATGGCAGCGTCTTCTCTTAATTCTCTTCCAGCTACAACTACGGTGTTTGAGGGTGGGTCAAAGTAGACGTAGTTTGTGAGCAGCCAATGAAGCTAAGGCTGGCATTATGCAAATGTGCTACAAAATCTCAGCAGGTTTGTGCAGGAAGCAAGTCTGAAATTACAGATGACTCATTTCATGCGGTTCAGAATAGGTTCTTTCTTTTGGGAGACAATACATCCATTTATCATACACTTTGATCTTTGAACCTTTGCAGAAAGCGTAGCTCTGTGTTCTTATATGTGAGCTGCTCATTATCTGCTAGGGTTTGCAATGGCTCAATTCACAGTAAGTGCTGCTCCACACCTCTCTGCATCTGCTCTGAGCTTTGGTCACTTTAATGCACATACAGCAAACAAAAATTTATACAATAACTTATACAGCAGTTATTCTACCGTTTGTATCACTACGCTTGCAGCATTTCTCACAGCGAGTGAGACGAGCAAACCCACCATGATTTTAAGACTGCTGTTGTTGTGTCACAGAATGTAGTTTTACGTTTTTGTGCAAGAATGTAGTTATTTAGACCTCAGTTATGCAACCTTTGTATGTTATATGTCATGTTTGTTTTTGACTTTGTTGGTTTTTCATTTAGTCACGTCTTCTTTTGTTCAGTTTCCCGCCACTCCTTAGTTGTCATGGTCACCTTAATCATGATCATTGTCCACTAGCTGTGTTGAGTTAGTCTCGTTTCGCCCTCTGTTCTCCTTGTATACAAGCCTTCTGTTTCAGTTAGTCCCTTATCTTCCGTTGATGTTATTTTGATGGGTAATTCATCTAGTCATTCTCCTGATACTAAATTCAAAGTTCTATGCAAAGATTTCCTTCGGATTGGCTTCATCTTCAGACACACACCTTAGAACATAGTGCCTGTTTGATGATTTGTTTAGACGTGTTTGGAGATGTGAGCTCCAGGCCATCAGCAGCTGTTCAATGCTCATGTAACCGCTGAGAACAGCTTTGCCGCTGGATCTTATGTAATATATCAAATGGACAATCTTTGGTCGCAAATCGTTTCATAACTTTATGTTTTTATTTAACTGATATCCCGTCCTATAACTAGCACTGCTTTTGTAGTTTTGACTGAACTGTTTACTTTTCTTTATTTCCTACAAACTTATTATACTTTCATAATAGTGGATATTGTTTAATTATTCAATAAATAATACCCATAATCACATGCTGTATTTGGTATTGAGAAAGGGTTTGTAGCAAAACAGCAAAAACTGTCTTTATGAGTGAGTCAGTAGCAAAGATTTTTATATTGAAAGAGACTGAAACAAGGTTGTAAACAAATACGTTGTTTTTACTTTAAACAACACCTTATTAGACACAACTTACAAATGCATCAACTAGCGCTATCATGGGAAATCCCCTTAACTGTTAAAAGGATAAAGACAAAGATATTTCCTCAGCAGACATTCAAACGGATTTTGTGATTATGAATGTAGGATTGACATGAAACATATCGGCCAGATGCAGGGAATACACTCGCTTAGTTGATCTCTCCCTCATAGCTCTACATAATACAATAAGCTTCAATGAAGCGACTCAACGTTCCGTCGTTACTAGTTCTAAAGTGACGTGGGGCTCAAAAGTTAAACTGTCAACTTGAGATTTGAATCCGTGGCGTAAGGAAGTAGATTCACACAAAAGAGACACTCCATTTAAAGACACTCCGTTATTGTTTCTTAATTATTTACCAACTGTTGTATAAATGCAATATACAACAATAGTAGCCATGCAACATGCAACAGCTACTCGTGTGATATTGCTCTTATTTTTATATATATATATATATATATATATATATATATATATATATATATATATATATATATATATATAATAACAATATTTTGGCTAAACAAGCAAGCAGTTTTTTTAATCGAAAAATCAAAATCGCAGTTTTATTTAAAAAAAAAAAAAAAAAAATCACACTTTTTCCCCCAAATCGTGCAGCCTTAATAAGTACCATTTTACACATTTTAGAAAAATAGTAAAGTCAAGAAAACTATTACATAATTTTTTATATGATTTGTTTTAGTTGCTTTTAAACAGCATTGAAGGAGTTCACATATGCTTCATACATCCCTATCCGATTTCAAATGAACAAATATTTAAACACATAAGTAAAATGCTAGTTTTCTAAAGAAATTTATATTCATGCTTTTAGATTAAAAGGTTTTTAAAGTTGTGAGAAACATAAATTCATTCAAGTGTGTCCAAACATTGGACTAGCAGTGTATTATTTTTGACTGAACGTACCTGTTGTAACAATGCCGAGAGCAAGACCTCGTCTCTTGTCAAAATACTGGCAAGTGATGGTTACAGTAGCAGCGTAAACAAGTCCACAGCCTAGTCCTGCATGATAAAAGTGTGAGGTTAAAGAAAAGTTCACCTGCTCATCTAATCTTAATCATAATTTTATAATCACGTATAATAAAGGTAAACGGATTTCCAAGAAAAAGGGGCTTAAGCACAAGACCATACTCAAACTCTAAATACCCCCCTAAACTACAAAATAATTAAGTAATATTTGAAATATGATGTAAAGGAATAGTTGTTCCAAACCTGTATGAATTTTTTTCTTCTGCTGAACACAAAAGAAGATATTTTGAAGAATATGAGTAATCAAACCCCATTGACTTCCATTGTTTTTTTTAATTTGATCATTCTTCAAAATATCTTCTTTTTTTGTGTTAAGCAGATTTATACAGGTTTGGAAAATTTGGGGGTGAGTAAATGATGGCACAATTTTCAATAAATATGCAATATATATCCAATAAATATGGTGACTTTGTAATGTTTTAGTAAGTTTTGAAAAAAAAAAATAGTATGAAAATAAGAGCATTTAATTTTAGTAGTTTTTTTTTTTTTTTTGTGGGTATTTCAGCGTTATATCATCAATCGGCCCACATTCGGATGACCCAAGGTAACTGAAACGTGAAATGCTTACCAACAACTATCCCATAGGAAAATATGAGAAACTGAACATTGGGTGCAAAAGCGCTAAGCATAAGCCCTCCGGAGACCATGACCCCGCTGAAGATGGTCACAGGTCTGGCCCCAAAATTCACAACACAGGCACTGCAGATGGGACCTGTGCAAAAGGATGAAAGCATCATCTTATTAGAGAATGGGAAACTCAATAAAAAATACAGTCAACAGCTGCTTAAAATGATCAGTATTCAGCCGAGACATTTAACTAAATAGATTTGAAGTGCATATTTTGATTGACTTATAAAAACACAGGACATGACGTCAAATGACCCACTGACACAAAGAGAAAATCATTAATCGCAATTGTAGCCCAATTGATTTGACATGCTACTCTTTATTTTATATTGGTACACAAGTTTCATAATGAAAAACTAGGTCAAGGCTTATAACAAAAGTAACTTTTCTGTCAATAGTTGCTCAGTATTTATTGTTGTAAGAATTATGAGTTGGAAAGCATTGTGGTTCATTATGTTTATTGTCTACCATGGCATATTTAACCAGAACAAAGGGGAAAATGCAATGGAAAACATATGCAGAGTAGATTTATTAGGCATAAAGAATCTCATATCAATGTCGGAAACTTACTAGCAATGAGTCCGACCCCAGACACGAGAGAGCCGACCCATGCTGTCATGCCTTTGCCATCCTGGAAGGTGTTCAGCCATTCCGGGTAAAGCACTCCCACGGACTGGGGTGAGCCGTAGGCCAGGAGCTGACCCATGAAAGAGGCGACCACAATGGCCCAACCCCATCCACCGTCCGGGGCTGGCTTTGTGTTCCGGGCGCTCATGTTAACACTGGGTTCCTGTGGTGAAAAAAGAAATGAAAAGTTCTGTTATCATTTAATTGTACACACACACACACACAAACATGTTCTGCAGAATGGGCCACTTTTGTGGTGCTCAGTAATCAGTGCCCACTTGCCTTAATTGTATGAAAAATATCAGCTTAGATATTCTGCAAACCTTTATTATTAATTCGTCTGCTTTTATGCGTGGTGGAAAATATATTGCATTTCACCCTCAACTTACAGTAACTTAAATAACAACACCTACGGCAGGATGTGCGGAACGCGCGTAAAAGCAGCGCAGGACCGTGTGCGGAGACGCGCACGGACGAGAGCGCACAGCTGCAACAATGCGCGCTCCTGAACTCTGCTCAAATACTTCTTGGTTTATTTAAGCATCTGTATTTTTATTATTATTTTTAGCTGCACGCAAATTTACAAGTCAAACTGTTGTTGTGAATATAATCAAAGTAAAAATATATTTATATTTAAAAAAAAAAAAAAAAAAAAAAAAAAAAAAAAAGTCCGAGTCTCATTTAAAGCTAAAGACCTGTTTGTGGTGAGAAACATCCAATATATTACTGTTAAAAACATTATAACATCTCATTAAGAAAATAAACGTAATGTCTTACCCCAGCAACCGGAAAATGATGATGATTTCCGTGGTAAATTCAGTTCAGGATGTTGAAGTGGCTCTCCAGCGTTATGATTTTAAATGTCCTATCATATCATTGTGTCTTAACGTGAGGTGAACTCTATATTAATGGTTGTGGATGTGTCGGGCTGAAACATCCCGGTCTGTCCTTCATCATTGTGCGGTGTGTTCTGCACGAGCTCCGGCTTTTGTTGCCAAGCGTTTAAACCGGTTTGAAGCTGTTCTCGCTGGTCCTCCTTCACATTTCGATGCTCTAACTTCCTTTTTTATTGAGCGACAATAAACACAGCCTGACTGCAGTGTCAACCCAACATCGACCATTTCCCGTTAACTCCTAAACCATTACTTTTCGCTTTTGTTGAAATTATAAACGCCATTATATGTATTTACAGGAAGCGCGCGGTTTGCGCGTACACCGAAGGTAGTTTTCCTGCAACACGGACAATGTATATAAACCGCGTTTATGGAATTAGCTTAACGTAATTGCTTTAATTAGAATTTTCTAACAGTAAATTAAATTGTAAACACATGCCACGTGCATCTTTATGTATGTGCGCTGCAGTTCCAGTCCGAACCGGTTGATGACAAAACAGCAGTGACACGTGTTACCGGGATCATCTGCCTCCCTCTACATCTTAAAGGGAAGGGACCATTCGTATTTTATAGCTTCACTTATGTGACATAAACATAGCAACTTATGCGTTATTGCATCCAAAACTTGCCTTTAAAATGAAAGGTCACCCAAAAATGAGAATTCACCACCATGTAGTTCACAAGATCTACATTCTTCTATATGTGAAGAATGAAAATTGATAGTGGTTTAGGTAATTATTAAGAATATGTGACAAAAAAGACATTTTCATACGCTTTGGAAAAATGCATTTAAGGCAATGCAATGTCTTAATGGAAAAGTGAGTGCAGTGCGAATGCAAAAAGTATTGTTGCAGAGTTCAAGCTGTTCTCGTGCAATTTCCAGCTCTTTACTATCCATTTTGAGATCACATACATAAGTTTTAAAATGCACATTTTAAATCATCCATCTTCATCAAATCAGGCTCTTGAGATACTGCCAATGGGACTGACACTCATTTCTCACAGTATTAGACCAAGGTCTTTTGTACAGAGGGAATGCACTGCAGAGATAAAGGCTCATGGGGTTTTCCCTCACAGTACTCCCTCAAAATATCTCAAATGCCTTTAAGAAAACACTACATCTTGAGACCTGCAAATTAGGCTGCAACATGTACTAGGTGAGAGTGAAGATGATGTGTAACAATATCATCCGTTTACAACCAACACAGTGAAGAGGCGTCAGTTTTGCAATGCGACTGAACCAGCAGAACAATGTCAAAGCATTTATACTTAAGGCATTTAGCAGATGCTTTTATCCAATCTGACTTAAGGCGATTTAACTTCACATAGGAAAGCAAAAGACAGTGTAGGGTCAGAGTTTTTACACCATTTCAAGATTTCAGCTATCATCATAATCATTGATTTAATAACCAAAATAACCATTACATAATGTAGCAAGTTCTTACTTTACAAATGATGCAATGCAAACCAGTATTAGTATCTGTTGTGACAAACAAAATCAGTGAACCACATATTAAGGCATTAATAGTCTGATGTGGGGATAAGCTAGAGCAATACCACAGTGAGTTAAGGCTCAAAGGTGTCCTATCTGTTAATGATAGCAGTAAAATGAGCAAACGTTACATTCATTCGTCAACAGTCTTAAAAGGAAAAAAAAAAAAAAAAAAAAAAAGGTAGGTGGGGCTGGAAATGACCCAAAAAAAACAAAACAAAAAAACAAGACAAACACTGGTAAAACTGAAGTCAAATGAACAAAGTATTCTTCTATACAAAGATGAATATTTACAGTGACAATAAAACGGTAAACGAGAAAAATTATATTCCTGGTTCTAATGAATTGTGCTCTCAAAGAATACATGGTGAAAGAACGAAAGAAAAACTTCACAGACACACCCTGTATTAAAGGTGAAAAGCGCTAACGTAATGCTGCAGCAAACACCGTCTTGTTTTTGTGGGATGTTGTACACTTTTAGCGTTCACCTGGTCACCGTAACCAACTAACTTAAAGGGTTAGTTCACCCAAAAATAAATATTCTGTCATTACTCACCCTCATGTTGTTCCAAACCTGTAAGACCTCCGTTTATATTCAGAACAGAAATGAAAATATTTGATGAAATCCATGAGCTTTCTGCCTCTGATAGACAATATCACCATATCAAGGCCCAGAAAGGCAGTAAAGACATCATTAATATAGTCTTAATGTTATGAAGACACGAGAATACTTTGTTGAATAAAGTTATTTGAGCACAATTTCTTCTTCATGCCAGTCTCCTATGTTGTTTATGTTGTAGATGCAGTGCAGAGCTTCCAGGTTCTACATTAGAACGCAGAACGTACACGTGAGCAGCACAACATGCGTGTGATGCAGATGCAGGAGTTGGCCAGTAATGAGCTGGTCCTCTGATATAGAACAGAAGATTCAATGCAAAATCTAGAATAAAGCAGATATGTGTTTTTTTTTCTCTTCGGTTCATAACATTAAGGTTGAATCACTGTAGTCGTAACTTTACCACCTTCTTGGGCTTTTAAAGTGGTAATTGTTGCAGTCTATCGTTGGCATGAAAGCCTGAAATTTGTGTTTCTGGAGATGAAGGTCTAACAGGTTTGGAACAACATGAGGATGAGTACTTAATGACAATTTGATTTTTTGGGTGAACAAACCCTATAACTACAACCGACTAAAGAGTGCGTTTCCCAAGAGCAAAAACAGGTTCTCGTTGGTAACGACACAACTTGCGACCATAGTTGGCTTTGGGAAACGCACCCCGGGTTAGTACCAGGCAATGAATCATTGGTTTGACCTTCAGTAAATTTGCATGAAACAATTTGAAACACTTCTCAAAAGGGAATTTTACAAAAAGTCTATTTACACATGCTTTAATTCACTTCCAAATTCAGTTTTATACTTAGTATATTTTGAAGTAAGAAAACATATCACAGTGGTACCAGACACTGTTTAGCAGAAAAGAGCTGCAGGTGTGTTTGTAAAAAGAAATAAGACAAACTCTACACACACACACACACACACACACACACACACACACACACACACACACACACGTCTTTTCTAATTATGCTTCAAGTGTCTTGCTGAGATATATAAAAGCTTTTAGAACCTACCAGAAGGATTAAAGTCTGGCTGATGCCAACAACGCATTACATCTGCAGCAGCTGCAAAAAACACCAAGTCAACTACCGCAGAATGTTCTCATACAAACACTGCTAAAAGTGACTTACTGTCCAGAGCAGGAAAAAAAAAAACAAATTGCAATAAAACATATTTTGCATTAAGCAAAAGAAGCCTATTTTAAGGCTATATTTGGTCCTCAGAAAGGTTTCATTTTCTTTATGCAAAATATAATTTTTTTTTCTCATTTTGAGATGAAATATGACCTGGACATTTCTTTGTGAGATTCATCATTTAATGCTAAGTATTTTCAGCACGATTTGTGGTCTTACTTTCCGAATGTGTTCATGAGGTAACTATCAAATGCATACAGCTAATGTTTTTTTTTTTTTTAATCACTTTCTGAGACACTTCTTATGAATTATTTAACAGAAAATTCAACTGTAATATTTTAGTTTCATCAATAAAAGGCCATTAAGCGCTTTGACCACGATTCCATCTAGAGTACTGAACCTACCTACTGAACGTACTTGAGGCTTTCTGGAATGTCCTAATTGTCAACCCTGATTGATGCTTTTAGAGTGTCTAAACACGGGAAAAATAATAAACAAAAAATATATGACCACATCATTTCCTCAGTATTTTTTGTCCATCTATGAGCAAGCAATTTCTAAGAGATTGCCATGGGTGTAGATTGCTTGACATAAACTGACGTCAAAGCAGTAAGTACTTGCTAAAACTGTGCTGTACACTGAAGAGATATTCATTCCCTCTGAGCTGGAAATGCCTTTACCTCGTGTCTCAAGTGGACACCATAAATTCTTCCAAACACAAAATTATGAACACAAGACAAATTTATGGTTTCAGTGCGAGACGATGAAAATAAGTATTTCTAAGCCTTTGGCTTGAAGGATGTTACAGTGAAGCAGCTCTGTTTGGAGTCCTCTGCGAAGGCGCATTGGTCTATGGCTGCAAGGACTGCTGTTGCTGCAGCTGAGCTGCCTGGGATGTTGTTGGGTGTCCGGTGGGCGGAGGGGGAGGCGGTGGCTGCACGCCAGCATGCGTGTTGGGGGAAGGTGGAGGCGTGGGCCGCTTGAATTTGTCTGGACTGTTGCTTCTTCTTGGGGAGGGTCTCTGTGGGCGGAGAAAGGACAATGAATACACTAAATCATCTCGTCAGGGGATGTGACAAAACTGATGTTTAGAACAGCTGAAGATTCACATCAGCTTTATATAGTTCAAGCAAAAATCGAAGAACGAACTGGCGTGACGTCATTTTGAACAAAATCAGGGCAAAATGAAGTTCATTTGGAGTTTGTTTCTGGAGTGCAAAAGAGAAATTCTGAAAAAGTTCGCTCAGGCTGATAAACGCCTATATCATGTTTAATACCCTAAAGCTGCTTGCTTTAAAGGGCACCTAATATGGCCCTTTTTACAAGATGTAAAATAAGTATCTGATGCCCCTAGGGTGTGTTCGTGAAGTTTTAGGTCAACATAAATTTTTGTAGCATGTTAAAATGGCCACTTTTTGGGGGTGAGCAAAAACACGCCATGTCCTTGTAATTGCAAATGAGCTGCTGCTCCTGGTCCTCTTTCAAGAAGAGGACGGAGATTCAAGAGCTCAAGCACCAAACAGGACAATCTCAAGCACTGACGATAACAGAAACGGTCAGTAGGGATGTCCAGCCTGCTTGAACCAGAGTCGGACAATGATGCCTACAGAGCCAGTGAATACATGCTGCACGGGGACAGAACGTAGATGAATATATTTAATCAAGCCCCAAAAAATAGTTAATTTTTCCACATAGATTTTTTTGTTTTTTTTACATTTTTCATCATTTAGCAGACGCTTTTATCCAAATCGACTTACAAGGGGAGCAATCAGGGGTTAGGTGTCTTGCTCAAGAGCACTTTAGTCATGGTATTGAAGGTGGAGAGAGTGCTGTTCATTCACAATCCCCACCTTCAATTCCCAGGATTCGAACCTTCAGCAACCTTCAGGTTACAAGCCCAACTCCCTCACCACTAGGCCACGACTACCCATACTCATGTTATTCAACACTCATGTTTTGAGTGTGCAAAAAAAAAAAAAAATCAAAAAAAGATTTGATTTTGCTGATATAATGTTTTTATAGATTATTGTGTCCAACATGATAAAAATGTTATTTCCTTATCGTGATGGCACGGGAGAAGCTACACATTGATAAGTGGGGTAGTCGTGGCCTAGTGGTGAGGGAGTCGTGCTTGTAACCTGAAGGTTGCAGGTTCGATTCCCACGCCGACAGGAATTGAAAGTGGGGATTGTGAATGAACGGCACTCTCTCCACCGTCGATACCATGACTAAAGTGCCCTTGAGCAAGACACCTAACCCCTAATTGCTCCCCTTGTAAGTCGCTTTGTATAAAAGCGTCTGCTAAATGATGAAAAATGAAAAATAAGTCAGGCTGCATGCGTATTGTACGCACATACTATGTAGTTAGGTCAAGGGCCATGTCATCAGGTAAGGCTATGGATTACTTGCACAACTACTTCCACATACTACTTATTACAACGCGGGAGTTTGCGGTAAGAGTTCAGCGCACCTACATTCATGAGAACGCAGATCATTACGTTTTATGGCTGTTTCTCTGTGTTAACATGAATTATTATAATAATTATCTTAATTATCTTTTGCAACTGTGCATTCTGAATAAAAAATATTTCCCCACTAATCTGCAACGGTCCAGTGCTCGTCTTATCATTAACAGTGTTTTTCTCTTACTGATTGTATTTCATACCAGTTGAGTTTATATTTTTAAATGAATTTGACTGATAAAGGATAAATTGTTTGCATTGGTGCTTTTATTTCAGTCTTTTGAAATAGTTGAATGAATGAATGGACGAACTGTAATATTTAACATTGTTAAATTTAATGTGCTTAAACAGTAATGTGCTTTAAAAGTAGAGCAGTTTAACAATTTATGTTTAAGAGAAAGGGGAAATGAAAGTGTCAGTCTGAATGTTCTAAACATCTGTGGTACACCACTTGATCAAATCATTTTGAAATGGAATCAAAGTCAGATTTTAGGATGGATTTCTATGCTGATGAAAAAATTGACAGTGTACGACACTAGCAGACACATAAAAAACTTTGGGCATAAGAAGCGGAAAATACCCCGACAGACATGATGAAGGAAGGAACTCACTGCAATGCCGTGCGAGGCTCCAACGTGGACATGCAGGCCGGGTGTGTTGTAGTAAGACATGCCAGCTCGGGTCAGTGTAGTTGGCGGGGTGAAGCCCACAGTGTGACTCGCATATGACAAGCCTGCAAAACCAAACATAATGGGGTACACACACAAAAAAAAAAGAAAATTCACTGAAATGTGTTATACAATGTTGATGGACTGGTTGCTTTTTTTACACCCACACAGTAACAATAAATAGAGACTTAAGCTTTCAAAATTGAAAATGGACACAAAAGCAACATAAAAGGATCACAAAAGCGTGGTTTGTGTTTTTGCTGTATATTCCAGGTCTCCTGAGTTCGGAGGACCAGGAGTGCCACATTAAAATAAAACGATGAATCAATTAATTCATTTAATAATTCACACATAAAAATGTAAATAAATAAATCACTTTTAAATAGGCAAATAAATAGACGTATTTAAAGTTGTTTATTTAATTCCTGTTTTTAAACGTAGATTAATAGAACAATAAAAAAATACATTTGTAAATCATTTTAAATCTCTTTTTAAATGGCTGTTTAAATGCCTTTTTAAAACTCTTTTAAAAAAAGGATTTGCCAATTGCTTTTCTCTCTCGGTTTTCCAAACGCTTTTCTTTATCCATTTGTCAATCGAGTGCATTGGACAGTACACACGAGGGAGCAACCAATTAGCTTTCGCCTCCATTTGAAGAGCCGACCCTCTCTAGAAGAGTTCGAGCAACGCGATGTCAGGAGAATGCTAAATGTGTTTTTAGAAGTATTGTAGATGATTTGTCAGCTTTAGCTGATTTTTGCAAAAGAAATTCTCTCAATTATCATTTTATATGTAAAAGAGTTTTTCAGTTGAGGATAATTGTGGTTGTACAATAAATGGACGGATTTGGGATCAGTTTGAGGTCACTCAGTGACTCCGCGGCCCTCACGCTATGATTGAACTTCCAAGCGTTCTCGAACAACACCAGTCGTTGGATGTCGCTGAGGACAGTCCGACGAAAACCATTATAAACCTCTCCAAACACGTTCAGATTCGCCGGACACTTTGCGTGATCGCGTTGCTCGAACTCTTCTAGAGAGGGTGGGCTCTTCAAATGGAGGCGAAAGCTGATTGGTTGCTCCCACGTGTGGACTGTCCAATGGCATTTTAGCACTCGATTGACAAATGGATAAAGAAAAGCGTTTGGCAAACCGAGAGAGAAAAGCAATTGGCAAATCCTTTTTTTAAAAAGCGTTTTAAAAAGCCATTTAAAAAGGCATTTAAAATGCGATTTAAAAAGCCATTTAAAAAGCGATTTAAAAAGGCATTTAAAAGGCGATTTAAAATGATTTACAAATGTATTTTTTTATTGTTCTATTAATCTACGCTTAAAAACAGGAATTAAATAAACAACTTTAAATACGTCTATTTATTTGCCTATTTAAAAGTGATTTATTTATTTACATTTTTATGTGTGAATTATTAAATGAATTAATTGATTCATCGTTTTATTTTAATGTGGCACTCCTGGTCCTCCATACCCGAGTAGTTACGTGAGAACAGAAATTCAAGCTGTAATTCATCTCTTTTGACATGAAACGAGTTAACTAAGAGTGAACATGAGTGACCAAATAATTCAGACCAGTTTTGCAATTTTAATATAACAATTCGCTGAAATGATCTGATCTAAAACAAAAAACAATTCTCAAAATCGGCCACCGAACACCAACATTAGTTTGTTGGAGGAACAGACCAAAATATACCAGTTATAAAAAGCATATTTACCACACTTTAACAATGCTTTTTTGTCATTTTGGAGCTCAAAAGACCCAACCCTCATTTACTCTCGTCATGCTGAAAAGTGCAGAAAGGTACTATTCAAAAATGTACCTTTTGTGTTCCACAGTAGAAAGGAAGTCATACAGGTTTGGAATGACATGAGTTAATGATGATGAATGATTTCTAGCAATATAATAGCTATCCATTTATCCACATTTGCTTGTGGATTTGTTATAAAGTATCTGCCTAAAATATGAATGTTCTGTTCTGTTCCGCCAAGGAATGTTGGCCAGATCTTCAATAGCAGATTACAATGATCAGGTGAATCATGAAAGTTGCATGAAGTACATGTTTTTTTCAAGTAAACATAGTGTACCTGGTGAAATGGGTCTGCTGGAAGACGGGCTGTAGGGAATGGGGCTGGATACGGTACGGGGACGTAGGCCTTGAGCGGACATCTCATTGAAGTACCTGCATAACAACAGGTTGAGGTTAAAATGTTCACGAGTGAAATTAACAGGTAAAATCGAGCATCTAAGTGAAGCAGTGTGTGTTACATAAGGGAGGGCGATATTAGCAAAGAAATTGTATCTCAATATTTTTTGTTGATTACGATAATTAGAAAATATTTAGTGTTTTTGTGTGGATACCTTGGCTGGTTTAGGCCTGTCATTGACAGATGACTCCCAAATGGAGCAGTTCATGTCAAAACACATTGTAAACACTTTTTGAATGAGAATGCCGTTTTAAGTGAATATTACGACATGAGTGAAACACAAAACTGTTTACAAAAGAAATAATAGGTTAGCAATTAAATGTTCCACAATCGTGGAAATATTGGGATTAATTTGGCATACATTTAAGCGATTAAGCTATCAGGATTTTTATTCTGTTTTACATTCTGATCACATTCTGTTTGTTTTTTTTCAATGAATTTAACAAAACTCCATGAGTCATTCAACTGGAAACTCTTGTTTCTTTTCCCAAATCTTCCCATATCTCAATTGTTTTCACAGGTAATTATAAACCATTCTTCCTAGGGCTGAGCTATTCTGGACAATCTAATTGCGATTTTTTTTTTTAACTTACGATTATTTTTAAGCGCTTTATCTTCTGTATTATTCAACAAAGACCGGCAATAAATCATTGTATAGTCAGGGTGGGAATCTTTAGGTACCTCACGACCCAACTCCGATTCTGGGAGTCACAATCTGATTCCGAAACTATTCTTGATCTACTTTTTTCCTTATTAAATTGGATCTTATCAATAAAACATAAAATCTTTAGTACATCTGTAATGAGTACGTTTTAATATAATTACACATAAAAAAATGTAAACGAATTTTAAAACACACGTAGCACCCTCGCACATCTATGGCCAGGCATACAGCTATGTGTTACTTTAAAAAAAAAAAATACAAACAAAAAAAAACAATCATGTTTTACAGTCATGATATTATCGCAAATGCAATTAATTGTTCAGCCCTATTTCTTCCTTTTGTTCACTTGTAATTAGGCCAACTATATTCACATCCTTTACTGTAGTAAAGTTAAAAAAGCTGCAGGACAGATACCTTTTTACTTGCACATCAAATTCTATTTAACACAGGTTGTGCTTGTTATTAGACTTTAGCCAGGTCAGCTTTATTTCTTGAGCACATTTCACACAAGCTGGTGATTTAGTTTCGCTTTTACTAGCAGTGCAACATCAAACACAGCCTAAATGTCTTGCACCTGCAGAAGATAAAATCTGCTATTCAGACCTTTTACAACAAGAGTCCGTTGTTTTGGAACATCGGGAGAAGACGATGACTGAGACAAGAGATTGTCTCTGTCCTGCAAGTGTCCCACATCCCTCTCAAAGTGCAGAGCAGTATATATGACGACGCATTTATCTTTGTGGGGAAATAAGACAATTGCTTTTTTTTTTTTTTAACTTGATATTCAACTTTCTTATATTATTTAGGTTTCCATTATTTAGTAATATTCATTTCAATGTTTTACATGCAGTGGTGTGCTGTTTTACATGCAAGTTAAACAGATGTTTGAGCCTCATTTATTATTATTTTATATATCAAAATGTATATAAAATATAAAAATTTATATATATATATATATATATATATATATATACACACACACATACGCATACACATACTCACACACACACACACACATAGAATAATAATACTCTAGGCCCATAGTGTCACATATGAGGTTGGGCTGAGGGTACCTCTCATCGTCCATCTCCAGGCTGGACTCACTCTCAGAGAGCTGCCGGCACAGCGCCTCCCTGCGTTCCACCTCCCTCTGGAGCTTCCTCTGCAGGCGTATGTTCTCCTCCCGCATGTGGCGCTCTTCCTCTATGTACTGAGCCCTTTTCTCTGTATCTGTAAACACACACAGCAATGAGCTGAGCTTATCTTTATGTTAACTGCGCATTGGTTCACATGCATAATCATCAGAAAATCAAATGAGGTCAACATGACAAAAAGCATGTGACTGTATGAGAATGTTTTAGACCAGCTGATGGAACTGTCAAATTTGTTCTTACTTTACAACAGTCTGACATTTATTAATCATGTACATGTACATATAAATGTCACCATGGTAGCGTTATCGAATTTTTCTGAAACTGTTTTATGATAAAATGTCAACATAACTTGACACTCTCAGCTCTTCCAGGCCTACAGGTGAGGACTGTTGGGTAGAAGACAAGGATTTTATGAACCATAAAAATAAAGTGCTCAGCCTTTGCTCTCACAGTCACACACAGAAAAAATGAGACCACAAGTTCTCATCAAGCATGCCCTTGAGGACAGGGCCATGCAGAGTATTTCATAAGAGCAATGTGTCTTTGCTGTTAATGCACACAGTGCCATCTAGTTGATATGTACAGGAATGGCATGAAAACAAATCACTGGGATACAATGGTGAAAACAGGATTTGAGGAGGCTTTTTAATTGGGATGTGGAGGCTGGGTTAGGATGGTCAAGTTCACCATATCCCACTGGACACATTCTTTGCTTTTTATTTCTTTTAACTTTATTCCTGTGATAGAAAAGCTGAATTTTCAGCATAATTACTTTAGTCATCAGTCAAATGGATTCTTCAGAAATCATTATTATATTCTGATTTGCTGCTCAAGAAATATTTACTTATCATCAATTGTGATAAAAAAGTATCATGGTTTACACAACAATATTTTCAGGATTCTTTGATGAATAGAAGGTTTCTAAGAACAGCATTTATTTGTACCAGTAATCTTTTGTAACATTATAAATGTATATTGTCACTTTCTCTATTGCTAGATCTATTTAGTGCATGCTTGCTGAATAAAAGTATTACTCTTTTTTTTAAACTAACTTTAACTTGAGGTGGCACAAGTTATTAAAAAAGTAACTTTTATTTGTTCAAAATTTTAGTCAATGAATGAATTTGAGTCAATACATAAACCTTATTCCAAAAGGCGTCTTACCCTGCTTCACTATGGTAAGCCTGTTATACAAGTTTATATTTTAGACCTAGCAGGATGGTTTGCACGGGGAATTGCATACATGCATCGTTCACCCGTGCGCATCTCGTTATATCTGTAAATAGAGAAAAGTTACTCAAGCTACTCTGATCCATACAGAAGTGGAATAGGCCAGTTGTCACAACAAACAAGAAAGGCTGACATGGAGCACGCTAAATCTCGAACCACCGAGGAATAACCAGTTAAAAAAAAAAAAAAACAGTACAGACGACAATCTGCTGGCAAAAAACAACGTGATAAGGCTCATAATATACTGATAAACTGATAATACTTGTACTAAATGAAAACACTCCGATGTTTATAGATGGGAGTGCAAGAGAATAGAATGGAAAGATAAGCTTCAGCTATCTTACAAGGTTCTGAGAGAGTGTCTATGTAAATATGAAAAAGCAGCGAAAACGTCAAGTGCAAAATTTTTTCAGGGATATTTGGACAAAATGCTCACAGTCCACAGATCATTTTTAAAACAAAAAATACTATTATTAAAGCAGAATGCAGACAGTACTTGGGCATACAAGGAACAGCTCAAAGCTGGTTTGCCTCTTATCTTCAAAATAGAACCTTTCTGTTAAAATTGGAAACTTTTCCTCATCAATAGCTTCTATTAGATGTGGGGTCCCCCAAGGTTCAATTTTGGGACCAGTGTTGTTTTCATTGTATATACTTCCTCTTGGTTCTATTATTATTTAACAAATATAGCACTTTGTATCACTTTTATGCTGATGTATCTATCTACCCATAAAGTATGGAGATGATAAATCCGCGAAATCACTCTTTAAGTGTCTAAAAGATGTAAAATGCTGAATGAATAATGACTTTCTCCAGGTAAATGAGAAAAAGACAGAAATGATTATATTTGGTATAATCAATAGCTGTGCAAAATAATATAGCAACAAAACTAGGGCCTCTGTCATCCAATCTGAATAAAGTTTGACGGACAAATCAATTCAGTTGTGAAGAATAGTTTTTCAATTACGAAATACCGCTAAACTCAAATGTGTCTTATCTTTCAGTGATCTTGAGATAGTAATTCATGCTTTCATTTCTTCACATCTTGATTAGCTTGATAATGCTGTGCACCCGGGAGTAAGTCAGTCTTCATTGTCACGTCTTGAGAGAGTTCAAAATGTGGCAGCAAGGTTACTTTTAAAGTTCTGCATGGACTTGCATCAAAGTATATTTCTGAGCTTATAAATTTTAGTTGCATATGGCAATTTATGTAACAGTTCATTGTAAAGCATGATCAACTGTGAAGGGTCATTTCATTATGGTTGTTGTAGCGCAGTGCTGGAATTTATTTTCAAGGAAGTACCATGTCTATTAATGTGTATGGCAACAATAACATCTTCAGCTAGTCAGCTTGAGATCCTTTCCATCTAATGTGGTTAAATCTCTTAAGCAAAGTAGTAAACGCTTTATGAGCAGTAGGATAATCCCTAGCTCATTTTTTAGTTGTGAGAACAAACGTTCTTCTGCAAAATGCATGCAGTTTTGTTTTTATAAAAGCCAGAGGCCCAAAAGTTACATAGTGTACGTTTAAATTTTGATGAAAGTTTACAAGGGACAAACATTTCCTTTGGCATGTTCATTAGAGAACGAATCTGATGAACGCCATACAGTAAAAAAGGCTAATTTCATGTTATAAAAGGACAAAAAGCCGATCTAATGCAGTACTGGAACTTACGGTGTAGTTCTGAAGTGCGGAGGTTCTTTTTCAGACGCTCCACCTCACTCTTGAGGAACCTGATGTGTCGCATCATATTCTCAGGTGAGTCGATCTCCATGGAGATGTCTCTCGGGGACGGAGGAGCAGAAACAGGCTGGTCAAGCTTCTCCTGAAGAATCCTGCAGGGGTGGAACAAAACAGACCTCTAATTCTCTTTCCTTTAATCTAACATCTAAAAGTCAGGAAATAAAACTTACAGATATAACTTTAAATACAAAAATAACGTAAAAAACACAAAAGCAGGCATTCAAATGCATGTAGGGCACTTTAAATATTCAAAGTGGCTTCTCGATGTTCTCAGTTACAAGGTAGTGTTTTTCTTTCTGAGGTGAGCCGTGGCAGTGTTACTGACAACAGAATAGCACAGAGACCTTTTTTCTGCTTCCAGTTTGTCCATGCGTTTCCATAGCCGATTCACAAGAGCCTCTTGTTCTTGCTCTAAAGTGTTTTCCAAGTCGATCTTCTCACGTCTGAGCTAAAAGAACACAAAAAGTTCAAATACATGCAAAAATTTGAAAAGACTCACTGAGCAAAATTCAGTGGAGTTACCTGTTCTAAGGTGAGCTGTTTGGTGATTGTGTCGTTCTCCAGCTTCTTGATCTTCTTCATCAGTTTGTTCACTTGAAACTCTTGTTCCTGCTCCAAGTGCTGCTCCAGTTCAGCTTTCTCATGTTGTAACTGAACAAGACATGGAGAAAATGGACTTTAAACTGATTAAACATAGTGAGTGCTCAAGCCTCATATTTCTCTGTATTATTATGGAAAGGGACAGGAATCATATGGGCTTTAATGGTTTCCACTTCTGGCTTCTAATTACGTTGTGTTTTTTAAATGCAAGTTGTCATTGTATCAAGTGAGGTCCATAATACATATATTTTTAAAAAAAAATTGAGATGCATTAAATTGATTAAAAGTGACAGTAAATACATTTACTTAAAATGCTTTTCTTTTGAACTCTATCCATTAATCTTTAAAAAAATGTATCAATT
This sequence comes from Opsariichthys bidens, assembly GCA_037194245.1. Lineage (NCBI taxonomy): Eukaryota > Metazoa > Chordata > Actinopteri > Cypriniformes > Xenocyprididae > Opsariichthys > Opsariichthys bidens. The sequence goes on from CM074309.1 coordinate 5,517,248, forward strand.
TTCCTCAAAACAATAAGCAGAACAACCATTTTCAACATTGATAATAAGAAATGTTTTCTTGTGCACCAAATCAGCAAATTAGAACGATTTCTGAAGGATCGTGACACTGAAGACTGGAGTAATGATGCTGAAAATTAAGCTGACATCACAGGAATAAATTACATTATAAATTATTTAAATAAATTTAAATAGAAAACAGCTATTTACAATTGTAATAATATTCCGCAGTATTACTTTTACTGCATTTTTGATCAAATAAACACTTCTTTCAAAAACAAACAAACAAAAAATCTTACCGACCCCAAACTTTTAAACGGTAGTGTATGAAGTCATTAATTACACATTTCGGAAGTAAACTTCATGAAAGTTGTGCTCCAGTATTTATTTGAATACATTTCTGATTTTCAGTCTCAGCTCAGGAGAATATTTGCTGAATCTGAGCGCTTACAGCTGCATTTCCAACAAACTGCAACCATGACTCAACATTTACCCATCTGTGATGAAATATGCTCTCTCTTCCCCACTCCATCTCTGCCTCCTTTTCTCATGTTCCACAGGAAATTGAGGACAAACAGAATTCCCTGGACTCTTTTAGCCATAAGAAGTTCCTTAAAAATTGCACTGCAAAACAGTTCGCCAAAAGAGTATGAATGACTACCTCTGAAGGTGGATGAACCTCAAGAGTGTGGTGGAACTGGAAAGGGCCTTTATAGGAAGTTATTTCCTAGGTAGGCGAGCTCAAAACAGCCATCTATCACTATTAACAAGGCTGTATGCATGTTCAAATGATCCCAGAAGGCTGCTGATAAAACAACCTTTCCTCAAATACTTACCACTGAGCTCTGCACAATATTGAAGAACCCATCTTATTTTACTCATCAAGTACACTACATTTTCAATGCAATGTGTGCTCTTGAAAAACACTCAATGCTCTGGTAAATGCGTCAAATGTAATCTATATCAGCAGCCAGTTCTCCAGTGCCGAGCACAGAAAGCAAATCCCAGACATATATCAAAAGACAGTTGAGCACTTACTTGCATGAGTTTTCGAGAGAGCTCATTGGTGAGGAACTCTTCCTCCTTCTCATAGTTGACTGCTAGTGTTTCTTTCTCTTTCTGCAGAGCCTGAATCTTCTTGAACAGGGTGTTACTGATGAACTCTTCTTCTTGTTCTGCTCTCGCTTGCTAAAAAAAAAAAAGATGTTTTAGAAAGCGCAACAAGGTTAGTCTACAGCAACTGAAATTACATCAATAACTGGTAATAGTCGCTTCATTAACCTTATAAGTGTTTTCAAAACTGATACCAGCTGCGAGTTCTTGCTCTCTCTTCTCTCCGTCGACAAATTGATACACACCTGCAGCCTTCTCACTTGCTGGTATTATTTGCTCAAGTTCTGATACAGGGCCTGAATTTCAATTTTACTCAGTCCTGCTTACACCAAAAGAGTGCGCACCACCGATCTGTAAGTGCCGCGCACATAAAGCTGCGTCTCTAATGGCTTACTAGAAACCAAATAGAGTTCTTTTAAAAGTGGTCAAATACACATAAAATTAGGTTAAAATATCCATCTTGGTGAATATTCAGGTAAACAGTCCATTCTGGAATGCAAATAGCTATGAAAGAAAACATGAATCATTGAATCTGTGCGTAAGCTCTTAAAGGGTTAGTTCACCCCAAAATTTAAACATGTTCTACACCCGGAGCTTTACGAATCTTTTGTTTCGAATCAGTGGTTCAGAGCGCCAAAGTCACGTGCTTTCGGTAAACGAGGCTTTGTTACGTCATAAGTGATTTGAAAGTTCAATAGTTCACGTGACTTTGGTTCAGTTCATGAATCAAACTGACAGATTCAAATCGAAAGATTCGTAAAGCTTCAAAGCAGTGTTTTGAAAGCGCCCATCACCAGATAATGTTGAAAAGTACTTTTTTTTTGTCGTACAAAAAGTATTCTTGTCACGTTATAATATATTATATAATATATATATATATATATATATAATAAGGTTGAAGCACTGTACTCACATGAACCGTTTTAAATATGTTTTAGTATGTTTTGGGCATTGAAAGTGTTAATTACCTTGATGTCAATAGAGACTCACTGAGCCAACGGATTTCATCAAAAATATCTTAAATTGTGTTCTGAAGATGAAAGAAAGTCTTACAAGTGTAGAACGACATGAGGGTGAGTTATAAGTGACATCATTTTCATTTTTGGGTGAACTAACCCTTTAAAGTGACATCAGCCTAATAAACCTGCAGCTGTCTGAAGTGTTAATCAAAGAACATAAGACCTTGCTCTTGAATGAATAACTTCTGAAAATGTAATCATAAGCCTTTTTTTTTTTTTACAATAAATCTACACTGGATAGTCTTCACATTTGATTTTTGTAGCATTTCTTACCTGAATAGGTTTTTAGAATAAAAAAAGAATTCTTAAAAGACTTAGGCTAGTGTTTAGACCCACCTGAAAAAAAAAAAAAAAAAAAAAATTACTAGATTTAATAAATAGGGCAAATTAGTGTTGAAAGTGCAATTCCAAAAAAGCATCAACGCGAGTGGAAAGTTCTGCTCGTGATCTACTGACAACATGCAAATTAAAGAACACAGACTCAGCCGGATCATTTCCATAATGACCAACACAATCTATCAAGAGCAGCACAAATTAGCGTCTGGTTTAAGACATTTTAAGACATCATTAGACTTTTTAGGGGTGGTAAATAATGGTGCAAAACCAGTAAACAGACTAGCACAAACCTTAGTAAATCACACTGCATGATCATTTAAATACTCTCCTCCCATAAATTGTGTGTCTAAAAGGGAAACTCCAACAAATGCATATGAAATCAAATCAGCGGCAAAAATAAGTGTGCTCGTGCCTTTTCACTGTGTCTCTTTAGTAAATCCTGACAGTTTTTCAACGCCAAAAGTGATGCAAGCTGATAGTGAATCTGGCCCCAAACCTTGTATTGCACAATGTTGGCGACAAAACCCATTCCTTCACTTTGCAAGCATATGACGCATATAAAATGGTAATAAACGGTTGTGAAAGAGCTGACTTTGAATAAAACAATAAAAAGCTTTTAGTTAACCATGTTGTGGGGAGCATTTTTAATTATTATTCAGCCATTTGTACACTGCGCAGATAAGGATGCACAATTTGCTCCAGAAAAGCATTTTAATAGTTTTCACACGTCAAAAACTTGCTAATAATTAAACTTATTTTTAAAACATTTAGGGAAAGATTTACTAAACCGGGCAAATTAGTGTGAGACTGCAATCCCACAAAAGTGCAGATGGGAGTGTAAAGTTCTGCAGCTGATGTACTGACACTGCGCAAATTAAAGAACAAAGAAAGCAGCCTATTTCTAATGAAAATCTACCAAGAGCAGGGCAAATAATTAGCCCAGAGTTGCAAACGAGCAAAGCTGATGGTAATCAGGCGAGGGTAATCTAACAGGCGCGGCAAATTAAAAATAATGTAGCTTATGCAAGCGATATGTTCAGAAAGCCTCTTCCTCTGGCATTCCAAATAAATTAACACAAGTGGAGAACATTCTCTCTCTGTTCTCAGCAGTTTCTCTTACAATAATTTTTGCATCTGACAGGGAAACTCCTGCAAATGTTTATACAAAAAATTGCAATTAAAAAAAAAATGGTGTCCACGCCCTTAATGAATCCTGACAGTAGTTTATTTTAATGTCAAAAGATTGCTTGTGCAAGCTGGTATTAAATCTTGCCATTAGATTCTTATAAATTTTTAGTACGTTATGAAGAATTGCTTAAATGTGTGACACTTGAGACGAGAGTCGCACGGTTCTGGAACATACTGACCATCCCAGGTCAATCATTTAGCAACTCTGACAAGCACTGAAGAATCAATTTTTATAAGTATATAGGAAAGTGGCCTCTCTGACTAATGAATGCAGACCTAAAAGGATGAAGTTTGTTTCTAAATGCAGCTGCAATGATTTGGCGAAACACAGGAGGCAGTAAAAGCTGGGCAAGAAAACAGACAACATCATGAATGAATATAAATCAAGAGTTTCGGGACAATGGTTTGGTTATAATTTACAAGGACAAGCCAAGTTCGACTGACTTTTAGAGACCAATTCGCAATGCGCTCCAAATCCCATGCGAGTTACATAAGGAACTGAAGGTCTGACAAATTATCTTTCAACATATCGGTGTACCCATGCATTTATCTGCAGACCATAACCCTGAGAGAATAATGCCCGAGGATGGAGTCTATGTACATAAAATAAAGATAAAATCAACCCCATAAACCGCCCAATCAGCCACTTTTTAAGAGTACACATAAACATACGCTCATGAACAACCGTCAGATGATTATCAAATATTAACAATCAACCAAAACACACTGTATTGTACTGCGTTTTACAGTACTGTCGTATCAGTATATCATCAATATTTCATGCTCACAGGTTAATCAATCCATCATTCAGATGTGATGGTTTACATTACGCACTAAGTGTACTACATACAAAGCCTACAGCACCATTTAACAGTTCAATAAATTGATCCATTTAATATATATTTGCATATATTATTTCAGTCAGGTTTTAGCCTACAGGGTTAATCTGTACAACTTTATATATTAAGAGACAAATCATCAACTAGAGGGCAGATGACCCATATAACTAAACATGGCATGCAACATTTTAATAAAACAATGTATTAATTATTATGGGAGTCATAAGGATCGTGCTCCTATTGGTCCATTCTACTGTACGTCACAAAAAAAAAAAAAAAAAAAAAAATACGACGAACCGTGTGTTTAATACTACTTTTTTTGACTACTTATATAGATAATCATTTAAATCTAGTTAGTTATGTGTCAAAATTATTTTACTATCCCGATTTAATTTAATATTCTACTGCTAAGACTCATATTTCACTGACAGTTTCGTAGTCTGTAAACACAAACAAAACTTAAGTGGAGTCAATAAAAGGGGACTAAAGGGTTCTTGTTTAGTATTTTTTTTAAAAATAAGACATAACGGAAAACAGGTGACAATAAAAGCTAATCATTAGCACATTAGCTTTAGTGACGCGTAAACGAACTGTAACAGCTACTGTAAACGAGTTCAGCGACATACTAAATGTTTTAAACTCGTTATGATTAGTGTTTGCTTCCATATGGATTCAGGTAAATAAGTATTATTAGTAAAAACAGTTCTGAATGACTCACTATGGTGACACTGGCTTTGCGCAAGTCTCTATTCTCCTCCTGCAGAGCTTTACACTTCAATTTAAACGTCTCGAGCTCGATCTTCAACACTTTATTCTCTTGCTGTAAAGATGCCAGGCGGTTCGACAACTCCTCTAGGCGGAATGAAGAGATGAGGATGGAGGAGGACGAGGATGAGGAGCAGTGAGGGGTGGCTCCGTCAGTGTCGCTCTCACTCGCACTATCCGCCATCATTGAGCATCGGCGTGTGCGAATCAGTGAGAGGATGAGGAATGAAATACTGCTGCGGAACACCACAGCGACCCCTACTGACTTGATTTATTAGCGCGAATCGGTTCGTGCTGGAAATGGGCGGGGATTAGAGTTCAGGTACATGATAATAATAATTCTGCAGTTTTAAATTTTTAATGTGTTTTTACAATTCAAAGCTATATCTTTAAAAAGTCGTAGTTTTTATCTGAAACTTTCGCTGAAGTACGCATCGTTATCATGTGCAAGCTGTTCCTTTTCTCAGCGCTGATAAGGTTGGACCAATCACAATGGTTAGCTGGATTTGTGGTTACAGATTTTAAAAATAAATACCATAGATATTATTTAATTTTTTTTTTAATAAAGATTATTGTGGCATAGGTCTGTTTGTATGTTTCTTATCAATCAAATGTTGAAATATTACATTCAAATATACTTTTCAGTGTACAAACTTTCCTAATAATAATAATAATAATAAAAAGGCCCAATTTCTTCTATAGTTTTGGTAGTTTAAAAATATCACTAGTAATGTAAAACTAAAAGGTTACTTCACACAAAAATCTGTCATCTTGAACTCATCCTCGTGTCATTACTTACGTTAATCCTCAAAACACAAACACACACACACAGATGATATTTTTAATCACGTTTGTCCATCCTTCACTGTTAAAAAATTACTGTAAATTTTACAGTATAATACTGGCAGCAGGGTTGCCAGCCAGTTACTGTAAAATTTACAGTAGTGTTACTGTAATTTAATTTACAGAGTTTCCCTGTATTCTCTGATTACAGTAAATAACTGTATTTTTTTAAATTACGAAGGGTCAATTTACAGCAATATTCTGTAAATTTGAGTCAAACCAACATGTGACCCCAGAATGCATAGCGGTTTACAGCAATATGCTGTATTATTTAAAAACAGCCAGCGGCTGTAAAATAATGCTGTAATTTTTACAGCAATTCACAACAGTGTATGAAAGTCCACAGAAGCAAAATATTCAATCTTCAAAACGTTTAAAAAGAGATTTGAACAGTAATCCAAACGAATCAAGCAGTTTAATCCAAGTCTTCTACTTTTAAAAACATTAAGACATTATACAACCAAAAACATGTTGACCACTCTTCCTGCTGTGAATGCCTACAGTAAAGAAATGTATTTTTTTTCAGTACAATTCTATGTATACATTATGATATGGGGCTACATTTATACAATAACAAAACACTTTCTGGACAGGATGATTTGTATTACTTCATTGCAGTAATGAGAATTTGTGGGGGAAATATGTTTAATTATGATGAAAATAAATGATAGAAAAATACTAATGCTTATGTTTCTTTTGGTTTGAGGATGAATATGTCCTGGACATGACTTTCATAATGAGATTCCCCCATGTAAATGTTGCAATGCTTCGTGTTGAACAAGAAAGAAAACACAGTGAGGGTTTGAACACAATTTATTATAAGCTTAAATAATTAATTTGATCATCCAGTGTATGTTTGTTTTTTTTCCATACATATGTTTGTTACCAGATCTATCATCCATTAATGCTTGGGTGATTTCTCAATAATGCACCAAAACCAAAGTAAAATTCCCCCCAAAACCACAGCAGCCTTGAAAAGTAGTAATACACTGCTAGAATGATTACAAATGACAGGCTGACAGAAAGACTTCTACATCTTAGAGCCAGTACACACGAGAACAGTTAAAAGTTCACCACGGCAGTCGACGTGACGCATTCTGGTGAGCATTCGGATTTCAGTAACTGTCGCTCTCTGTAACTGCATAGGGAAACCGGCGCTGTGATGTGATGTGATGGGACACAGTGTATTTTAGTGAAGCTGAACAATGAGTAAGCGGTGGTCTGATACTGTCATGTGTCATCTTTCTAAAAAAATAAAAAACCGTGAGCATTATCAAGGCTGTGAGTGTACGCATACAGAACGTCATTTCCCCTTCTCTTGTGTGTTATGCAGTTTAGAAAAATCAAAATAAAGTGTATCACATGCATGAAAATATTAGTACTCTGAAGAAGTCTTCGAACAGAACTACAGTACCACCGTAGTAGGTTTAAAAGAAATATCAGTTGTTAAAATCAAGCTGGATTTTTTCATTTACAAACATTTTCTGCTAATAATTATACAAGTGCATGTGAAGCGTTCCCTTAAAATTGGAATCAGAATTGGTAGTTCATTCCTACACACTTGCCAGTGCATTAACAATATTGTGACCCACTTTCCAATTTATACAGTGTAATTTATATACATCATAAGTTCCAACAGCATTATACACCCCGACATTATGGGTCCGAGAGGGGAAAAAAAAAAAAAAAGTAAGGCGAGTGTTGAAGGTGATTCAAACAAGTCCCTCCATTTCTGTCAACCAGCATTATGTTTCGTGGCCTCTTTGGTCACGGAAGTGCTTCGGCGCGTCTCGCATCGGACGCCCCCAGTCGATTGAAACGTCGCACCAACAATGTCTTCTCGACCGTTTGCCATTATTGACAGAAACAAGTTTTTTTTTTTCATGCTCATGCGAAATCAAAAGTCGTCTGGCTGAAAACCGTTTGTTTTTATGAAAGCTGCAGACACACGTTCCTCATCCCCTGACCTTGTGCGAGTTTCCAGTGATCTTCCTCCCAGGAAAATGTTTTTGAAACACTTTCAAATCTGAAAACAGGACAAAAAAAATTTATTTTTCACATAGAAAATTAAGACCACCTTTAAGAACATTCAGATGTTTTTAGACCACTAAATGGGAAATCAAATTTGCCTTGATCTTTTGACATATAAGAGGTCTTTCAGAGCTTAAAACGTCCTCATTATAAACAAAGCATTTATTTAATCAAGCTCCAAAAATGGCTCATATTTGTGACATTACATGGGCAAATACAATTGCATATGCTTGCCTCCAGATCAAGACATTAATGAATAGTTTTGACTCGCATCACAAGCCCCACCCACTCATTCAGTCGCTTAATGACTGACACTTGCCAACACCGGATGCAAGAGTTGCGCCACATCAAATATAAGACATCTGAAAAAACAGGTTCATCTTATATTCAGGGTCTAGACTTTTTTACATGTCAATAATACACCCACAACAACAGGTGGCGCCGAATACACGTAAAACAAGTGTGTCCAAAAATACAATGTGTCAGAGTGTAATAATGTGTAAAAAAGATCGCTAGGGCATAAATACATTCTAAAAATGCTAACAGTTAAAGAAAAGCTCACTTTAAAGAGGCGTGTGACTGTCATGTCTGCGTGCTTCGATGATGGGACCAAATGGAAGAGTGTAAGAAAGTTCGCTTTGCTTTAAAAAGCCTTCAGAAGGCTTGTAAAAAAACTTCAGGAGGATCCCAACATTGAAAAAAAGTGGGTGGTTTATTTTAAAGGCATCCTAGATCGTGTCAGAGGATTAGGGTGTGCTTCTCAAATGGAAGGCTGCATCCTACTGAGCCTGTGTCCTTCCTAGTCCAGTCCTTTGAAAGCTCGTAGACTACAGTCCTCCTCAGCATTAAAGAAAAAGTTCACCCAAAAATTCTGTCATTATTTACTCACCCTCAAGTTTTTCCAAACCTGAATGAATTTCTTTGTTCTGCTGAACACAAAGAAAGAATATTTGTATACCCTTATTCTTCAGAAAATCTTCCGAGTTCAACAGAAGAAAGAAATACATTCAGACTCGTTTTATGTCAGTTTATTTTGGTGAATTCAAATGTGTGCAAAGGTGGGTGATTTAAGGCCGCGAAAGATCTGATGTGTCCTTTAAGAAGGCTGCCTTCCAAGGATCCTTCAAATTAAGATGGCCTTCAGTGACATTTTATGACATGGCAGCCTTCTGTTTGAGAAGCACCATATACTGTATGTTTGTTTGGAGCATTTTATTTAGTATAATGGAGAGTTTGCAAAGAATTTTTTATTGATAGATGAAGCAGTCTGGCAGCAGATACATCGCAAACCGTAAGTAAACGATTTCATAATGCTTGTAAATGACGGTTTTATATGGGTGTTTTCAAAAAACATACTCACATGCAATTGCAAGTGGGCATTGATGCTGTTTCCTATGCTATGACAATAGCCAATCATAACAAGCCTTAAAGGAGCTGCCTTTTAAAAACGGACCATTTCAGACAGAGGGTCAGAATGAGGATTGATATTTTGTTTCCATATAGTATATACACACACATCTATATATCACATGACCTCTTTATATGACAACCAGGAACATTTAGATCACACTTCCCCAATTGCTGGATGCTCAAGCAAGCATAATTTTCATTTTTAGGCAAACTATCCCTTCAAGGAAAGTCTTTTCGTAAACACTATAGAGGTGTTTTGATAATTTGTGAATTTTGCCTCAAAATCTAAAGAAAAAAAATCACAAATAAAATTAAAATATGGGACGGACTGAATATATCAACTTATTTTTAAAACAAATATTTTTTAACATCAACTCTTGATTTGATATACAGTATAGATTAAACAAAATCTAATGTAATCTTGCAAATAATAAAAAAACGCTTTAAGGGTTAGTAAAAAATAAATGTTATGACATAAAATACATAAGAAATATTTATGATTATAAACTGGTTCTTGGCCACAAATTAAATCGAAGCAAACATTAAGTAAAAAAAAGTTGTGAAAGTTTAGATGTCCAGTCAATGTGCAAATTCACAATGCAAGACCCAAATGACCCTTCAAAACACTCTGTCTTGGTCTGGATACAGTAAGAGAACAATTGCATGGACTAATTTGCTGTGTCTGCATGTCATCAGTGGGCTGTGGTTCAACTGGAAAAATCGCTGTAACAAAGCACATTTCTCTGGTGACTATTGTGTTGATGAATATACACAAAAGCTGCCGGCTGATCTGGCAGGATTCTACTCTGCACTGTTTTCTACCCATTGACTTCCACTGACCCTTCCTAGTTTTATGCCTATGGGCTTACCAAAAAGAGCACAACTGTTTGTTACGATTGACCCTTTTCCTCCCTTTGTCTTCCTTCCTTCTTTTTGCCCGTCCCTCCTTCTCCAGCCTGAAATGACAGAGGCAGATAAAGTATGTTAGAGATGACTCTAAAAGAGCCGACATTCAACGCAATGTCTGTAGGGTCATTGTTCCCAATGTCCATCCATGGTAGCACAAGCAAACTCTATAAAAGGAAAAAGTAAATTAGTCCCAGAGCACATCAACAATATTCCTTCAAATTTGTGTTCTTGTTGAGCAAAACGTATTTTTATAGAAATTTCAGCCACAACAGCAGAAACACCACCTGTGCAGTCGGTGTCATTCTTTACCAAAAAGTCTAATAAAAAATGTTTCCATATTTTATGTAAAAAACAACTTTCCTTATTATAATAATAATTATAAATATTATTACATTTATTATAAATAGATATGCACAAATTCCTTAGCAGATCAAGGCAGGTGGAGCTGGGGGAGGTGGAGGGATTCAGAACTCTGAACTAGACAATTTAAATGCTGAGCAAACAATCTCACTGGCTACAGGATCACGAGAAGTCAATGAACCTGCGCCCTATGCTGTACTGTAATTGTGAGGTAACTCAAGATAAAACTAGCTTTGTCAAGACATCTGTAGCTTTTATTATGAAAAGTAAGCCATGCTCAAAAGAAAACGAGACATTCCTAAAAATGTCAATGGCGTCTTTGGGCCTCTGTATCTGGAAATTTGTTTATTATACGCATTTATTTGTTGTAGGATGCAGCCTAAATCAATGCAGCTTTAGCTGAAAATCAATTGACATGCGGATGGACTCCAGCTAAAACCATTTAGCGGACTGAAGCTTTTTTTCCCCAAACATTTTTGATCTGCTTTTCCCACAGCTAGGGAACACAACACATCAATCAACACCGATCAGTTTTCCATTAATGAAGCCACATCAAACCAAAATCTTGAGTTAGAGTTCTAATGCAACATGTTTTGATCACTGCAGTCCTGCACTAGCATTAGCTTCGGCATCAGCACTGCACACAAATCCAACCTCAGTGTGCTCTCTGTGGGGCCTGGGGCCCCCCTCTTCTTCCTGCTCGGCCCTATTGGCCTGCCGGGAACGTTTGCCACGCTTTCTCCTGCCTTTCTCCTCAACACCAGCAGTGCGACGCACCACTTTACGGATGACCTAAGAAAAGGGGGTGGAGTCACAACTCATGGTAGTGGTTTATCCCCATATGGGGACAGAGGGAAGAGAACAGACGTGGTAAAGTGAGGAGATGGTGACACGGCTAGGGATGGGCATGGACATTACTTTTCTGGTGACTAGGTTTCCATCTTCGTCAGTGTACTGCTCCTGTGTCATGGTCTCACCAGGGATGTTTTTGGCCTGATCACCCTGCAGAGGTGGGATGCATGATGAACACAGATCTTTCAGTTTGTTTTGATCTTTGACTCAGACACACACACACACACAGGGTCTGTGAGGACATCTCTAAAATGTGTTAATTTCAATTTCATCTGGCTAAGAGAGAGAAAGAGAGCTTTCATCAGATGTTTTTTGGCGTAAGTTAATGTAAAGATTCAAACCAAACAAAAAGGAAACAGCATGAGTTAATTATCTTATGCAGGGTTTCCTTTAAAAGACATGCCAAAAGCTTCACTCTTCAATTTATCCAGTAAAATTGGTTCGGTTAAAACCAAATCTGTAAAATCAAGATGCATAAAATAAGGTTTCAATAAAGCAAAGGTTAATTTTAATATGAAGAATTAGTAGTGATGCTTTAGGAAGCACCTTTAATTAAAGGTAGGGTAGGCAATGTTTTAAATTAACACTTTTTGTTATGTTGGTTGAATTTCTCTTCATATCCTAATAGCAGTCAATGATAGAAGTGGTCTAAATATTAAAAAAACGATATATCTTCTGTCTCAGGACCAAAAATTGTTTGTCCAATCTTTGCATTGGGTCCTACCTGTGTGTCAACACAAGTATTTCCATACCTCCGCACACCCTGATCGCGCGGACATCACACGTCACCAGCGCATTACGTAAGGCTATATGCAGAGCGGAGTTGTAGACAGACAGTCACAGAGTGCCCCCCCCCCCCCCTTATGCTATCAAAGCTAGCTTGCTATTGCTAGCCTCTCCGAAATTGCCTACCCTACCTTTAGTAAAAGTAGAGGAGAAGAAAATAGAGAGACAAAAACACTTCAGAAATCACAGCAACTTCTTCATGAAAAGTGGCAGTGTGCTAATCACTTCATTTCCTCTTAGCACACAGACTAAAGCACACGCAAATTCCGTAGCACACAAACCGGCGCAAATCTACAAGAGTACCACACATAATACCTTCAGAATCACTCTTCGCCGATACACTCTGGTGGTGACAGTCTCTTCCTCATCAGAGCTGGATTCATTATCTCTACGAGCTTCCTGCTAGAGTCAGGTCAGCACATTACAGCAGTCCATGAGCCATCAAGCTCAAATGAAATATAATGTTCTTCAAGTTACAGATCTCAAAAATTGACAGTGGCCCAGCCTTGATCATGGCTATTTCTTCTTTTAATGGAGTTCAATCAGGTTTTCATGTGCAGTTATAATCAGTCTAAAGTGTTTTTTTTTTTTTATATAGTCGAGCTACAGTCTATCCAAGTATACATGATGGTTTTGATGCTTAATAGAGTATTTCAAGTATAAAATACACATCACACATCAAGCGCAAAATTCCAAGGTCAATTGTAGTCTGATTTAATGTGTATACATGCTGGAAAAAGCCAAGCTACATATTGTCTAGGTCTGTTAGCCCATCTGGTATGATTTCAGTCTGAAGATATCTTTAGAAGTTCCCTGAATTAATATAAGTATTGAACGTATGTCTCAATTCACTTCCTAATTCCTTTCAGGTTCAGGGATTCAGGTACTAGCACAAGTCTTGGTCTACTAGGACACTGAATACTCAATTAGCTGTGACACAATTACAAACTTGTACATTAAACCATAGCTGGGATTGCTGCAACCAATATCTTTTTGGTAATATTTACATTGTTTAATGTGCAGCTTCACTGTACCTTGAATCTTCTGAGACTTCAGAGAGCAGAGAAGACCTAGTGACATTTGCAGTAAAATAATATAGTACAAAATTTTCAGTGCACTGGAATTTTCAAGGAAGAACCCAAAAGAAATGGATGACTCCCTGGGCAGTGTACTTAGTTCTGGACAAAGGGACAGATCGAGACACTCTGAGCCATGTGAGTACATGCTTGGTGACAAACTTGGTTTATCTATCTTAGAAAATCTAAAAGTAATATCTGATGACGCCAATCAAAGCATTGGTGTCATTTTTTCTAGGTCTCACAGAACATTGTACCTGGACTTTAGGCTCTGAAACTTCCTCCTCCCTGTTGTTTGGTCCTCTGTCCTCCAGAGCCTCACTGCTCACTTCCTGTCTTCCAGAGTCTTTCCTTGCTTTGCCCTTTGGTTTGCTGGAAGACTCACTGGCATCTGGCGATAAGGCAGCTTGGGCTTGGAGTACTGGATGTTCCCCATTTTGCCTCTCAGCTTTTACTCCAGGTGTTGAGGACATTAGCTCATGACTGTGGATGCACAGAAGTTTAACATACATTACTTGATTGCTACCTAACCTGCTGAGCTTGTGGAATAAGATGACTAGAGTTTGTTGATAGAGGTTACAGTACCTGGACTCTCTTTGCCCTTGTTTATCAGTACCCAGTCCTTGGCCAGAAGTTGCCGTCTTTGCATTTGCACCGGATGTCTCACTCTGCAGACCTGAAATTGAAGACATATCTTTTTCTGCCTGCTGCACTTGGGAGAGGATTGCTTGCAGCCTCTCCTCAGTCATCTCCTCATCCTCTGAGCCTTCCTCCAACTTAATGTTCTCCAAGAGAGACTTTATCTTCTCTTGGGTCATCTCTTCATCAAACCCAAACTTGCCACTCTCGCCAGAAGCTTCACCGGCTGAGGCACAAACAGGAATCTTATGTTCCTGCTGCTCTTTTACTGGGCTGTTTGGGAAGACATCTGATTCTTTGGAGGTTCCGTCACTGTCACGTTGTTTTGAGGGGGGCACAGGTTCGTGGCTGACACCAAGGTCATCTTCAGCTGACCCATCCTCTTGGCCAACAGACTCTCGACCTTCAATAAAGCTGTCCTCTGCCATGACAGTAGGTGGCTTGGTATCTGTAGAGACTGGGCCACTAGTGTTTTGCAAGGACAGTTCACTGGGTCTAACAGGGGCACTAAAGGAGAACTTTAGCCTACTGTCCTCGCTAAAGAAATCATCCTGACGAAGAGGGGTAGGGGGTTCATAGGACAACTCTGAGGGGCTCTTGAGCTCCAGTTCAATGTTGTGGTAACCTGAGTGATACAACACAATGAGATGGAGGAGTACACCACTTGTACACAATGCCACAATTACAGATGTTATGACAGAGGCCTTTGAAAATGTCATGGAGGAGCATGTTGGTGTTAGGGTGGTCTTCTGAATTTAATACACCCTAACTTTATGGCTTTTAAGGAATATTCTGGGTGATCTGCAGAAGTTACTCCAACTAAAGTAGTCCCACCTTAAAATTTAGATAACTTTACAACTCAAATAACAAACACTTTTTTACTGATAAATAGAGGGTATGCATTGACGTTACTTTCCCACCAGAACACGCCCCTCAGCCAGACTGAGTGGCAAAAGAGCCTGCTACATGACTGGATTTAATAGGGGAAACTGCGAAAACGTGAGTAAAACAAAGGATTAAACTAAAGGTTGGACTCTGTAGAGTTCCTATAGTTAAAACTAAAGATACAGTAATCCATGGATATGCAGCCAGGAATCGTGTTTCCAGACATATATTATGTATATTCATATAAAAGATGGATTTAGACCTACCTATATATATTGTTCTTATATATTGTATATAAGTTATTGTCTGTGTTTATTTAAAAACACCCAATTATACAAAATAAAAGATGGTAAATATTCAATTGCTGAGTTATCAATATAATATACAACAATTGGGTATGATTTTAGCCCAAAATTCAACATATTGATAAAATGATAACTGCAAATTCACGTTTCGCTGCCTGCAGTCCAGTTGTTTCTTTGAATTGCAGCGATCCATTTGCTTATCTTTTCTTTATCCTTTGGCAGTCTGTAAAAATATATCACAAAATTCTTGTCAAATCTATTTGTACAGTCAATCGCAGAGCTTTTCCCCGTTTTGGATGTGTTTTGTGTGTTTTTCGTGCAATTCACACTGAAAAACAATGCCGTAGTCTTCTTGCCGCTCACTGGGCGTAACCACAGTCACTCCGGTCGACAGCGATGTCACGTGCATACACTCTATACTTTCAAGTGATTTAGTAAAAATACAAGCTTCATAGTTTGCCTGTTAAATCTTCCCCATTGACACCTACTGTGTATGGATTATTGTAAGTTTGTTTTCAAAAACAAACTGGGGAAAAGTTACTTTCTGTGGTAGTAGCGGATAGAAAATAAGTTAACCCAGAATATTCCATTCCAAATAAACCATTAAGGTAAGCAACATATAGTATAATTAGTATTGTTATAGATATCTTATAGTTCACCATGTTATTTTCAAAGGCAGATAATTACAACACTAAATATAAAGTTCTGGAACAGTGGGGTCTTGACGTAAATGGAGGAAGATGGGCAGTGATGACGTTGAAGAGGAAACGGACTGAGATTGTTCGGTCAAGACTTTAGGGATAGGAGATGAAGTAGGGGCAGTAGAAACTATCATGGACACCAGGTTGCAGAGAAATGAAGCAAGATAAGATGTTGAACAGTGTTAGAAACATAAGACTTATCAGGATGATGTTGCTATATGAAGATAAGAATGCAGTGTTAATAGAGCGAGTTACCATAGCATGAATGAAGAGCTGTAGCAAGAGCTAGCACTGATTTACTCCACCAAAGAAAGGGAAACTATGCTACAGAGCTGCCCCATTGCGCTTTGAAATGAGGCAAAAGTGGTGCTATGAAAGAGTTGGTAGGCAGTGGAAAAGCAGCTGGTCTGGATTTGAAGCAGAAGCACTCTATCAGGAAGGTTCAGAGGATTCTGGGATACTGAAGGATCGGGCAGCCTGACAGCAAGCAGACATTCCATATTAGCCAGAGCCATGCTATCGATAAAGCTTCCAAACTACTGTATAATCATTATACATTAGCACTACACATAGAGAAACATTAAGGCAATCATGCTGTAAAAGCAGGTTGGATATTATTATGTTTTCATGTATGTTTAATATCTCAGAAAGTATAGTGAGGAAACAGAGTAGAGAAATTTAGAACACTATTGCTATTGCTAATAGTTAGTTGCTATTGTTTTGTGGAGTATACTCTGTATACACATAAACATAATGTTAATCTTAAAACAGTATGAACCAAATCTTAAACCCATCAGATTTGTCACACAAATAGTTTATAATATGTTCCAATAAAGCACACTTTTCAGTGGCCTTGGATTTTTCAGTGCCCATTCAAGAGTTTTAAAATATGAAACAAACGAAGAATCACATTACAAACTTTGATTTGGAAAAGAATGTGAAATTCTGACAAAATGACCGCATTATAAAAGCTACTGATGTATAGACATTGATTATAAGTATAAAAATAATTTTCATATTTACACAAATATTTAATAAGTGTGACAGGGCTGAGACTGACTCATTATCATATTATCATATTACAGTTTATTCAATTGTTTCTCTATTGTGAACTTATGGATCCCAACTGTTGATCCATAAAAATCGATTGTAATTTCCACTATTATTAAGATGGGATTAAGTTTTGATTCGGCAATATTTTATGTCATGTACTACATAGCTGCATGCTTTAATGCCTTCATACAAACATACAATCATAATAACTCTATATATATGATCACACTGATCCCTGACTGGTCCAACACCAGGCTGGGAAATAACAGTGTTGATAATTGGTGAATCTAATTGACTAGAAAAGAAGACTGAGATTTAAACTTAAACTTGAGTTTAAGTTTATACTGGGTTTAAATTTAGAGCAATAAGTGTTTTGCCATGATGGTTCTATGAATCTACAGATTTGTGAGAGACATAGAGAAGTAGAGTTCAGGTAGATGGGGCTAAACTTTACCATCAGCCTGCTCCTGGGAAACTGCGCTATCATCTGCAAAACACCTTGTGCCTGAAATGTTACCATAGTCAAATATCGGCCCTTCCAGCAATGTCACAATATCCAACCGATTGATCTTAGTCAGGACTGCAGATAAGGCATCCGCTGAAAGGAGAAATGAAAATATTTTCACGGTTGCCCATATCAGATGAACAATAACTTATGCCTTTACATTATAAACAAAGTGATTTCTCATATAATGGTTGAGAAAATGATTTCTGCCCACACCTTAACCATGCTTCTCTCTTCCATATGATTAACCCTCATTCAGAAAACATGTAGTCCATAGGCATACTTACTTGTAGCATTTTTACCATCTCGGCTAACCCATTTCTTTAATAGCATGAAACTCTGAGCTGTCAATGAGTTGGGGTTTTCCACTCGGATGTGATTTATCTCATCAACCGAAAATTCCATTTCCCTGGCCAGCTCTGCAACACATTAAAAATAGATTAACAACTCCTCTGTCTTTACCACTCCCCCGTACACATGTGCGCAGTACTGCAGTGACTGCAGATGGCACACCCTACTGATCACAGCAGCACCGATGCTTTGAGAAAAAACAACAACAAAGGCAATGACGTATGTGCGCAACAAAGTTAATAATAAAAAACAGCATTTAGTCCTAAAAATGAGATATACATTACTTTAATAAATTGCTACTGCAGATATATAAACAAGTATATTTGTGATTAGGTGGTTATGTAACACTTTGTCCTCTAGGTGGTGTCATTTCTTACCAGTCCAACTTAGACCGAGATGATCCGCCACAATAGCCATCCGCAAATCTGTTCTTTCACAGGGGCTCTGAGGGCCTGAGAGCAAAAGATGGAAAGTCATGAAAATCTTTTAAAATGTATGTTATTCAGAGATGTTACAGAAGTAATAAAGCACACCCTATTCTGATCAAGCAAAGAGAATTAAAAGTCTTAGGGAGATTTTGCCGTACTTTGGCCATATCCGAATTACACTTTGGGGGACTTTGATCAGAAAAGAGTTAAAAAATATTTTGATAAATTTGTCAGTGGTTTTAAGGTGTTAGATTTGTGAAGAATGCATCCTACCAATCTAACAGGAAATGTTTAAACCTTCTGACAGTATAATCTTCCCAGAAACAAATAAATCACAAAGAAAAAAGACACAAATCTAATGTCTCTACAGCTACAGCAGAGATTCAGACGTGAATTCACAGTATCAAATGACATGCGGCATCTTCATTGATGTGCTAGGACTGTGTGTCTGCGTGGGCTCACGAGATCTACAGGCTTCCTTAGCACTTTACAAGAACTACAAACCAATAAAAATGGCCAGCAACCCACTAACACTGGCATGCTACAGTAAAACTGACTTATCCATAGAAAGAGATCTGAAAACAGGTTTAGAGACCAGTACACAACACAAAGAGAGAGAAAATGACAAATGACAGAGATGACATCTACAGTCAGGTCACACCACAGGCAATCACAACGGTTCATGCAACTAAGATCATACAAGTGGAAAGTTTTACAAACTAGGCTCGATCTCCACGCCGGGGGCCACTTGAGGCCCAGCACCCTGACTGCCTTCACCTCCATCAGTCCTCCTACTCCTCCTCCTCCTGTCTCTGCCGGACTGCTCAACCTGTGATCTCACGTCTCTAGCAGACCTGGATGTACTGGAGGGCTGCGATGCTTCTGACAAAGATGTGTTCCTTGATGTGCTGCTTTCGTCATCCTTATCATATGCCTGCATCTTTTCTCTTCACTGGAAAGGCGGTCCACAAGCTTTACTGCACTACTAGGTATAGAATGACTACTAGTACTTTTGCCAAACTCACGTAAAGTCTCCTGACCACATTTACTGCCTGATCTGCTGACTGGACCGGTTTTCGATCTTTTGTTGGCCGTTATCGCTTTGGTTGGCTGTGTTTTAACTTTCTGTTTGGTCATTGTTGTAGTCCTACATTTCCCCACTGGTGAGGAGCTAACATTTTTGACCTTCACCATTGGGATCTTAGATTTAGGCTTCACATCTGGGAATGGATCTAATCGATTCCTGGCAACCCATCTAATTTTTTTAATTGGTTTCGAAGATGTTAGATCGTTTTTACAACGCAGTGGTGGATGAGGGATTCTCACTGGCAACCTAGACTTTGGTGGCTTTCTTTTAATGTCTTTGCACTGGGAGATTATATCTTTATTCTCTATACTACCATCTCTGAAAATGCCAGTGTCCTTTCTGACTGAATCCTCATGTTGGCTTATTACTTGAACTGAGCAAGGCTCAGACATTGACAGATGTTCGGTTTGTACATTGCTTTGTAGCAAGCAATGTGTTCTAGCATTTAAGGCCTCAAGATTATTGCTATTACTGCAAATTCTGGAATTGTTGCAAGTTGTCTGGAGGTATGCTTGCAACTCTGCCCTCGATGAGTCTGTCCTTTGATTGTACTTGCTTGTTCTACAGGTTTCTGGTCCTATTTCATGTGCAGCCTCTGATGTTTGACCTTGAGAACTATCCCAGTCTACACAAACGAAATCTCTCGTCTCAACATTGGAAGTTTTGAGTCCTATCTTAAAAGAAGAACACAAAGAACTGACTTCCGAATAGGGGGGCGGCTCCATGTCGTGAGATGTGTCAGAGTGGTCAGTGCATATCTGAATGATATTGTATGATATAACAGTGTTGTCCTCCATCTTAACTTGTGCTCTCTCAACTATCTGTGGATTTGAGGTGACTACATTTGGTTTTCTCACCCCATCCCCTATTCTCCCTCCAAATGTATGCTCACCAATCTGAAAAAATTGCAGCCGCTCTTCAACAAAATCCCGTTTGCTCATGTCAATCGCACCACTGCGGGTCATCTCAAACATCTTCCCTTCGTGGAAGGGGAAAGGGTTAGGCTCGCTAGTTGGTGTGCTCTCATCAGTTGGGGTTCTTGCAGGAGTTGTGTCAGGGTTGTTGCCGTAGACTTGTCATCTACTGCTAGCCCAAATGGCTTGGGCTCATCATCTTTAATTCTAGCGTCCACTACTTCATCTTCTCCTCCTTTGCTTGACCAAGGATCAAAGCCTTTTGTTGCAACAGTTTTAAAAGGAGTATTAAACTCCTCATCTAGCTTGTAACTGAAGTAAGTGTCTGACAATCCTTGATCAGATTGTTTTCCATCCTTTTCACTGTCCTTTCCATTCTTTTTCAATGAGGGATCAGACTTAGCTTTGGCCTTATTACAGTCCTCAGCTGGTGATTCTTCTTGAATTACTTCAAGTTTACTTTGGCAACGATCACTTGGTCTAGACATATTATCTGATGCCCAAATATCTTTTCTGTTCTCATTGGGAAATCCAAATGGTTTGGCAATAGAATCACTTAAGCCGTCATCCTCATCCTGGAGTTCATATCCATCCAGAGAGTCAATCTCAGTGGCGTCAGTGTCATGAGAGAACTCTGCAGTTGTTGCTATTGAGCAATCTGTGATGGACTGATCGTTGCCATTTTGCTCATAATCATAATCTTCTGCTTTTCCATTACCATTTTCCCCAGGTTCTTTATCATTCCCATTCTTGTCATGATGTGTTGACTGGCTTTTCTTCAAATCTATGTCCTCATCAATCTTAAAGGTATATTTCTTTATTGGAATGGGTTTAAAGACCGATTCCTCCTCACTTGAATCGCTTTCATTAGCTCCTGGGGGCACAGGAGATGGAGGCTGGACTCTTATTATGGGCTCGGCAAGAAGATTCTTATCATGCTCCTCTTGGAGGTTCACTTCCATCATTTCAGTCTCAGCCTCTGAGGAAGGAGTTGACCTTTTTTTCTCAGGCTGTGACGAATCAGAATCCAATGGTGGTGGAGGAGGAAACTCTATATATGCAACTCTTTTGTCTTTTGTCTCATGGCTAGTTTCATGTTTACCATTGGCTTCTTTTTCTGGTCCAGATTCTTTCAAAGAAATAGCTTTGCCTTCACTATCTTCTGACTCCTCTGAAACCTCAGCTATTGGGCTTGCAATACCTGGCATAAATGCAATAAATGGATCGGGGGTTCTCGAGGTAAGATCATAGCTGACCTCTTCTGAGCTTGGTGTTTCTGGAGTCATAGGACTTTTGCCAGAGCTATCGATAAACGAGAACTGTTCTAAGGTGTCATCATCTGGACTGCCTTGAGGGGATGTGGGCTGTTTCTGTTTAACTGCATAAATTGTTCGACTTTCTGAGCTACCTATCTTTTTGAATGTTCCATTTGTTCCTCCTCCCATATCTTTGTCAGCCTGTTTCCCCACTTGAACACTTACATAGACAGGTAAAGTTTTGAGCCCTTTGAAACTTTCTCTTGATGTAACTGTGGATGATATTTTTTCCACTGAACTAGAGTCACTTGGGCCACTTGTTGTTCTACCTTCAACAGAGACTTCTTCAGACTTCTTTGTTGCAGCTTCCTCTCTCTGCATCTCTGAACGGCCCTGAATCCTTGGTTTGGTCAAGGTAGGTATGTGTGATGGGCTCTTTTCAGATAATTTACTTAATGTGTCTTGATTCACATTCTTTGACTGATTATTCTCTAAAGAACCAGATGATGTTCTCACAGGAATATGAGATTCTGCCTTTTTCTTAAGGGTCTTTATCTGGAAGTCATTCCTAATATCATCCTTAGATTTAACAGTCTCATTTTTAATGTCACTCTTTAAATACTGCTGTTCTTTACTATCATTAATTGCACTATCCCTATCTGCAATGTATCCATCTTTCACAACTGGAGATTGCACTTTAGTAGAGCTCTCTTGAGTTTTATCGGACTCTTGATCCTTATTCTTCTTAAAAAGTGAGGCTGTTTTTACAACAGTATCTGATGCGGTACAATTTTCAAGTAAAGATTTTTCACCTGGTTGCTTTGAGACAGCATCACTACTGCTACTTTGATGACCTTGAGCTTTACTACTCTGAGGGGCAACTTTAGTTTGATCAGTTTTTGTTAGTTTTCTAGAAGGTGACTGTCCTTCATCTGTGGAATCAGCCTTTGAAGGTTTTGAACCAGTGAAAAACTGATATACAGGTAATTTACTTTCTGGCAGTTTTTTAACTGGTTGTTTTGATGGTGTCACTGGCACATTCTTGTCCTGTTTCTGTGCTTCTGTTTCAAACTTTTGCCGAAAAGAACTCACTTTAGATGTTTTAGCTGGGACTGGGGGGCCTGCATCAACTGTCTTTGCCTGCTGAGGGCCTTTCTGCTGTTTTGGCTTATCCTCACTGAACTGTGACAGCATATGTCTCTCAGGACTGTTTGGCAGACTTGCACTTTTTCTTTCGTTTGTACTGCCAAACATCTTCTGCCTGCCTTTGTCCCATTCCTCAGCTGCACTCTTTTGTTTTTTCTCAGGGCTGCTACACATTGAGCTTGGCCCTGAATGTGTATCCTGTACAAGTCTTGTTGGTTTCTTTTTCTCAGGGGACTGGAGCTCATCGTTTAACTTTTCAGTTTTGTCTCTAAAAAACTGTGAAACCTCACTCAGTTTCTCCTCTGCTTCTTTAATGGTCCGATCTACTCTATCTTCATAAATGAGTTTTTCTCTATTCCTGTCCTGCTTGTCTTGGGTAAATCGCATCCAGACTGCATGTTTAGGGCTACCAGGTTCTGTGGTGTAATGTAAAACTGTAACTTTGTCATATTGCTCATCTTGTGGGGGATATTTACCTGATTTGTCTGATGCATCCCTTGCTGACCTTAATTTGGACTCCTTCCTGGGGCCAGCTACTTTTTCTCCATATATGCCTTCTGCCCCTTGTACCTCAGTGGCTATGCTATGTGACTGGTCTGCCAATGAGTCCTCAGTATCAGAATGTGATACATCAAATTTTTCTGAGAGCAACATTTTCTCAGCAAACCTGTATGACTCCCCTCTCAAATCAGACAACTCATCATCATGATACTCAATAGAATGCTGGCTTAAAAGCTTTAAAGCTTTATATGACTCATCAGCAATGAGCTGAGCTGAACTGGGGCGACTCTCTTCGTCTTGGGAGACAGGTGTATTGACTCTGGATGTGTCTAAAAAGAATGGCAGTGATTCCTCAGCAGTAAGTTCCTCCTCGTCTTGAATCTCATAATCGCCATCAACCCTTTCTACAAGCTCCTTGAGACCTCGGTCACCCTTGCATATAAACTCTGGGTGCTTTTTAGTCTCTCTGATTATAACTTCAGTTGGGTCAGTTGTGTTGCCCTTTTCTATGTGTACCTCAATAATTCTCTCAACTTTGGGCTTTTTGTCTTTTTCAAGGAACCTTGGGGACAATTCATCTCCTTTAATGGTGTCTTTGCCAGCTTTGTGCTCAAATAAACCTGCTAATTCTTTGGAAGGATCTCTTCCAGACTGAAAAGCTTTCATTATGTCTCGGACTGACATTGTTTCTTCAATCCTGTCAGAGCCAGCATCTTTCAGTTGAGGTTTGTGGTAGACCATTCGAGTTGTAGTGGTAATATGAGTTTCTTCTTTGACGCATGCCAGCTCCTCAGAGTTGACTTTCATCTGCAAGGCCTTTACCTTATCTTTGATTGTGCTAACTGTTGGCTCAGGCTCAACTGGAGGCTTCAAAGCTGATGCCTCGTCCATTAGTGGCTCACAGACCTCCTCCGGATGTTCATAGCTCCTGATAACATGAACAACCTCAGTTCTGGTTTCTGTTATGACAGGGGGAATAGGCACATCTGTGAAGGGGGGTTTGGGCCCTGTGCTTTCTGCACTTTGAGGAGCTGATGGGGTCTTTTCACTTCTGGTTTCAAAACCACTATCTGAAAGGGGACTCTTATCTTGTTCATGGGAAAAGTCATCTGGAGATTCCAGGATAGCATCCGTGCCACTATAGGAATCGGCTAATTTACTTAAGTCTTTCTCTGAGGGAGAAGTCCGCATACCTGTCGGAGGCATTTTGAGCTTGTGCTCTGGTTTCATAGTGCGCTTCTGTTTTTCCTCCCCTTCCTTCTTTATTTCATCATATCTGCTCTTTACATCAGCTATTTTTGAGAGGGAACTAGCACCAAGATCATTCATTAAGTAATCAACCACTTTTGCTAAATTAAGATCTTTGTCTGGCACTGACTGCTGCCCAACAGGAAGGGTTGGCTCAAATGTTGGCAGGGATCGCTGGGCACTCTGCCGTGCCTCTTCAATTTCATCTTTGGAGAACTCTTCCCATTCATCTTCTGAGGCCCTCTCTTTACTTGAACTTTTAGCCTCACTCAGGACATCTTTTGTGAGAATTTCACTCACTTTGACAAGGTCCTCTTTAACTTTCTCAACCAAACTGAAAGGCTCTTCATCCTCCATCTTGGATTCTTTAGAAACATGCGAGTGGAAGTTCTTGGCTGCAGTGGAGGAGTCTGTTTGTAAGATTGCAGTCATTCTGATCAGATCTTCCTTCATATCTGCCACATCCTTAAGAATCTCTTGACTGGATGTCAATGAAGGTGCTGCAGCTGCTTTGAGGACTGTTGGGGAAATGAAAAGCGAGGGCTTTGAGGGTTTCATTCGCGATGTAGAGGACTGTGCTTGAGTGTGTATCTGAGGTGTGACTGTTACTTTGTCTGGGAGTTTCATCCCCTGGGGTTCAGGGTGCACATTAACCACGGAGAATACTGGAACAGACATGGAAATGGATATTGACGTGGTGGTGGTGGCTGGTGATCTAAGAGAATCGTAAACAGAACTAGGTAAGTTTGATCTTAAAGGTGAAGATACCGATTTTAACGCACTATAGTTTGACATAGAGCTAGCATTAAATGTTTTCTCAGCCTCATTGAAGGCTGCACCAACACTGGCTGTAGCTGCTTGCGTTGTGGCTTGTATCCTTTCTTGTAAGCTGTAAGCCCCTGCTGAATACAGACGGGAAGATGCAGAGGATGATGAGGGGTACTTAATCGGTGAAATGGATCCATTTAAAAGAACTGTTTCATTACTGGCTATTGTAGGCTTAGTTGATGAAGAAAGCGATGACATAATTGTCCCCCTAGCTGCATCTGTGGTGGTTTTAATAGTGGACAAGCTTGCTATGCTTCGAATAGGGGAGGACACTGATATACTTGTGGAGCCAGGGCGGATTTAAAGGATAAAGACGTGTATGTATTTGTGGTCGACTTTATAGAATCAGATTGGGTCACTGTGGTGAAAGTTCTGTCTAGCATGGATCCAGGTGAAGAAATCAAGTTAGCTCTTGAGGACAATGAAGCAGCAAGCCCCTTAATGGACACAGGGTCTGTACCGGTTTTACCCGGAGAAGACAGAAGACTGGAGGAAATTGGAACTTGGTTTTGGGGTTGTTGAACCACAGTCTTTATGGGAGATGACATAGATCTGTATGTTCTAATGGGTGATGCTACATCGTTAACTGATTTTGCAGGAGAAGTATTTGACATTCCTAGGGTGGACTTGATTGGAGAAGCAGAGGAAATGGACCACACAGACTTTAGTGGCGAAGCAGATGGCGTGTTGGAAGGTGAACTGGAGAGGGAACCCAGTCCACATTTTGTTTGCCCAGGGACGGTAATAGGAGCAGTCGACCATGCCTGGTAAGATCTTGTTGAAAAGACAGGTTTGTGAGCGTAACCAGCAGGCAGTGTTCTTGTTGTACTTCGTTCAACTGTTTCTTTAAACGGACAAATGAAAATCCAACATAAATCAACAAAAAATGGTGGAAAAACAGAGAGACCAGAAGGAAAAAATTGGTCAGTGGCGATCGTCTTATAAGGAGGTAGAACAGCAGTTTTATGACGTGAAATGGAACTGAAGGTGAGGATGTAGCCAAAATAAAGATGATAGACAGAGATTCATGGCCCACAAAGGGCTCACGAAACAAAACTCAAAGCCAACAAAGCGCTTAAACACAGATGGATGACATAAATGATGAACTTCAAAACATAAAATGGCAAGACAAATGCACAGGACCAGAGTAAAACAATTTCACTTTTGACTTTTGATGTGCTAAATTCTCCTGCGACTAACTGCCCTCATTTGCTACAGTGCCTTTTATCTGTTTTGTTTAAAAAAAGAGATCCTTCCCCAATTTGTGTATTTTGACAAAAACAGAAGGCTCCAAAACAAAAAGCATCCTTGTTCCTATGCTATAGCAAAACATTATGGCAAACGCAGGCTAACAATGACTATAATTTAAAGTTCATAATATCGCGCACATCATGCAGATCTGAGTAACCTTAGTGACAGGCAATTCAGTGCAAATTGTGAAAGCACCCGAGAGAATCTACCTGTGAGTCTTCATGCATTTCCGTCAAAAATGCATAAAATTATTCTGCACAATCACAAAGCCAAAAGGAGCAAGACTGGTTGTAAACAGGAATTAAAAAAGGAAATCATTTTTACTTTGATGCCATACTGCATACAATTTGCATTAATAAGTCACTCAAAGTAAAATGTTATGAATGTTACAAAACATTATTGTTGCCAGTGGGGGGTAAAAATGAATAAAGTAAACGGGATATCACAAGCAAAGGGCAAGCACGGCACACCAACTGAAATACCAAAATTTACATGCAAACTAAAGTTTAAAACAAAAACAATAAGAAACAAGCATGTGGACTGTTCATGTATGGTAAGAATGTGCAGATAAAACATTTATGCTTTTCCCAGTTAATATATCATAGATGGTCACAGTAAGTATCATGTTAGCTTTAATCACTCCCAAGAATTTGGTTCTTAAAATAAGTTCATATATTAGTGAAAACATCACACTCACTCGTTCCAGGCTCGGTCAGATAGCTGTAGCGCTTACGTAAGGCTATAGATGCAAAGGTATGACGTCGTTCTGGCTTTTCAGTCTGTAACAACAACAACAAGAATCCTATCAGTTCTCCCATTTTCAACCCTGTTTAAAGTTCAGCTAACTTTCATATTGTTCTTTCCTTCTGAAAAAAAAACCCAAAAAACTTTATGACTGTAAATTATGAAGGACTATGCACTGATTTGGTCCATTTTTATACTTTTACTTTATATTTCTGTACTTTTTAAATTGATTTGGCCTAAATTGTTTCTATTAGCTTCAAAGGAAATCAAAGCTACATTGATTTCCTTTGATCAATTTTTAAGGCCATGGAACAAAAAGAATAACTACGATCAACTAGGTCAATGAAATTATGGGCGGCGATAATGTAAACATTATAAACATACATTTTATCCTTTTATCAAATTTGACTGCTTTGATATGTGATCCAATTACGTCTTGACATTCTAAGCAGCAATCCTATACTTGGTGCATGGATGAGTAAAAATCAGCTTGCAGAAAGTTGCAGCAGCATGCAGTTTGTGAACTGTATGTGTACCCCTTCTTATAAAAGAAAATAACCCAGAGCTAAAGCAACTAGCACACCACATGAAAATGAGGGGACAGCACGATTACCTCTTCCTCAGGATCTGAATCCACATCCTTTTGGTTCCCAAGATGCATTGCAGAAACAGAGGGTATAACGTAATGAAGAGCACGGGGGAAAGAAACATCAGGATGTGAAAAAAAGGCGATTGAGAGCACACCAAGTAAAAGTTACTGCAAAGCCACGGTGAAGAAACATAAAGGGGTAAAAAAAAAAAAAAAAAAACAAGCACAGAGCTATAACCACAGAAGCTGTTGAAATAAGCACAAGCTAGAGCACCTTCAGCCAAAGCAGGATCCAAATCAAAGTTGTGATTTGGGTCAGCCACAACAACAACAACAACAACAACTTGAAAGAAGCTTGAAACAGATAAAAGACACACTCAGGCAGTTTAAGCCAAGTTTAACCCTCAATGACTAGGAACACTGCTCTATCTTTCCTGAGTATGAAGATGGCATGATATGACGCAGATGATTATAGTTCAGCCTTACCTTCTTGAGTCCAGGCAGTGTAATGTTTAAATTACAGATAGCCGTCTGAGCGATACCCTTGGAAGTTTTGGGCTCTCTGAGGAAGGATAAGCGGCCACATGGCTCTTGGCTGCTGTCTCTGACCTGCAGAGGACAAACATACGTTACCGCTAACGAATTTTTCTTTAGGTCTGACTTGCCCAGAATTTGCTGGATTATAGCATGTAGAAAATGATAGAACAGCCCATCTGATTAAAATAAGTAGAAAGTTTTAGCTGGAAAATACAAAATAAGCTAAAGTCACAAACAGATGCATTTCCCATTCCCTAATGATATCTCAGGGTGTAACAGAACATTTTATTCTCAACCCAAAAACACAAGCAATACACAACTTAATATATTTGTATATATATATGCGTAAACAAATTGGCTAATGAAATTGTGGCATTATTATCATGACAATAGCTACTTTATATCCATATTTGGTAAATGTGTTTCCATCACAGTTAATGTGCAACAGAGGTTCAGCTAGAGAGAGCTGTGCAGGTAAACCTCACTCCCCTGGCCTCGAGAGGCCCACTAGCGACTGACACTAGAGGCTGCAGTCCTTAGCCTCCTTGTTAGCTTGCCCACCTCCCATGCAGGAGACCCAGGTTTGAGGCCCGCACAGAGTGGGGTGAGTACCCAAGGGGTTATATTGGTGCCGTGACCCGGATGGGAGTGAGGTATAGGGGGTGAGTGTAATGGAGGCCAGCTAGTGAGAACTGTGCAGGTAAACCTCAAGAGGCACACTAGAGGCTGCAGTTTTTAGCCTCCTTGTTAGTGCGCCCTCCTCCCATGCCGGAGTCCGAGGTTTTAATTAATTATCTCTCTCAATTAAGGGCATACGTTTTTTATGTGCATTTCTGCATGTTTCCATTCATTTTTTTGTATGCAATACCCCAAAATTTGCATAAAAATTTGTGGATAGAAACATAGGTAATTCATGAAATGATTAAATAACAAATTAAATTACTTTCATGGTGCAATTTGATGTACTGAATATAATGTATGCTGATTTTTATGTAAAAAAATGTGGAAGGCAGGATGCATTAGGAATGTCATGAAAACAATGTCAAAATCCTAGAGGAGTTAGAAATCTTGAGAGAAAAATGAACTACCTTTACACAGAACGGGAGTCTATTTTCTTTGAAAGCATAGAAGTTGAAAACCAGCTGCTGTCCAGCTTTGGTCAGAGGGGCCAAATTGCCGTAGCAGTCCACGTAGATGGGTTTCCCTTCCAATACCTTTAAAATAACCATGTCAGTGCAACCACAACATTTTATCAAAACACTCTTAAAAAGAATACACTCTGCAAAAAATCATAACGATAAATAAATATCATAAATATCAATGATTAGCATGGAAGGTTTATCCAATACATCAAAATCTCAAAAAAAAACAACAAAACCGATAATGTACCTCAATGTCTTTGCTTCTGGCCACCTCCTCAAAGTTCTCCTGTTGTTCCAGAGTTTTGTCCACTTTATCGTCCGTCATACAGAAGCACCGCAGGTTGGATTCCACAGGGTCATTCATTTTAGCAAACACTACAAACTTAGCCATGTAGGGCACGCAGATGAGCTCCCTGTAGAGCTGGGTGGCCAAACCTACAGTCTCTGGGATCTGATGGCAGTCCGCAAGCCAAAACCTGGACACAAATTGGACCACAAATAATGCACCTTCATATTCTTAGAACATATTAGATGAGAGGTATTGAAAATAGATCAAAACAGTTAAGAGAAGCTCATAATGTTCTTGTACCTGGCAGACACATTTGTGGTGAAGGACACACAGTCATTGATAAAGGTGAGAGGTGTAGTGCCGGTGATGTCCTCCCACTGAGCCGGCGATGTGCCACCTGTCACGAGATGCTTTACTAAACGGATTTTTACATTTTCTTAAGAAAATATGAGCGCCTTCTCAATGAGACGAATACTATAATAGAGGAGTTATGAGTTAAAGCTGGAATACACTATATGACATTTAAAATCTGAACAGATTTCATCATACACTTGCTGACTTTGTAAATGGTTACACATTAAAACAGATTAGCTATGACACACTACACGACTGAGGACTTTATACTAACAGACTTAAAAGTTGCTCCAAACACAACAAACTCAAGTAGAAACATGTGTCTAATTGCTAGAAGAAAGATGACAAAGGAAAGCAATAGCAATACAGCCTGTTTATGAAAATTGCAACTAATTAATAGTGAAATGGGAGCTTGATAAACGCTTTAAAAGATTCAATATTACGATTCTACGATACTGTAAGTCAATCCTACCAGTTATACTGCAGAGCAGGCGAAGGCTTGGTGTGGTGTCTCCTTTGTAGCCATTCACCACACCCTCTCCAGAGACTGGAGGCACAGGTATGGTCATGGTAATGGGCTTATGGAACTTCCTCCTGCGAGGCTCCACTGTCACTATTGGGCTGAAGGTGGCACGATTACCTATGATCTTCTTCACAACTTCATCTGGAACAGGCTGGGCCTGTTAAGAGAAAGCAATAACATTTAAGTGAAACTTTTTGGCAGCAACGTCACCATTTCAGTAAACAGAACCAATTATTTAGAACATCTAAAGAATCTTTTTCAACTACTTTGTAGAATGGAACCTTTTGTAGAATGGAAATATTGCATGGATATTAAAAGTTCTTTGATGAACCATAAGGGGCTTTCGACAGCGACGAGCCTGTCCCTTAAAAGGTGTACTAAATTCATTCCTAGTTCCTGCGATGCGAACACGGCCAAAAGTGTGTACTTCCGCCATTTATTCTTGGAAATATGAAAAGGCTCCTCTGGTGCAAAAGCCCCTATAGATGCTAGCAAAGAACCTTTATTTTAAAGAGTGTATAGTTTCTAAATATAAGCTGAGATAGGAGAAAGTATTTTAATATTGTGAAATAAGTACACACACACAAAAAAATGGAAACATGGACTCATTTGGACAGCGATCTACCTGCAGTCCAACTCTGATCTTCTTGGTGAGTGCACCCTCAGGAAAGGATGCCTGGACCAGAGGTACTGTCATACTTGACAGGACACCTCCCTCTGGACCCATCTGATTACTCTCCTGTTTGATCCGTGATACCACCGCAAAGTATTGTGGGAAGTCCTTTGTGATGATTCGGCAGATGCGCTTCTTCTCCAGATCAGCTGAGTTGTCCAGCTCTGTGGAGTATACCAGAGTTATGTGAGTTTAATTTCAGGAAGGATATACATTATAAGTACAGGAGCAAATATATTGGGAGTGGTTCTTTGCCTGTCTTGTGGTGGTGTTAAATGTGTTTGTAAAGACTGTGAAAATGTTCATTTCATTTCAGCATGTTTGTGTACTTTATATGCTATCACTAAATTGTAGTATTTTGAGATATTTTGGCTTTGTATAAAGTGAAAGTGAAGCAGTAACATGGTAACCCATTGTCATGAATCCTGTCCTTCATCTTCCATCTACTCGCCACCAGAGGTCAGATATTATGGACTCTATGCACTACTTTCATTCACACTCACTCACAAACACGGACTACATTTCCCAGAATCCCCGCACCTGTCACTGATCGCTGCTTCAGCTGATGCTCATCGTCTTAGCCATATTTAAGCCCAATGCACACACACTTATATGCGAGGTCTTGTTTAACCCCTAGTGACATTTCCGAGCGTTCATACCCGTCTAGTCTGCCTGTTTTTTATTCTGCCTGTTTCTTTGTCTGTTGATGTTTACCTGCCTGCCTTTTGACCTATTGCCTGGATTATTACGACGAGCCTGCCTGTTCCCTGCCATTACTGTTTGCTGTTTCATTGACCATTGCCTGTTTGACCACGTTTTTGAATAAAGCTCGCAACTGGATCTCATCCGCTGACTCGCCCTTCATTACAGTAGACCTCGCCACAAACACGATCCAGCGGCTTTCATCAGCGTTCCGGTCACCATGGATTATTCCGGTCAACTCCTGCCGTTTTGGACTTATTGCCTTGGATTATTGGACTGTTGATTGATTGCTGCCTACCTCTATCTACTTTGCCTGTCCATTGATTACGATTCTGCCATTCCTCGGATATACCTGTTTTTCTGTCGTCTGACCCTGCCTGTACAACTAACCTGTTTGCAAAATAAAGCCTGCAATTGGATCTCATCCGCTGACTCATCATTACACCCATACTCAGAATTTGCCCTCTGTTTTTAACCCATCCAAGTTAGTGTACAGACATCAGGAGCAGTGAGTGTTTGGGGGGTTTCCTGTCATTTCCCGCCGGTATTGAGAATCAAACCTGCAATCTTTTTTGGTTACCAGTCTGTCTCTCTAAGCATTAGGCCATTTCTAGATTTTGCCATCAATACCATATCCAGAGAAAAACTTATATCAGCTGAGCAGTAATTAACGCTGAATTTCATCATGTGGACTGGCAAGGCCAATTACAGTGTGGTGTTTATTATTAATCAATTTACCTTCATCCATGCCATTGAGGAGCTCATTGAGGTCTTCAGTTTTGCAGTCATAATGATGCTCCTTCCAGGTCTCACCGTTTTCGCTTCTGAGCATAATGAGCTCTCGTTCTTTCCCTCTCATGGACCCAAAATGAGGGATCTCCACAATCACAGGGCTGTGAAAACACATCGCAAGCCTTTATCAGTGGAACTAAACTTAGAGAGCGAGATACACAAATGCTGATGATGACTTTAGTAAATGGAAATGAAGTACATTCATGGAACATTAGTGGAAAAGAGGGGCACTTGGCAAATGCATCTGATATTAATACAGGTAAAGACCACTGGTTTCCATTATGAACCCAAGGGGACAGATGCAGAGATGATTTTAAAAATGTTTTAGTTTAGTACAATGTTTGTGTGTTTTTACCAAGCGTCACTGCTTCATGCTTTGAAATTAAATATTCCAAACACCAAGTAAGATGCAAAGAAAAGATGCACTGCACAAAATCCTATTCTCAATCGGTATCTTTGTTTTGATTTTCAGTAAAATATCTAACCAGATAAATACACTTTCAGAAAGTGTATTTTAAAATATTTTTAGAAATCTTCAACCTGAATATGCTGTAACAGTTATGGTGAGGTAACACCAATATAGATGTCCTTGGCTTGACTGATCAAGGCTATATAAAGGAAATTTGTAGAAATGGGTTCAATTTCTTTTTGCAAAATATTAGCCCGTTTGAAACAAGCAAAAACATAAACCACCAAATAAAAACACTTGTTAGAAATCAGAGATTTTAATCATTATGTGAAACATTAAGTCTAGTAATATATCATTATTTCATTGCAATGATTCCTATAAAACGTGGTGCAAATAATGTGGAGGTCAAGGGCTAAATTCCCAGGAAACAAGAATGTATAGCCTGAATGCACTGAGGTCAAATGAGTAGTTAATTTTTACGAGTAAAGTTAATTGGTCCTAGATTATAATTACAAAAAACCATCAAGGTGCAAAAGTGTAAATGCTGTAAATTTCTTCATTTTTAAGAATTCACATCTCATTATAAGGTTAGTCTGTATGTGGTTTTGCGTTTTCAAGATGCAAATGGTCAAAACAAGCAGATTTATTTTAGTTGCAGTCTTCACTAAAACTGTTTAATATTCAGTTACTTTTTAGATATTTCCATTTAGGTTTAAGATCAATTAGTATTATTTGTGGCTATATATTTACGCTAGACATTTTTTCATAACCCATTGGCAAATATAACAACTCTTCCTATATTTCCTATTTAAGAGTGCGTTTCGCTTGTTTCAAGATGGGCATTTCTTGCAACTTGGGCCACTCATTCATAAAGAATAAGTCAATTAAACTCACAAATCACAAATTAAAAGCAACCTGTTCTTGCCAGTACATGAGAAATGAAATAGCTCATGTTACACAATGGATGAAAACAGTAACATCAGACAAACATGGAATCATGAAGGAAAAGATTTAATGTGTAGACAGAGAAGGTACCATGGGAAATTTCATGCCTGAAGGCCCTAGACTCAGACCCACTAGAACTGTGAGTTAAACTGGGCAAAACAGACACTCAACGGTGTAATCCAAATGACCTTACCCTTAAAAAACACTGATACCTTCTCTAAAAACTAAAAGGTCAAATGAAACTCTCTCTTAGCATAAAAACACAGGGCTAAGGCAGCAGCCATGACTGCAGACACTCATGCTCACCAAGCACTGCATAACCAGCCCAAACAGCCAGTATGAGTCACTTTCAGCAATGTGTACATTCACTGAAAGCTAAAAGGAAAAGGTGTAGATGAACGTAAAGGAGGAAACAAAGGAAACATCAGCTGTGGCGTCAATCAAAGTAGTAGTTGAAATCAACATGTGCTGTGCTGTGACTTCACTAAGCAAAAACTCCTACCCAGAAAATTTTGTTCCTCGTGGCCCGAGCTGCAGGATTCGGCTAATGTAGCTCTCACCCTCGCTAAGAGGGGGGAGGTTTCGAGGTAGATGGAGTTTACTGAATTATATCCATGCAGCATTTAGAGGAACAAAAGGAGGAACAACTTGTCATTCCTGCAGGATGGGATGCTAGCCCAAGTGTTGTAATGTCTTGGTGAGCTATGGCTCACTCTGTTCCAAGTACAGCGGCTTGTTCCAAAAGCTAGTGAGCTTTCTTACATCTACTATTCGTCCAAAATGAAATAAATGAGTTATTTGGAACACTCATAGGCAACAACTCAAACAAACAGCACACAGGAGACTTGACTAATAATTGATAATTGAATTCGCCGTCAGCTTTCTGCAAAGCGAACAACGTGCTGCTCCGTTAAACAAAAATGCATAAATACACAATATTGGGTAAAATACACAGTTTAATTACATTAGAATGTTTTTATTG
The DNA here is from genome assembly GCA_037194245.1 of Opsariichthys bidens. Taxonomy (NCBI): domain Eukaryota; kingdom Metazoa; phylum Chordata; class Actinopteri; order Cypriniformes; family Xenocyprididae; genus Opsariichthys; species Opsariichthys bidens. The sequence continues at coordinate 5,552,551 of CM074309.1, forward strand.
ATTCTTTTAATACTGAAATAATTATCTCTAGCTTTGTCTGCCATCTCACAGTATGGGACTGCATTGTTCATGAAGAAGAACATATATTTTGGCCAAAGAGTAGTAATTTAAGAAGGCATAATCATGTTGCCTACTTAAGTTCTGCATCTGGAACATGCCTAAGACACCTTAAGGTAAGACACTACAGGCAAAATCATAGTTTTTATGCACTGGTCCATTTTTAGATATTGCGCTTTTTTCATTCTACAACATCATGTTTATCTCTCTGCATTGGCTACCAGTTATGGCTCGTATCAAGTTCAAGACATTGATGCTTGCGTTATAGGACAGGCGTGGGTGCTACACCCTCATACCTCCAACTGTTCTTACGAGTCTTCATCGCCTTTCACTATTCCTAATTCTAGCTTGAACTATTCTAAACAATGTCTAAAACTTTGTACCTGCACTTTACTGTTTAAATGTAAATGTTACATGTCTTCTCTCAGTCTCGTGGAAAAAAAAACATCCAAAATTCCACATTTAAGTATCAATTACAATACATATTTTTTTAAAGGGGACGTATATTGCCCCTTTTACAAGATGTAATGTAAGTCTCCCCAGAATGTGTATGTGAAGTTTCAGCTCAAAATACCCAATAGATCATTTATTAAATTTGCCCCATTTAGCATGTGAGCAAAAAATACGCTGATTTTTTGTGTGTCAGTTTAAATGCAAATGAGCTGCTGCTCCCAGCCCCCTTTCCAGAAGAGGGCTGAGCTTTAACAGCTCACGCTTCGGTTGCTCAACAACAACAAAGCTGGAGAATCTCACGCAGCCAAAATGACAATTGTCAGTAACGGTGTTCAGACTTAAATTGGGAGTCGGACACTAATGCTGATACTCAGGAAGAAGGAACATTTAGAATGCATCTGGACATTTCTAAATGGTTAGTGGATAAATTTATGAAGTTGCTGTGGAGTTGATTCAACTCATTGACAAGCATGTGTCGTCATGTTAATCTTTTGTGCAAATCCAGCAATGAATTGACCCTCGTGAAATAACGGTACGGCGACAAAACACTACTACAACAACTCTTCCTCTTCTCTAAAGCAGTCCAACATGGCCTCACCCTCTTTGTTGCATGTTTCCAGGGGCAGGGTTTATGTGTCACCAACCCGGGAAGAAGCTCGTTGTAGTCCCTTCCAGCCATTTGTTGTAGTCCTTAAAAAGCGATTTCTCTAAAAGAAAATATCTCCCTTTGCATTGAACTTTGAGCGTCATAACTTCGAAGATGTTGTTCATGCTCAAACAGCTAATCATATTTGCATATTTAAAAATGATATTTACTGTGATAAATTAACAGCGCGAAGTATGGAGATATTTACTATTTACAAATTTTACTTTATTCTCCTGTGGTGTCTTCCCCTAAAATGTTGTCAGTATAGGCAGCTCAACAGGTTCTGGAACAGAGCCAATGTGTGTCATTTTAAAACACTCGTTACTAAAATGGTGGAGCTCTTTCAGCAGTCCTCAATATATTTACTAGGGAAATTTGACGATGCAGGATATCATTGTAGGAAATAGAGTAAAGGAAAGGGTAAAGTCAAGGTACATCCCTGAGTCAGTGTCAAGTACCAGGGCTTTGGCATGACAACAATGGTGGGCAAAGCCGCTTTGTGTCACTGCTGAAACACTTCACCAACACACACTACCAAACACAGAAGATGGTTTCCATGGAAATGATAAGGAAAAGCTGGAGTAAAATGAGCAGGAAGGTGAAACCTACCCCAGAAACTGAGCCCCCGCTGGGCCCACCTCCACCAGCCTGCTCGCCAGCCCTTCTCCCTCCACCATGGGTGGCAGGGACGCCAGCTTGTGTCTTTTGACCAGCCGGCATGTGATACGTGTCGGAGCGGTGCACTTGCGGGGCGGGATGATGATCCGCATCCCATTGTGGCGACTTCCTCGCATGGAACCGCCGCGGGCGTCCACCATGAAGCTCACCAAAAACCTGCAGGCGGAAAACGACCCGATAAGAAAAGATAAAGACTGACTTGACTTGTCCCACGCTGTGATAAAAACACACTCGCAAACAAATTTCACAGAGAAAATTAGAGACGAGGAAGTGGTCTGGGATCATCCATGCACCTGGTGAGAAGTTAGTGAGGTAGAGAAAGTAGGACATTTAAACATTTTACTAACAAAGACAGCTACAATTAGTTTACTGGAAAAGATCAGAATTCAACCAAACTGTTAAAGTGTCACAATCTATATTATTAATATTGGTCTTCAGCCGGTTGTGTTGTATTAAATTCTTTATTGCTATAATGAATATACTATAATGCTATACTAAAATCACAAAATGTAACACTGAATGAAAAAAATTAACATCGTAGTATAGATTAAAAGAACAATTAATTACATGTACATATGTACAGTGTCTCTTAAAGATCATTTGGCTTATGAAGATGTTATCAAAAAGTGAAATACTGATTTCAGCCTGGGCTGTGTTACTTCATTGAGACCATTGGCGCTAATAGTTATACAATCTACATAGGCTTGTAGGCGGGATGTATCCTACAAAACCTGCCAATGTCCTGTTCATCCAAATCTCAAAGGAATAATAAATGATATTTTTCCAAATGCAAATGAAACCTATTATTAGAACCAAGAAGTTGAGTTGAGAACAGCAATGACAAACACAGGGAAGAGAAACTGTGATCACATGATCAACTGTCACCTGTTTTCGTACTGAAAGAGTGAGGGAGAAACGCTGCAAAGAAACAAGTGAAAATATGGAACAGGGCAAAAAAAAAATCATAAGAGCTTCAATATTAGCACAAACACAAAAACACTCCTTTATTGAGGTCTATATTAATATATAATACATGGAAGATCAGGAAGATATCTGGGAATATTGAGGTCATTAAAGAATGGCAATAATTAGATCATTTGAGTGCTGCTAGCCCATTTAAATATCAACATCAGGTAGTTGCTAGGGTGTTTCTAGGTATTTGCTCACTGGGCCAAATCTCTATCATATTCTGGTCCCCAGAAATGTATTCCTCATTCAAAGCGAGTACACACAAAGCTGTCCCTGGGGCAGATACTAATATGTTCAAGGCCTAGGTATACTTCATTTATCACGTTCCACCGTTGTGTCCGCACAGATTTTAAAGGGAACTCAAATGCGGATGAGCGTGGATGGACGAGTTTGATACATGCACAGTACAATTGCTTTTTATATTCTACCAGACACCAGAGGGCAGTACTGAGTCATGCCATTTACAGGACGTTTGCTTAGAAGGATACAAGAAGAAAAGTATTGGATTTACCATTTACAACAAGAACCAAAGCAAAAATTATGGAGAAGGATATGCTGCTTTGTTTACTGTATCTCTCCTTCCACACTCTTCTTCAAATGATCTGATTTGTAGGCAATATAGTTCATTTGTTTATCAAAATACTCCTGACTAACGAGTTTTTGGACAATGAATGGCTTTTCTGATGTAGATGTAACGTTACGTGACATTGTTCTCAAGCTGTTTTGTTGACGTCTTTCCGCAGTCGAAACACTGATTGAGAGATGACGCGAGACACGATACATTCATTCTGATGTTCATTCTTGTTCATTTCATCCTGTAGTAGTAAAGCGGAAGAGATTTAAGAACCGATAACGGTTCTTCAAAATGAGAATCAATTAAAATCGAGAAATCATTTTTTTTTTTTTTTTTACCCAGCTCTACCCTTGACCCTTTGATTTTGACATAAGCGGTGAGTCTACTTATACGTATGTACACTTCAGATGCAACATGATTGTGACTTTACAACAGCAAAACGCAATTTACCTACAAGTGATCAAGGGGTTAAGACATTCCATTTAAACCCATTGCAAGATTACCACCAGTAGTGGGCACTTGTGCAACGTAAGCAATGACATACACAAGAGTGAATGAGACAGAGGAACAGAGGAACTTAAAAGCAGCCAGGGCTGCATGTGGACATCAGTGGAATCCATGTGGACGTCACATGGACAGTGCTAAGACTGTTGCAGAACGTTTTGGGCTATAGGTGTAAATAGCCCAAAAAAAGGTGTAAAAAGGGTAGTTGTGGCCTAGTGGTGAGGGAGTTGGGCTTGTAATCCGAAGGTTGTGGGTTCGATTCCCATGCCGGCAGGAATTGAAAGTGGGGATTGTGAATAAACAACACTCTCTCCACCTTTGATACCATGACTAAAGTGCCCTTGAGCAAGACACCTAACCCCTAGTTGCTCCCCTTGTAAGTCGCTTTGGATAAAAAGCGTCTGCTAAATGAAATAAGGTAAAAAGGTGTACCTTTTGACAGGGTACCTCCCCAGTGACAGCTTTTGTTCCCTTTTCTTTGAGAATGTTTTCTTTATTCTCATAAAAAGGGTTGTCATTCACACGACTAAACCTAAGTGTAAGAATAGTAATAGTGATGCTGGCCTTACCCTGAATGGACGGGGCTGGAGACCAGGTTGACGTTGTCCAGAGTGTCCGGTGTCCAGCTATAGCGTCTCATTGACTCTGTGTTGTAATCTTTCGCTAAAGCCAAGTGCTGAAACACAAAACAAGCTTGTTCAGAACTGAACAAACTACTCATATTTCCATTCTCTGTGGTTCTGTGGTGAACCATGGCTTTCACAATACACTTGACTGAGGCTCTGCTCTCTGCAATTAACAACTCCACGGCACAATTATCACCTCATCTTGTGGTTGATGACGACAATGACGATCAACAAAACAACATGCAGGAGAATTATTTTTAAGAGGTAGAAGATAATGGAAGAAAATCCCTGATGCAAGATCAAAACAGCCAAAACAATATGAAAAGCTAAGGTCTAAAAATACAACTGATACAGAAAGGGATGAGAACCAAGCATAAATCTGGCCTAAAGTGCAAAACATAAAAGAACAACAACAAATGCATCTTGCGGAGCAAAGCTCATGTTTGCCTGCATCGGTTTGTGAAAAAAGAAACAATGCAGAAGTCCTCAATGCATTTTATACCTTATAATGAGAGTCAACAAGGGTGGATATGTTTCTACAGACCCCCTGAAGCATTTGAAGAGAAGACACAGATTCTGAATCACTCCAAATGCACGGATCAACAAATGACTTGAAGATTGTTTTTTGTGAGTTTTTCACTTTTTCAAATTTTCACTGTATTCATTTCTGCAATTAAATGTTTTATTTGGCCCATTTCTCAATCCTGTATTTGCATACTTGGGTATATTTCTGGCCTTTGATGTGCTATGTACTTTAATAAAATTCATAGAAATCTCATACGTACTTACATTTAAGGTTAAGTGTGCTTAATTTTATTGGATGTGCACTTGACATGCACTTCAAAACTTAAAAGTATATTTTTGAAAAGCGTAAATTCGATCTGTTCATCATATAAAGCGATTGATCCATTTTGGACTAAGCCGTTCGATTCCTATGGATTAGTTTTACAGTCTCTTTCTGATCCTTTTGAAGCCACAAAGTGGTAGTTGCGTAGACTGTCAATGGAGGGAAAGAAAACTCTAAGATTTCATTTAAAATATCTTCATTTGTATTTTGTAACAACGTGAGGGTGAGTAAATAATGATATAATTTCCTTTTTGGGTTAACTAACCATTTAAGTAAGTGCACTTTGTAATAATGTGAAGTTTTATTTTAAAGTACATTTTAAATCATTATGTTTTAATCTTTTGTCATGCTATACATGTTCTGTAGTATGTTATTCAATACATCAAAACGAGTGTACTTTTAAAGTACTTGATTCTAATTTTAAGTCTTATTTGATACTAAATTTAACGTTAATGTATTTTAAATGAACAAAATTGTCACTTCATCATTACAAAAGTGTCATTAGTAATATTTTTAAAACACACGACATACAAGTTTCAAGTCGAGTGACATTAAAGTATATTTTAGTTTACTATAAATGCATGTCATTACATTCAGCAGTACACTTTAACCAAATTTAAAAAAAACAAAAAAAGTAATTATGAAATTACATATAAGGATGTACTTAAGTGGGTCCATAAAGCACTCTTAAGTTGTAAATAACATGCAATTAAGTACCATAAAGATTACAGATTTTTATAAGTACTATGTTTTAAGTAACGTTAACTGTAACTGGTTTTTTGTTGTACACAATGGTACTGAGCAATTACTTTATTTACATTTCATGACCTTAGCATGGTATTTCAAAAATATTCGCCGTGCAGAAATTGTATTTTCTTAAGAAAATTAGTATCTCGTTTAGAGTTTGCTGAGCTTATAAGAGTAAATTATGGTGCAGGTGCTTTTATTGGTTCAAATTCACAAATTCTAAACTTCCACATGATATAAAGATTCAAAAACACAGCAAAAGTGCAACACAGAATCTGAGAACTCGAGCAGAAAGAGGGCGTACCGTGTCCTTGGTTGGCGCCAGGATCTCTTCGATCATCATGCTGTCACGGGCGAAGGAGCTCCGGTTGAGTGTGTTGGACCTATCCGAACTGAAGGAGCGCAGGCTGTTGGTATTTACATTAATACCACACAATGCGGGGGAGTGACAGTGAAATACACACAAAACACACACACACACACACACACACACACACAAAAACACAAACACAAAACAAAAACACTCATTATTGCATGCAACTTCCAGGGAATATTGATGCACAATAGCCAAAAACAGGATCAAACCCAGAAGAGAGACATTTGTTGTGATGGTTTATACACTGAGAGAAAACAGGAGAAAAGTTGTCTGGAGATGAATTTACAGATGTGCAGCATCTTAAATGAATATTTGGAATGACTTAATGAATGAGACACAAACTCAGCTTTTAAATGTCAAGCAATCGATCCTTCACTAAATCCAACTTTGAAATGTTACCGATCAATCCTTCCACAGATGTTGCCACACACTGTAGTTACTGTTGACATTATCTGACAAATGTTTGCTCTTTTCTAATGTAAATCTAAGGAGGTTCTGTGCGTTTGAATAGTTTAAAATGAAATTTTAATGAAATGAGCCAAAAATACGGAAAATGTTATTGCCAGAAAACATATAGTTGGGAGAGAATTAACGTGGCCCTTTTTTTCCTTTCCAAATCTTTAAATACATCTCGAAAAGTTGATGCCGTAAACTAAACTGCCCTCATTCCCAAATAAACCGATAAAATAAACATCAGTAAGAAGTATTTCAATGTAAATGAAAAACATCTAACTTAACATCATTTCATTTATGCATTGATTCGTTTCACTGTGGTGTCGATTCTAAAATTATAACAGATAATATAAATGACCGGTATTAAAATTATTTTGGTATAGAAAAAAACCCCAATTTATTTCTTTTAAATATATTAAGTGAATTTAAGCATCGACATTACAAAGTACATATAAATTGATATTCTTTTTGAGATTTGCAAAAAAAAAAAAAAACATTTAAAAGTGTCACTAATCAATTCAATTCAACTTAAAACGAAATTATTAGTTTTAATAAGTTGGTCTCTATTAGTCAACTTTGACTTTTAGCATTAGATGATGGCAACAGTAATCTGAATGTAAAAATACAGGGAAATAGGCACAATTAAATATGCAATACCACTAACATGTACCCAAAATAGTGATAAATAAATAGAAAAATGCTGCAAATTTTTAATTTCTTCAATGAATGGCAGATACTTGCAAAGCATTTCAGCTCATATAAGAATCATTTTTAAGTACGTTTTACTAAAAACCACTCATGTTCATGGAAACTTACAATTTATATGGGATTTCCTGTGAATTTTTTTTTAAAGTGACCTAAATCAAAGGGCCAGATCTAGCAAATAGATATAAAACTGCACCTGGAAGTTGGTTTTCTTGACTTCAGCCTTCATTTCTATTCACTGTAAGGCCAGGGGCATTAATGCAGACTGATCTAACACGCACATGCTTTTTCCTAAGGCTGCGCCCAATCAGAAATCAATATGTCATGGAGGTTCTCATATTCGGTTCTCAGTTCACAGCAAAAATCTGCCACCGCCTGGCTACCACGGGGGAATCGGTCTCTGGTGAACATGTACTGCGGTCCATGAATTTGCTGATTTAAATGGATGAAATTTGATTCAGCTGATGAGGCTCTTCATGCATCCCTGGAAGCTACATTGAGAAACTATACAGTACGTTAACTGGACTCAAAGGGACAAAAACTGAAATGTTCACGACAGTCAAACCTGAGAAAAAAAAAATTAAAAATTGACAAATCGGGTTCACACACCAAACTGTCAACGCAAACCTAAAATTGAAAACCATGAAAACCAATTGAAACCATAGTCCACGGACAACAAGAATGTGTATTATTCTTCAAATAAAAAAACGATGTACAAAGCACAGTACACAACGATGGTTTCAGAATGACTCGGGATAAGGGGTTGAAAGGGTCGGAAGCATCATGCCCTCTTACCTGACTTTAGGACTATGGTGAGAGTTTGGAATGGAAAAGGAAGAACAGAGGAAATTGAAGGCAACAAATCAGAAATGCAGCCATTGAATGAGACAGGCTCTCGTGTCTGGAGCTGCATTGTGAATGAACTCAGGATTTTATCTATTAGGATGTGATCTTAGATATATATAAAGAAAAGGGCAAAGACAGAATACCCTAAACACTACAGAAGTTCTCATAGGGCATGTCTATATCTGAAGCAATTCTCTGTATGGAAGCTGGAGAGATGGCATGCCCAATAGCAATCCATTTTCCCACCACTTGTGCCTGAAAGCTCAACCTTTACGATCATAATGTTTATGTTGTTGCTATAAGTTTAAGGCCAATAACCAATAAATAGCTAATAAATCAATAGATGCCGAAGCTAATTCTAGGCTACTTTACATAATAAAATAAAAACAGTAAAAAAAAAGTGAATTTATTAACTTCAATATATCTTAAGTAGATGCTGAATAATACAAATGGGAGAAAGTAATGAAATATGGAATATTGGGCATACTGGACAACACTGATTACAGTTGAAAACCAATACGATGCATAAATGTGTGGTCCAACCCCTTTAAAGGATAAACGGAGAAGAGTCACATGGCATTAAACAGATGACATCCAAACCCTGCATTTCTAGCACATGATTCCTTTTTTCACTGAGACATTATTTGTTTTCAAAAGACAAAACCCGCTTTTGTATCACGACGTCAAGTCTTTAGATAAAAAGAGACCTCTCTGTGACAAATGCTTAGGGCTGTTATTGAACATGATCGTAATGAGGCTTGCGTGTAGTTTGAAATCTCACTCAACCCCGATTATTGAACGCTGTCAAACTTGTGTTTGTCGGAGGGAAAATCCCCTGAAGCGAGTTACATGGAGGTTAAACATTAGCTATGGCCTTCTCACTCAACGGGACATGCTACTGAATCAAAAGATGACAGCAGGCGGCCAACACACAATGCAAATAAAGAGTCTACAGCCTTCAGATAAGACAGGAATCAGGAAATAACAGCTGGGTTCTGCGGCCGTGAATGCTCTCCATTCACCATGAAACCAGCTCATTTAGATTGCAGTTACGCGAATGTTCTTCAAAACAACTCATTTTGTGTTTTACAGAGAAAAAGAAAGGGTTTGGTACAACGTGTCCCTTTAAATGGCCTAATGTCTTCTCTTATCTTATGTGGTCTGTTAACCTGGTCCAACAGCCTACGTGTTGTCGACCTCTTATGTTTACTAATTCTAAACTATATTAAAAGAAATTAGTACCGATTGCAATAAAACTTACGGCATGCTTCCTATAGATATAACAGTATAATGCAAACTTGTGGGGTTTGGATCTAAAAAATAAATAAATAAGACTAAATGTAATATTTATGTGTTTGAATTGCATATAAATTTCCATTACACAGTTTTACCATAAACAAACTAATAAACTTAATGTGATTCATATTTGTCAGTCATACAGGTAAGATTTCCATAAAAAAAATCGTGGTTTGAAATCGCTGGTGTCTGTGACATCACAAACTATCTTGTAACCAATCACGTCAAATGTGCTGGCGGGCTTTTGCATATCATTAACAACGAACGAGAGAAGCACGGTATATCTTATGAAAAATCGTGTACAAATAGTAATATAGCAGGTGTATGATGTATGTTATGATGAACTTATATGCCTTTCTCCACCAACGTTCTGAGTTGTTCAAAGCGTTTGTAAGGATACTGTGTTGTTAGAAGTCAGCTGGCTCAGACATGGCGAACTGGAACATAGGTCTGTGTAGCATTAGCAACACATTGTTAGCTGTTTGATAACATATTCAAGCAAACGGCTAACCATATTAATTACTGTTATGTGTCCGATTTTGTAAAGAGCGATACCATTGTGTAGCATTCACCTCTGCAAGTTAAGCGAGTTCATCTCAGTTGGCGCGAGAGAGTGGAGGTGGGGCTAATTAGCATATTCATTGATCCGCGTATGCTTAAAAAAACGAAATAACGACTTTTCAACACTGTCGAGTGATGGGAAACTTCAAAACACTGCTTCGAAGCTTCACGAATCGCTTGTTTCGAATCAGTGGTTCGGATCATGTATCAAACTGGCCAAAGTGACTTGAACCACTGATTCAAAACAAAAGATTCGTAAAGCTTCGAAACAGTGCTTTGAAATTGCTCACTAGATATTGTTGAAAAGTAATCTCATTGATTTATAATATTAAGGTTGAACCACTGAACTCACATGAACTGTTTTAAATATGTTTTAGTTTCTTTCTGGGCATTGAAAGTGTTAATTGTCTCGCAGGCAATAGAGACTCACTGAGCCATCGGATTTCATCAAAAATATCTTAATTTGTGTTCTGAAGATGAACGAAGGTCTTATGGGTGTAGAATGACATGAGGGTGAGTTATAAGTGACAATTTTCATTTTTGGGTGAACTAACCCTTTAATGATTCAAGTGTATAGAGTTACATTCAAGCTATTTTAAGGCATGAAGACATTTTTTTTTTCCACAGCAAAAAACATTTAAATGTGTAATTTTGGTGATCAAAGAGAATCTTTTAAAATGATTATCAATGACTTTTCACAATGCTAAATCCCACTTTTAACCCTGGGTTAAAGGAATATTTCACACTTTTGTGGTGTTAACCCTGCATGTATCCCCGCAAACTTGTACAGTGTGAAATGAGGCAGAGTTAGAATGTTAAGACTAGATGCTTAGAAACTAACAGCCAATCACGTGCCTCATGTTCATGTGCTTTGCACAGTCACGTTATATGAACAGTGATCTCATCATCTGAGGGTTAAAAATGTCAAATGACGTAGGAAATTTGACAATTGAAGAGACCGCTTCATTCTTTCCTTTATAGTCTGATAAACTTAATAGTACAGTCAGCAATATATAATATAAGAATGAAACCAGGATAAATTATGAGCAATGTGAAACGTGAAGCAAAATAACCCAGGATGCCCTAAACCCGGGATTCAGAATAACCCAGGGTTTACTAGTGTGAAAAGCCCTTCTAGTACTTTTACGGAAATCTTATCTGTTTCTTACCTGTTTCATTTATGTATGTCTGACAAATATGCATCACATTAAGTTTATTAGTTTTTTTTATGTTAAAACTGTGTAATCCAAGTCGATGGAAATTTGCAATTCAAACACATAAAACTTAAATTTAGGCCTAATTATTTTTAATTATGACCTACAGCTTTCCATTGTGTATGTTTTGCTGAGAACAGTAACAGATGAAGTGTAATTTTTATAATAATGTAAAAGTTGTTTAGACAATGCATTCTGCATGTGATGAGCATACGTTACCTAGCCGTGCGGGCTCCAACACTGAATCCCACGTATCCCTCTTGCGGCAGAGAGTCGTCTCCCAGCTCGCGCAGGTCTTGCGGTCCCAGGTACTTGTCCGTGTCTCCGGTCATCGCTTCCTCACCTATCAGCACAAAAAAAAAAAAAAAAAAGGATTACCATACGCTTCAGAGAAAAGGAGACCCTTTACAGCAACACTGACCCTTTAAAGTCAACATGAATGGCATTCAAAACCCTTTTTCCGATTTTCCTTCGGAAATAATGTGAACTGATGAATCATAGGCAATAAGACCAGGATCAAAGTGAATAGGGAAAATTTTGATTTCATGTTGGCGTTAAGAATGAATGGCTGGATCCGACCAAAATGCCCCCCACAATCCTGCAACAATCACTGGCACACTTCCCAAACTCTTATATGGCTGCAGATTCATGCAATCTTTGTTTAGATTATATTATTATAAGTCCAGAAATGTAAGCAAGGCACTTAGAGAACATCAATACCATATGTTCCAACTAGCTCATGATGACCATAAATCTGTTTTTAATATATCTATGACAAAATAGATTCAAACAAAGCAGTTAATGGACACTACAGCAGAGCAGCAGTGAAGTGGGTCACAGAAAAAGCTACAGCTAATGCATAGATGAGAGAGGAAGATCAGAATGCAGAAAGAGGAAGAGGAAGACTACAGTCACACTGCAAGAACAAGCTCCCAATTACAATTTCCTGATTTTTGGGGATGATGTTCAAATAACCTACATTTGGCTCATATCAGACACTAATGTAATTTATGAAAAACAAATTTCATAAATACTTCTACTATAACTAATACTAATATATATATATATATATATATATATATATATATATATATATATATAGTTTTTCCTCAAAAGATTTCCATTTATTTAATATGTATTATATTGAACAAATAATGTTTTTATGCTTCTGTATAATACTTCTAATGTAACGGTAGCTATAAATAGATTTAACAAGAGAATTCCACTACAATATGCAACTAAATGTATGAAAGATGACCAAATATAATACAGCATACATATAGTTCATACATTTTGTATATTGAACATAGCAAAACTGGCAAAATGTGCAATTCTAAATTTAAAAGAAAAAATCCGCCCCAAAATAAAACATAAAAAAAGGGTTTGTTGGCATTTTCAGTGTACTTAGCCAAAATTATTCACAAAACAAAATAGTTTGAATGTGTGTCTATTTGGGCTGAATTAAATGCTTAAGTTAAACACTTAGGTCCGGTTTCACAGAGAGGGCTTAGATTAAGCCAGGATTAGGCCTAAATTAAATGAAGACATTTAAGTATCTTTTATAAATGTGCCTTAGAAAAAACATTATTGATGTGCATCTTGAGACAAACAATGGCACTGGCATATTTTAAGTTATGTCAGTGCAAGTTTCAATTTAAAGAGCTCAAAAAAGTCTTGGACTAGGCTTAAGCCTGATCTGTGAAACCAGGGGGTGAAAGTTACATATTAAGAACACACACTAATCAGAATGTATGATCAGACTTGTATTGGATTTATTTCCACTTATATATAAATAAAAGGCACATTTTTTTCTGTCATGTAATTTGTTTACGCCAAAAATCGTAATTGGGCCACATTCAGCTACCTTGTGAATGCAGGCTATGAGAGAGATCGTGGGGACACAACATTCCAACATCAACACCCCCCCCACCTCCCCCTCCACTGCTAATCACCCTGGCAACCACCTCCCCCCAAAATCAGCCCCACGGAACTGCAACTTTCACTCTTCACTCTTTCATGCGCGCACACACACACACAAGTTTCTTTTGCTATCTTAGTGAGGACATTCCATAGGCGTAATGGTTTTTATACTGTACAAACTGTACATTCTCCTAAACAGAAAACATTCTGCACTTTTACATTTTTAATAAAACATTGTTTAGTATGCTTTTAAAGCTATTTTAAATATGAGGACTCATGAAATGTCCTCATATTTCATGTTTATGTCGTAATACTAGTCTAATACCCATGTCGTTATACAAATGTGTGTACTCATAAATCACAAAAACACGCACACCCCCCCCACACACAGAGATTTACACAATTTAATTGTGAAATGTCCTAAAAAGACCCAAGTGCTGCCTCTTCCAACAAAACTGCACTACTACACATTAACAGGTCAGTTAAGTGACTTAATATAACACTTTTCAAGGTTTTCCAAATGAGGATATAACACACACACACACACACACACACACATATATATATATATATACTATATGTTTTTTTTTTTTTACATGAAGCTAATTATAAACTTTACAGGCTCAAACTAACCCTTAAAAATCAGGTTTTAGCAAACTTCTGGGGACAGTTTTGTAAGTAAACTTACACACACACATATCATTTCTCAAACTTCAGCTTCCAATCAGAAATTGCAGCTCATGAAAAACAAGATCTCTTACACTGAACAGCCAAATCCATCCTTCATCTTCACACCAGCTTTAATAATATTTACAGGTCCTCTTTGTCCTTTTTCACTACCAGAAGCCACACTTCCTCAATCCGGTAAACTCCACACAGCACGATTATTTCCACATGTTCACTACGGCCCTGTCCACAGTGTCTGAAACGATCCAGTTGCTTTTTTCTGTATGTGTGTTCACACACACACACACACACACACACCCCTCTGCAGCAGCCAGACAGAACGTTCAAACGGTGCAGGGCTGTCGCAAGCCTGATCAGTGTGAGGTCATCCCGGGAACGAGGTAACACTCGAGGCAGTTTCAGAGCGAGTGTGGCAATCGGATCTCGGCATTCCTCATGCCTCAGGAGCCCCCAGCTGGGGAGGGACACAATAGACATGGAAGGGGGCGTATTTCTATGGTAATTTGTACTGGTGCTGAGGTGCTCTCTGTAATCAGACCCTGTAACACTGAGGGACAACAAAAGAGCCCTTCTACAGGCAGCAGAACAAATAGTAAAAAAAGGAGGGAGACTAACAAAAAAAAAAAGGCTGCCAGCCTCCTGACCACGGTCCCCTAAGAACAGCACTCTTGAGCTGCCAGAGTTCAAACTCCAGGAACTCAAAATCCTGTTCCATATGGGAATCACGGAACACATTGTGACACCTGTTTATAATCCCAACCAAGTACACGTTAATCCAGAAAACAATTTAGAGATTTCAGAAAAATGCAGATCAGCATCGAATGATATTTTTCAATTCATTTGATCTTGTTTTAACTCATTTTATCTTATTTCATAGCGTCATCAAATCAACAAGCACAACCAGAGTAGTGTGGTTCGCAAACAAACCACTCTTTTAGTGAATCCGTCAAAAGCGAATCGGTAATGGTACCGTTAAAAATGGCATGAAAGGGAAGTCGTAACCGTCTTTTTTCCCAATTGTGGCACTTTAAGGGTACGTTTTATGACAATTATGTACTAAAAATTGAATTTTTTTTCCTTTGCATGTTTTTGCGAGCAGACGAGAACGTTGTTAAAATGATCCCTGTTCACAAGCATTCACCAAAATGATTAAAACGCTGTATTATGCATGTCTGGCAAATAGTTGGCAATGTCACTTTGTAAATAGACACTACACACTAATAGACTGAACACATAATATGTCACCGTTTTCACAAATTCACTTTTTTCTAGTTTACATGGAGACAGTAATGGTGTCGTAAATGGCGGCAATGGTGGCAGTCCTCAATCCTCCATCCTCCATCAATTGATTGGATCATTAAAAGTGGCCAGAATTGGATCAATTTATGGTTTTATGTTGACATAGATAAACGCATGTGCTAAATGATAAATGCAAATGTAAACCTTGGCGAGTTACTTGCGATGTCTGCCAGGGATCTGAGTTATTAGAACTGCACCTCACGACCGGATAAACAAAGCTGAGCTCTCCCATTCTGCCAAAGAGAGCGCGAGAGAATCGGATGGAAAAAGCGAGCAGCGTCAGCAACGGCAAAAGGTTTTATGCCAAACAGACGTTTGCATTCAGCTGCCAACTGGTGATGTGAGCAGAATTGATCCATTCATTTTTTTAATCCACGATATTGAAAAAGAGACATTTTCATACAGGAACTGATTGTCAGAATGTTGAGAGTATATTCATATGACGTGTTTATTTAGAGGTGTAATATGTAAATAAGAAGCCATGCGAGTTATGCCAGTTATGCACTGGGAATATGCAGGAATATCAGTTTACAGAAGCTAAACACCATGTGTCAGTCTCTACAGCACACACACACACACACACAGGTTTAATGAGGTTACTGTACTCTTGTTACACACATGCAAAAACTATATTCACCACAAGTCAGAACTGTCAAAGGGACAGCACGTTATAAACCACATAATAAGACTGGATATTCAATAAAATTTTACTCATATTTGCTCCTCAAAGTCTTGAAGTCACATGCACACACACACACACACACACATATATATATATATGCACAAAAAAAATGATACACAAGATTGTCATTCATGGCACTGACTGGCAAACTTCTATTCAATCCTTTTAGCTTCACTGAAGCTCTGTGGGTTTTGACTGCAAAACAGAAATGGGTCGAGCCAAACAAACGTCTGTCCAATTATCTAACAGCCAAGACTTCCAATGAAAAATGTTCTGCTTATAGAGGCCGGAATTACAAAGAGAGTATGTGTGAAATTGTAATTATATGTACAAATGATATTAGAATAGCAAAACCAAGACTTAATATATGCAAGCCAATGGAGATTTGCATATTGAAGAATTTCATATTCATAAAGAGTAGCCTAGCAACTACTACAAAGCCATATTCAACAGCCATGGAGTGAAAAGAGTCTATAACAGAAAAAAAGACTGAATAGGAAGATCTGGTTAGTTGGAAAATGTGAAAAAAAAAAGAAAAAAGCAGGTGCTATAAGAACAAACCACACAAAAGAAGAGATACCTTCTTCAACATCTGAAATATAGTCCTCATTGAGCATTTCAGGCACATTGGCTCTACGGACTGTGTAATTTAAATGAAAAATGTTAGAAATAATATGTAAATGAACAAAAATCAACTTTTTATGAAAACAGAGCATTATTATTTCCTTTTTACCTTCATCATCTGACATGTCCAAAACTTCGTTCATTGTTTCAGGAACATTCATTTTATGTTTCTCCGTCACAGTCTGCAAAGAAAGAAGGAATAAAAATCCCAAACGCATCCATTGTGGATGTGGCTCAAATATAAAACATGTTTTTTATTATTTGTATGTATGTAGCATTGTTTTTTGTCTGTGACACAAGCACAACAGCCTTGACACACCAGTGGAAAACCACTTTCCTAAAGCACAGTAACACCCGGTATACAGTATCCTGTACTTATACATTTACAATATGTTATGACACAAAGTCTCTCACCACAGTAGTGTGCGTCTCCTCCGTCACGACTTTGAGCGTGTCGACCACAGAGATGTAACCCAGGCGCCTGGCAATAGCTAAGGCAGTGTTTCCATTCTGTAGAGTCAAGAAAAAGAACATTACTGAAATAATAATAAAACTAAAGGCTTTACAAAGTATAACATTTTATTAATTCATTAAATCTATTGAATTTTGGCAATTGCACATCATTACATATTTCTGTTGTACTGTGGATGTTGTAGAATATTCAGTAATTATTAAATTCAAGGTACGGCATAGACCATTTTATATAATTAATATTTCAATATACAGTATAACAATAATATAAAACAATAAAAATTATGCATGAGTTTAATTATGGTGTGAGAGGGTTAGTTCACCACAAAATGAAAATTCTGTCATTAATTCCTCATGTCGTTCTACACCCGTAAGACCTTCGTTCGTCTTCGCACAAATCAAGATTTTTTTGATGAAATCTGATGGCTCAGTGAGGCTTTCAACACTTTCAATTCCCAGAAAGATACTAAAAACATATTTAAAACAGTACAGTGGTTCAACCTTAATGTTATAAAGCAACGAGAATACTTTTTGTGCGCCAAAATAACAATATCTAGTGATGGCCGATTTCAAAACACTGCTTCGAAGCTTTACAGATCATTTGTTTCGAATCAATGGTTTGGAGCGCCAAAATCACGTGATTTCAGTAAACGAGGCTTTGTTACATCATAAGTGATTCGAAATTTCAATAGTTCACATGACTTTGGCAGTTTGATATATGATCCGAACCAATGACTCGATAGTAAAGCTTCGATGCAGTATTTTGAAATTAGTATATATCATTGATGATATTCATATTGATGATATTCATCATATTGTTGAAAAGTCGTTATTTTGGCGCACAAAAAATATTCTAGTCGCTTTACAATATTAAGGTTGAACCACTGTACTCACATTAAATGTTTTAGTACTCTTCTGGGCATCTGAAAGTGTTAATTATCTTTCTGGCATTGAAGGCCTCACTGAGCCATCAGAATTCATCAAAAATGTCTTAATTCGGGATCCAAAGATGAACCAAGGTCTTACGGGTGTAGAACAACACGAGGGTGAGTAATAAATGACAGAATTTTCATTTTGGGGAGAATTAACCCTTTAAGTAAAAAAGTCAATGAAAATGAAAATTAAAAATTGCCTTTTGATCTAAGGGAGCGTTCACACTTGTCATGTTCGGTTCAATTAAAACGAACCCTGGTGCGATTGCTCAGTTAGTGCAGTTCGTTTGAACATATGTGAACGCTGACATCCGAACCCTGGACAAGCAGACCGAGACCGCTAAAAAGATGGGTCCGGTCACTTCCAAACGAACTCTGGTGTGGTTCGATTGATATATGAACGCAACACGGACCAAAGACATGTAAACGAACCAAAAACAGGACGTGATGCCTCAAGATGAGACGCTACAAGTCAGCCGATTTGACGACGCGGAAAGATCGGTGTATCCAAAATGAGTCGAGGGCAAACGTGGAGCAACGAGGAGGTAAAGTTTCTGTTTCTGCGTACAACGGAGGAAATCCTGCTGCTGTTTTGAATGTTTTGAACATTTCATGAGCTCTTCGTGAGTTTTCAGCTGGTAAAAATAAAGCATATGTAAATGCATAAAATGATGGCGTTTAATCCAGAACACAGCATTGTTTTGAATGTTCGGGAATGAAGCTCCATCGAGAAATATACGTCATGAAAGCCGACCAATCAGGTGGTAACCGTATCCCTATGCCTTTAGTTCGGTAACTTAAAGTTTGCTATTAAAAATGCCAGTGTGAACGCTAAGCGGACCAGGACTATATGTTTTGTTTTGTTTTTTGGTCCGGACCAAACCAACCAAACCAACCGAACTACAAGTGTGAATGCACCTAAATCTATGGGATTTTTCCACAAATTTCACAGTGTACCAGGCTGATTTTTTATAAAAGTAGATCTAAGGCGTCTTGATTTGAAGAGGTGGTGGGATTCAGACTTTGTGCTGTTGTGACACTCACCACTGTCAGCTCATTAGGAGAGGCTCCGTGCTGCAGCAGAAGGTTAATGATGTGTGTGTGACCCTGCTGAGCCGCCTGATGAAGAGGTGTGTATCCATTCTGAACATGAGAGGATTTGAGAGATTAAAACTTTATTTTGGACCACCGGTAATCAGAAAAGAGTTCTCTAACAAGCGATGGTTAAAGAAATGCAGTTCTTCAGCCTCACACACTGGTTTTAGTGGGCATTATTTCAATAACCTTAGTCTTGGCGTTGACTTTAGCCTGGTTCTTCAGGAGGAAGTGCACCATCTTCACATTGCCATAGTGACAGGCGACATGCAGGGGCGTATATCCCATCTGAACAAGAGACACACATTACTCAGACTTCTCTTTCCAGTCAAGCACATGAATTATTCACACATTAAAAAGGCCATTACATATTCAAAGAAAGCTCTGACAAGTCTAAAAACACTTAATTTTATAAAAATAGTCATTCTTAATATAAAGATTTATTCATTCATCTTATCGTTTTTACAACTTTATGAGCACGTAAAAGTTCGCAAAAGTCTCCAGTTCATTCCTATGGGATGTTCTATAAAGCTTACAGTAACTAGGAGGACGGAGCTTAGCAAAAGTGCCAGATCTCCACTGTTATAAATTTCTTCAAGTAATAATGCGCTTGTTCTTTATCATTGCTCTGTCTCATTCCCTGTGCTCAGAGAGGGAGTGTTTTCTGTGGGTCATTGTGCTGTTGAGTATTGATCTGTGTGCTGATGTCTGTCTCAACATCTGAGAACCGCACTGAACGACCTTGAGCCGGGGCCGTTCGATGTTTATACATGAGCGACCACTGGTCAGACATAGTGTGCGGTGCAGATGTATCTATCAGTGTGTTTATCTATCTGAATTGTTGAATGTTTTTAAAAGATATCGCCAATGCTCACCAAGACTGCATTTATTTGAACACTAATACAATAAAAACAGTGTTGTTGTGAAATAATATTACAATTTAAAATTATTTTTTTAAATAACGTTTTCTATTTTAATATCTTTTAAAATATAATTCATTCCTGTGATGGCGGAGCTGAATTTGTCAGCGTCATTGTTGAATTAAAGTATTAATTTCTCAAAGAGAAATGCATGGACCCCAAATATTTGAACACAAATATAAGATATTGTGTGTGTGTGTGTGGGTATTCCCTACGTTATGGGGACCAAATGTCCCCAAAGGTATAGTAATACTATTAAAGCTGTTCTTGTGGGGACATTTTTTTAGTCCCCGTGAGGAAACAAGCTTATAAATCATACAGAATTATCTTTTTTGAAAGTCTAAAATAGCAGAACATTTTCTGTGATGGGTAGGTTTAGGGGTGTAGGGAGACAGAATACACAGTTTGTACAGTATAAAAACCATTACGCCTATGGAATGTCCCCATAAAACATGAAAACACAACATATGTGTGTATGTGTGTGTGTATATGAGGACGCAAATTTGAATAATGACATGAGTATTATACTGGTATTACTGGCATTTCATATTTAAAATAGCTTTAAAAAACATACTAAACAATGTTTATTAAAAATGTTAAAATGTAGAATGTTTCCTGTGATGGGTAGGTTTAGGAGTAGGGTTAGTGTAGGTGGAGTGAATGTACAGTTTGTACAGAATAAAAACCATTACGCCTATGGAATATTCTCACTAAGATAGCAAAACAAACCTGTGTGTGTGTGTGTTTCAGGTATTCCCTACATTGTGGGGACATAATGTACCAGACCTATTTGATCTTATGGGGACATTTTTGGTCCTCATGAGGAAAACAGCTTGTGAATCACACAAAATTGTGTTGTTTAAAAAATGTAAAAATGCAGAATGCTTTCTATGGGGGTTGTGTTTAAGGTAGGGGTTAGGGGATAGAATATACAGTTTGTACAGTACAAATATCATGGAAAGTCCCCATAAAACTTGGAAACCCAACATTAGTGTTTGTGTGAGTGTGTCCAATACCTTAGTATCTGGGTCCACTGTGGCACCATGATTAACCAGCACTTCTGAAACATTGACTTTGTCCTCTTGAGCCGCCAGGTGAAGAGGGGTCAGTCCACTCTGATAAAAATATTGTATAGAGTTACCAAATTATGTTTATTTTCATATTAAACATACATTTAACATTCAATTTAGGGCTTTTGAATATGACAGATTAGATTAAGTGGATACTATATAAATAATATAAAATAAAATAAATGTTTATACGGATTTATACACATGTATATTAAATGAAAGTATGGTAATTTATATAATATATATATATATATATCAAACCGTAAACTCCTACAATATGCGCGACTTGAGTTTTGTCTTTTCGATTTGATGTTGACTTTATTAGTACAATGTAAATATTAATGCTACTACTTTCAAGAACATGTTGAAATCAAAATTGAATGTTTTTAAGGTCACATGGAGTGAGTCTTCATCATTTGCTGGTACAAGCTTTACTCACCCAAAAGCAAATTGTAAGATGAATTTAAAATAGTATAATAATATTGAATATGCTCGCATGAAGTAACTGAGCTCATTTTTCACCTTGTTTCCCAGATTGACGGCAGCTTCACGGGCGAGTAGGAGCGTGACCATGTCGACGTTGCCCTCCTGGGCTGCCAGGTGGAGAGGACTGATGCCCTGGCGCGTCGTGGCATTGGTATCAGCTCCATACTCAAGCAGCGTGGTCGCTATCTCCATCTGGTTCTTCTTGGCAGCTATGTGCAGTGGAGTATAGCCATTCTGGGAGGGAAAGCAAGTGATGGAGATCATAATAAAAGAATTTCTATGGAAATCCAGACAAAAATCTAAAGAACATGATGTCACGCAGGAGCTTGTCTTGGATCACTGTTTACTCTTAGAACACCCCTTGAACTTTTTAACTGTGTGAAGAGTATGGAAGATTGGTTCTAAAAGTACAATAAAGAATGCCATAATATATAGCAATTCCTTCTGAAATCAGAAACTCTAACAACTGCAGTTAAAGCATTACTGCTAATTAAAGTTGGAAAAAATCAGACTCTTTGGATACGTTCAGCCTGTCAATTCAAATCCGAATTTTTAGCAAGTGTGAACAGAAAAAAGCCAGCTACATTTAAATCTGGTTTGAAATCCCATTCAAATCTCATTTCTGGAAATCTGTTTCAGTCTGACAGCTCTGGTCAGAATTCGTGTGGCTTATGTGACTTCTCACGGCACATGAAACAGGCGGCTGCTATATATTGTCATGATGTAAATAAGGACAACATCTGTACTGCAAACCCCCCCATGTTTTGGTTGTTGCTTTTTTTTTTTTATGCCGTAGAAACCAACCACCGATAATCCAGAAAAAAAAGAAAAAACACAAATCGGATCTAAACAGCTGTGAAACAATGTGGGCAGTCAATTTTAGATCAGATTCCAATCAGATAGACAAATCTGGACCGACAGTGTGAACGTAGCCTTTGACAACCGGCTATTTTTCCACAGACAGCCAACGCTCTCTGAGAATTGTCTACTCTCGCTTACAGAAAAACTAACTACTGTCTAAATCCCTACTCTCTCTTTGCGTGCCAGACTTTTCAATTGCGACATATTTTCTTTAATACTTTATGAAAATCACTTCATCTCACTTTGAACAAAACTACCCAATGTGTTAATCTGTTAATGTAAACTATGTAAATCTATTACAAAACCCATCAATATTTAAATCTTTGAATTGCCTTTGTGTTCCGGAGTCACTGTGGCAAAATGAAAAATATGCAGTATTAAAATAAACAACATCTATTCACAACTCTGATTCAAAGATATGGAAAAAATGGAAATCCCTGTGAGGCATTTTTCTATATTTTCTATATACAGTATAACTTCAAAAATAACTATAAAAGTATTGTGGAAAACAGTTTTATCTAGATTTTTACTGTATTTTAATTTTTTGCTTGTCCAGCCCTACGCAGCACTACGCCACATGCTGCCAAACCACTTTAACCACACAAAAACCTAAGATTTATGACATTTCTAAAACAGGAACATATCGACAGCAGTGCTTTGCTTTTAACCTCACAGATTAAGAGAGGAACGATGGCTGAAAGGTAAAGAAAAGCAATCTGAAGCTAGTCGGACTGAGCGCAAGAAAAAAGATCTTGCTTCTTAACAAGTAGCGAATGCTGAGGTGTCAGCCAATGAGGTCAATGGAGAGCGGTTCCATCCAAATCGAGAGTCAGTTAGTGTTCTCCACATGCCAGGTCTGGCTGCTGTTCGTTGTGAAGGAACAAAGGCAGTATCTGGGTCACTGTATTTGTTTAGGGTTTACACTGAGCCGTTTCAGGGTGGACAAAACAACACAACCAGTTTAAAAGTGTGAACACATGGACGTTCAAACAAAAAAAACTATGGAAAAAAAAGACTATGAGAGAACTGATTCATTACACTTCCAGAACTCTACACAGTAAAAACCCCAGAGTTAAATCAACTCTGCTCAGATAACATTTGGTCCCTGTCTAAATAGTGTTAAAGTCACACTCTTCAGAGATTGAATGTCTTTTATCTTCAGTTGATTTAATCTAAGACTGTGGCTGAAGTCAGTTGTAGTTCTTGTGTTTCTCTGTCCTTCAGTGATTCTGCTTGTTAACAGCAGGTGTTCATCATTAATGTTCAATCATCGCTTAATTAATTGTTTAATTATCTCATTAACTTCAACTCTGCTTCAGTGTTACTTTAATACTATTTAGAGAGGAACCGAATGTTATCTGAGCAGAGTTGATTTAACTCTGGGGTTTTTACTGTGTATGCTCTATTCCAAAAGGGGCATATGTACACAATATTGTATGACATCAAGGGCTGATTTCCGACATGATTGCTGTTAAAAAAAAGATTAAGCTGCTTCTACAGAAACTTATTTTGATTCTGATAAAGCTGAATCACATATACAAATCCAAGATTGTGGGTTAAGTGAGAGTCGTATAATTCATCCAATATTGAAAGATTTTGCTCAAAATATGACAATTCACTCAATATGCTATTTTTATACTCTTACGAGTGCCACGTCATTAGCTTAGAAACATGCAATATCAGTCCCTATAGAGTGCAACAGTGTCAGTCCATTTTTTCAGCGGCGTTTGTTCCAGAAGTATTATTTCCTATCACTTCTCCCATAGGGATTTTTAAAAAAAGTCTTCATTAAAGCGTTATAAGCCACAGACCAAGCGTAAAACAGACTACATTATATCCTTTGCAGTGCGTCATGGGAGTGAGCAGAGCAAAATAGCACTTTTGGCCCATTTTGCTAGCCACAACTCTGATTGGTGGAATTTTTATGAGCATTATGGGTAATGTAGTTTTTCACCACAAATTTTATTCAAAATTATTTATTTAAAAAATAAGTTGAAATAATGTGGGCTGAGTCCGGCTTCAACAGGAACAAACACCATACATTAACAACCTCACATTAGAGCTGTCTTTAAAGGTTTATAAATTGTTGTTAAAAATCAATTCCTCTATGGCGAATACCTCGAAAATGAATGGACTTTCCGGAACCCGACTGTTGCACTATATTGTCTCCTGTGCAGCCTAATTTTTGAGAGAGAGTTGTTGTCTATGTTGATGGTCTAAATCATTCACTTACGAGGGTTCATCTTGGTTAGGATGCTTCCTTATAAGGCCTAGTTGCCTATATAGGCAGTAGACAGCAAGGCATCTAGGGTTTAAAACAGCCTACATTTTTATAGATTGCTTCAGGCCTTGTTTTACTATCAGTGGTATTTT
Organism: Opsariichthys bidens; assembly: GCA_037194245.1. Lineage (NCBI taxonomy): Eukaryota > Metazoa > Chordata > Actinopteri > Cypriniformes > Xenocyprididae > Opsariichthys > Opsariichthys bidens. Next base: position 5,577,523 of record CM074309.1, read on the forward strand.
TGACGCAACCAAATGGAACTTGATAAAAAGCATTAAATGATCATTTGAGTTTGCAGTAATTTCCTGCACAGATCTCAGAAGCGACTAAAAGTTCAGAACCCTATAAGCACTCTTTTTCAGGGGGTGAGCAAGAAACAGGACTGCTAATGATTAAAGGAATAATTCACGTTCATCGAAGGCATAATTCAAGTTCTGTCCTCATTCATCAATCTTCATGTCATTCCAAGCCTGCATGACTTTCTTTCTTCACAAAAGGAGATATTTTGAAGAACGGTCACGCTCTTTTCCATGGACTGAAAACAACGACCAAGGACTTTCAAGCTCCACAAAGAAAATTTCGTCATACTGCTTTTCTGATTCTGACTTGGGGATGCATAAATAATGACAGAGCTTTCATTTTTAGGAGAACTATCCCTGAGCAATGTGTCAAAACAAACCACGAAAGTACACGGATTTCAAGAACTTCTTTTCACAGAGATAAAAATGTGTACAAGCTTACCATCCTCTGAGGTTAGAGTGGGTGGACTAAAAGTAAAATGACGAAAGTGATCAAGAATGTGTGTGTGCATGTGGTTGTGTTTGGATGAGATTTGCATGTGCTTGTGTCAGTAGACAGATGCGGTAAGCGGTTCCTGATACCTTCGCTGCTGCGTGTGGGGACGCTCCTTGGTCCAACAGGAGGAGGGCCACTTTCTGGTTATCGTAGTGCGCAGCAACATGCAGTGGTGTTAGTCCACTCTAAAATCACACACACACATAGATATACAGCTATTATTGGCCGAGAGCTCAAAGTTGGGGTGTGTGAAACAGGTGCCATTATAAATCAATCAGCTTTTAGCTTTGGAGAGTAAATTTAGCCATTGCGCATTAGCAAATGAAACCCCTGACATGTTTGGAAAATCATGGCATGTAACCTGATAGCATACAAATGCCTCTCCAATGTGTGTTTTCATCTGGAAGATGTCGTTTTAAAACGTGTCAGAAGTTGTGATACAGAATAAAATACATTTATTAGATGTTTGTATGAATATGGCACTTTGGAGATGGCATTTCCAGATGATCTCTGCAACCTAAACATGGGTAACACTTTATTTTAAGGTGACGTAGTTACACATTACTCCATACTTATTATAGTAATAACAGTAAATTATGCATTATTACAAGTAACTAACTCTAACGCTTTAGTAAGTACATGTAGTTAATAATTAATATAACTCAATACTTATTTGAGTAAGTACAATGTAACTTTGCCACCTTAAAATAAAGTGTAACCTGTGCATGCTTACGGACAGGGTTGGGGAGTAACGAAATACAAGTAACTTAGTTACGTATTTAAAATACAAAATGTGAGTAACTGTATTTCATTACAGTGACATTTTAAATGGGTGGTAATCAGATTACAGTTACAACTGAAAAGTGTTTTAGATTATCAAAGTGATTACTTTGAATTTTAATGTCATTTAAACATTAATGTAAACATTACTGGATGATCCACGACTGTTTTCATGTTTTGCGACAGTTGTTTGAGTCCCTTGTAATTGTAAAAAAAAAGGTAATTGCAACTTTTTATCTCACAATTCAACTTTTTTCAAAAATCCAAGATTTAAACTCACAACTGCATTTTATAAAATCAGAATTGGGAGATATAAATTCATAATTACAAGTTATAAAGTCAGAATTACATGATAAAAACTTGCAATACTGACTTTTTTCCTTGCAATTGCGAGTTTATATCTCAACTTCTTTGCTTGCAATTCTGGCTTTTCTTATATATCTCATAATTCTGACTTTTCTCAATATTGCGAGTTTATATCTCATGATTTTGACTTTATAACTGTATAACAATTGCAACTTTATATCATGCAATTCTGAGAAAAAACTCACAATTACCTTATTTGTGTGTGTTACATAATTATTAGTATTCCAAAGTATTCTAAAGTATTTAGATTAAGTTACTAAACTTGAGTAATGTAACGAAATACGTTACAAATGACTTTTTAAAGCATGTAATCTATAGTGAAATACATTTTTAAAGTAATCTACCCAGCCCTGCTTAAGGAGTAATAAAACTTTATCATTTTATGTTACATTGACTTTGTTTTTAATGATAATAGCACTGTGTATTTATAAGCAACTACAGAAAATATTAAGCACATGGTGTTAATATGTATTAAAAACCTCATGAAATTCAAGTTTTAACTGCATATACCTGCTTTTGATTTCGTGAGGTCTTAATGGTGCGGTCACACTTGATTTTGTGTTTCATTCGCTTCTATTCATACACATGCAAATGCATGAGAGTTGGAATGAGAGTTTACGTTAAGTGTGATGCAAAAACTATATTTAGTAACATTATGAGTCTATTTTTGTCTTTTTGTCTATAATTGTTCGTTTGTTGAGTTGGAAAGCAGATTTTTAGACATCACACTAAGAATTTAAATGTGCTCCATACTCATGTCTCTCATCCAAAATCCCTCCTTTCAACAGATGCGGAGAAAGGAAAATCGATGCTTCATTTCTTACCGTGGTCATGTTACCACACCAGAAGCCGAAGGATGGCTGTGATGACATAAACTCATAACATAAAGCTTGTACATCGGGGAGGGGCATCTTTGGTCCTGGAGGACCACTGTCCCGCAGAGTTTAGCTCCAACTCTGATAAAAACTCACCTGCCTGTAGATTTACAGTAATCCTGAAGACATTGATCAGACATTAGGGTTGGAGCTAAACTCTGCAGAACAGTGGCCTTCCAGGACTGAAGATGCCCATCCATGTTGTACATTAAAGGTAACAATCGACATTAACCAGTGCAAAAGGACACTTTTACCTTCCCAGCTGCGTCAGGTGGCGCTCGCTTCTGTAGCAGTAAGTTAGCAACTTCAATCTTCCCGTATTTGGCTGCAACATGCAGGGGAGTGAATCCTTTCTGCAAAGACAAAGAATTCATGCATAGAAATAAAGAAAAAATATACTAACTAGAACTAACGGAGACAAGTCATTCAGTGTGACATGCAAAATTGTTGCAGCTTTTAGAAAACTGGTCTGGTTTGGGGTGGGGTGGATATGAATTGCAACTGACATTGGGAAAAAACTGATCTTTGTTGCACAAGTTTGCTTCTGTTACGTAATACTAAAGTATATACAGTACTAGCTCTTCTGTCCAGCGAGAGAGGAAGTACTGCTGTAACCAAACACAAGACAGGCATTTTGAACACAGCAGTGCCTTGCAGTTCTGCTCAGAGAAAGAGAAATTGAAAAGAAAATATAAATATGTTCAGCATATACAGTAGAAGCTGACATTTCAGGTGAATATATATATATATATATATTTGGAGATTCAAGCACAATTTATGATTTTTTTATTTCTGCCACAATCAAACTGTAATGTGTACAACAAAAAATACTGAAATGAATGTAAATCAAAAACTGAAATGTTTTTTTTTTATATATGTATTTTATATATTAAATAATATTAAATATAATATATATTGTATGGCCTATAAATAATTTCTTATTCAATAACTTTAGTTTCTAACTTTTGGATTTTTATCTAAAATATGAACAGTTTTAAGGAGATTTAATCTTTTACTGTAATTAACATTATGGAACCAAAACTAAACTAAACCGATTGCTTTGTAAGCCCCCTTTCTCCTTTATAATCAATAATCTAAATTTAGAGTCATAATGTTTATGTTATTTTATCACCTCAACCTCAAAGCAATTATAAAACTGAGAAATGTGGAAGTTTAGTTGATCCGGAGACTGAAGTTTCCCCTTGGCTCATGGAAGACCAGGATTCATATGCCTTATTAATCAATCATGAACAATTATTAGAGACACAGGACAAACATATCCAATGACAGCTATGTTATCGGAGGGAAACTCTGGCGTGAATGGAGTCGTGGAAAACACCATGAATTCATTCTCCTTCCTCAGCACATTCCCACACTGTAACACTTGGCAGCTGCTCACTGATGTTTGTCCAGTATTTTATGTCTATCACGATCACACAAGCAGGACACTGGGGGAATCTTTTATTTCTACAGCTAAAACAAAGCAGCTGACAGTCATTGTGGTCAAAGATAAAGGCTGATTTTTTAAGGACGACGAATTCTGAAAGATCCCATGTAATCAACGTTAAACTTGTGTACTCCTAGAAAAACAAAATTATCTTTTAGCAACATACAATTTGAAAAAGATATTGTAAAAAGAAAAAAAAATAACCAATCAAAACAAAAAATTAAGAAAATAGCCAAATTGTCTGCACACTGAAAAACATACAATTAGACCAGAGCAAGAGTCTATCAAAATATTTCTTTAATTTAACATATGCAAAGTGAAAAAAGGGCAAAAAAAAGTGAACAGTGTCTTAAAGTGTTTTAAATTAACTGTTTAAATTAAAGAAATATTTTTAATATACCCTTGCTTTAGTCTAATTGTGTTTTTTAGTGTGCAGACAATTTTAGCTGTTTAGTAATATACATTTTAAAATTTACCATGCTAATAAAGAAGAAAATCATGAGCATAAACGTTTTTTTTTTTTATATTTTGCAGCCATACTGTAACCAGCAATCACTCCAAACCCCCTAAACAATTTTTTCTCTAATTTATGCAATTTATGTGGGTGATACTTTTTTTTAGGGTGGAACATTTGGAAATCTGTATAAATATGGAAAAAAATCCCTTGTTTACAGTCATTTGTGGTTAACAGACTAAAAGATATTGGCTCAAGAATGTAATCCAATGTTTTGTCCAATCAAAAAGGAAAAAAGTAATAAATTTGGCTGTAACAAATTTGTTTTTTTGTTTGTTTGTTTTTTGGTTCAAAGTATAATTTTTTTTAGTGTAAAGTCTCCTGGCTATTAACAAAATAAAGGGTTGCCCCACCCAAACTTCCTGTTTCAATAGGAAATATATCAACACAAAAAAGGAAACTGCACTAGACTGCACTCGATGGTCCTTAAAGTCACCATGAAATCAAAATTGACAATTCACATTTTTATGTAATATTGCAGCATTTATTATAAATGATATATCTAATCACATAATATTTTTTAAAATTCATGTCCCCTCATAATCATTTCATCAAAATAACTACCTTAATGCAGTTGTAACGGGTGCTTGCAGGAAGGCAGATGAAGGCAGAAGATAAGGTTGCAAACATTTAATACAACAATCCAACTCAGACAGACAGACAGGCGTGCAAACACATATTACTGTGACCGGACAAGGAGGACAGGGAACAACTTAAAGAGTGACACAGAAGATGAACACAAACGAAGAACAGCTAATGATGATTAGTGTCCATGATGACAGGTTGTGGCGGGAACATAGAACAAAGGAAGATATATGATCATAGATAACTAACTGAAAGTCCATACAAGCTGAAACTAAATGGATTGTGACATATCGTCCCCCCTCTGACAAGGTGCGACCTCGCCCCGTGGCAGAACAGAGGGAAGGCCGGAGAGGGCTTTGGAGGAGGACGAGGTGATGGATAAGGGATGGCGAGAGGCAGGTGAGGAGGAACGAAGGCAGGATGAGGTGGCAGGATGAGGTAGCGGGCTGGTGATGGTGGGACGACGAGACACTGGCGACACAGGTGGTCGTGGTGATGTGGTTTACGACAGCTGGGGGACGACCAACGGAGGTGTGGCTGATGGATCTGTAGGCGCAGACGGAGAGCCGAAGGGAACGAGCGTCATCGCTGGTACTGGAGACCTAGGCGATGCCGCGACAACGACCACCGTATACAGAGCCAGGGTACCCGAGGGCTGAGGTGGAGTCGGTGTGCTCCAGAACAGAGGTGACGCCGAGGGGAGGGAGGCTGTAGCCGTAGGGGTGGAGGGCCGGAGTGCAATGGACGGCTCTCAAGTCCATGGCGGAAATGGTATGACGACTGACCAAGGGGGAGCCGCTGGATGAGGGGACCCGGGGGAGCCACAAGTCCAAGGGTCTGTGGTGGAGCTGAAGGTGGGAGGAGCCGACAGGCCGAGACGGAGCAAAGAGTTCTGAGGCTGGTGGCGGAGCCGCAGAATTCTCTCGCGCTGATGCTCCTGGTGGTGACAAGACATCAGAGCGGGGCTCCCACGGAGACGGCGTAGGGTTGTGAACTTGCCGGGGACTGGCTGAGCTTGGGTGGGATAGGGTGGGAAGTGACGAATCCTCATTGAAGTCAATCAGCCAGTCCTCCAACTCTGTCATCACGAATCCCTCGTCCGCAGATGTCGTGGGCTCACTCCTCTGGTCAGACTCACGATGGAGCTCCACTTCCAGGGTGAGGGTCAGCCCTGGCCTCTTCTCCTCAGGCTCTGGCTGACGTGTCATGGCGGGTGGTAGCTCTCCGTCTGTGGGGGCACGTACGAGTGATCTGCAGTCAAAGAAGGTGATTACGGCTCTGGGTCTGGCTGGGTCTGGGGACGGATGCTCTCCAGACACCGGATGATGGCTTCTCGCCAATTTAGGCGAGAAGGTCCACGGGATGTTGAAAGTTCACCCCGATAATGAACATAGATTTCAGGGTCATCGAAGGGGCATGTAAGGGCAAGACGAAAAAAGCTACGGGCAAAAGAAGAAAAAAAAAGATCACAAAACACAAACGTGACATAATCCATTTTGGTCCGGTCATCTGTAACGGGTGCTTGCAGGAAGGCAGACGAAGGCAGAAGATAATGTTCCAAACATTTAATATAACCATCCAACTCAGACAGACAGACAGGCGTGCAAACACATAAGTATTACTGTGACCGGACAAGGAGGACAGGGAACAACTTAAAGAGTGACACAGAAGATGAACACAAACGAAGAACAGCTGATGATGATTTGTGTCCATGGTGACAGGTTGTGGCGGGTAGATAGAACAAAGGAAGATATATGATTTGGAGGAGCTGGAGGTGGGAGGAACCAAGATGGAGCCGACAGGCCGAGACGGAGCAAAGAGTTCCGAGGCTGGTGGCAGAGCCGCAGAATTCTCTCACGCTGATGCTCCTGGTGGTGACAAGACATCAGAGCGGGGCTCCCACGGAGACGGCATAGGACTGTGAACTTTCCGGGGACTGGCTGAGCTTGGGTGGGATAGGGTGGGAAGTGACGAGTCCTCATTGAAGTCAATCAGCCAGTCCTCCAGATGTCGTGGGCTCACTCCTCTGGTCAGACTCACGATGGAGCTCCACTTCCAGGGTGAGGGTCAGCCCTCAGGCTCTGGCTGACGTGTCATGGCGGGTGGGGGCACGTACGAGTGATCTGCAGTCAAAGTAGGTGATTGCGGCTCTGTGTCTGGCTGGGTCTGGGGACGGATGCTCTCCAGACACCGGATGATGGCTTCTCGCCAATTTAGGTCCACGGGATGTTGGAAGTTCACCCCGATAATGAACATAGATTTCAGGGTCTCGTCATCGAAGGGGCATGTGAGGGCAACACGAAAAAAACTACGGGCAAAAAACAAAAAACAAAATCACACAACACAAACTTATTTGCATAATCCATTTTGGTCCGGTCATCTGTAACGGGTGCTTGCAGGAAGGCAGACGAAGGCAGAAGATAAGGTTCCAAACATTTAATATAACCATCCAACTCAGACAGACAGACAGGCGTGCAAACATATATTACTGTGACTGGACAAGGAGCGCATGACAGCGAACAACTTAAACAGTGTCCATGGTGACAGGTTGCGCCGGGAACAAAGGAAGATATCTGATCAAAGTTAAAAATTAAAGAAATATTTTTAATATACCCTTGCTTTAGTCTAATTGTGTTTTTTAGTGTGCAGACAATTTTAGCTGTTTAGTAATATACATTTTATATCTGATCAAAGATAACTAACTGAAAGTCCATATAAGCTAAAACTAAACAGAACTAGACATGACAGCAGTGACAACTCTTCTCCAATGACGTGTTCTCAGCAATAGCAAACCACAACTATCCAATCAGTTCCAGAAGGACAAAATCAAGCCCCGCCCTGCATTTTTTCATGTTCAAAAAGCTGCTTCCCTCGAATACTTGTCACAATAGGGAAGAAAAGCCTATCGCAACTTCCATTTCATGGCGGCTTTAAGGTAAAACCTCTAAGTAATATTTCCCGCAGGATCATGAACGCTGTGTGTCACAACTAGAGAGAAGATAAGGCTTGTTATCCATGCAATTGACAGATGTTTCAAACTATGTTTCAGTATGTGTGTAGGCGAGTACCAAGCAATGGAATTTTACACACATCACTGAGAAATGTGGAAATGAATGCCCTGTGCTCAATAATGCTCAATAACGTAATCTCTACAAACAACAAAATACTAATACATCCCACATGCAGCAACTCCAAATGATCCTAAACATCATCAGATGTTCCTCATAATGGATATGATGTCAAAAATGTAATGTAAAAGCATTTTTTTATGTATTCCATGTAATGGAACACTGCTGGAAAAATCCTCCGTCAGCATATGACCGGTTGGTGAGCTATCATGATGGATGAGATGCCCTCTTTTTGATGTGCAAGAGTTGCAAACCCATCACTGGCTTTTATATGGTCAGCTAAAATGCTCAGGGAGGAGATGTAAAGCATTTCATATAGAAAACATTTAATGAACAGAGAAACACTGATTTACGTTCGAGACACAATTTAAAACTGCTGTGAGATTTATGCTAATAGTAAGTGTGTCAGGATACATGATTTATGCCAGAGATGAACTGCGGTGTAGTAGTTTTGGGATCTCTATCTAGATGTTTCATGATGAGCTAGAGGTGTTCACAAATCTTTTCAAACACTGCATAAGTTTCTATTAATTGTTCACACTGACAGTGATTTGCGGCAGCATTTTTTTTTTTTTTTTTGCAGACATGAAAGCAGATTTCTTTTCAAAATAGAATGAGAATCTTTTTTTACCATCTCAATTTTGATCAGATGTTTAAAAGTTTTAGCCACTTATAGCTGACCATCAGCAATGTTAAAATATCAAGTGGTATTAACACCTACATTATAAGTGACTTTCATTTCATATTTTGTGTTTTCATTTTTCTGGATTCCGTTTTAATGGTTTAATTGCATTAATATTCAAAAAGGATGTCTAATCAAATTAATAATTTTAACAATAGTGCTCTAATAAATTTTATTCATTTATTTTTTCCTGAAATTATGTTTTGTCTGTTTTAATGTTTGTGGATAATGTTTTTTATTGCTTAATACAAATTTATTAAACAGTGGTAATCGAATAATTGCATAAAACTTTATTACTTTAATTCATCTTTTAATATGTAATCAAATAAAATTTTCACAATTCCTTTCATTTTTGTCGAACGAAGTGCTGCACACACAGGTTTACTGTGTAAATTAAAGCATGCATGAAAAATTTTGATATTCCTTAAAAAAAATATGCTTTAAAAACTGTATTGTCATTATTAGAATTGTAACAATTTTTTAAAAATTATTATTAATTAATGTGTTTATCGATTTTGAATATCAAATTTATTTGTGCATATTTATTAAGTTTTATATTTAATTATAACTATTTTGAAACAATTACAAATTAATAATAAATCAAAAGAATTGTATGTTAAGAATTATAATAGCTAGTTTCAAATACAAGTATAATAAAGCAATAAATGGGAAAAAAGAAACATGCAATAAACAAAAAGTGCTTTTAGAATGGCAGGTGATATGGATGTCTCTAGTGACACAAGTGTGATCGCACATATGCGGAAAAAAAAAGCTTTTCAGATTCATTGAAGAGAGAATTTTTCCCCCACCTCTGCTTCATAGTGTGATCAAAGTACATTCTTTTTTGATTTGCCAGATAGACTTTCTTCTGTTTGAAATAAAAATCCATTTATGAAGCAAGATATACCACAGATATATGATTCACTGTAACACTACCACCAAGGAGGTCCTTAAAAATGGCAAATGCTATATTTCCTATTTAAACAGGAAGTTGAAATGGGACATATTAAAAGGCTATTCCTTGTAAAATAATCTATGTCTATGATTATCTATGGAAGCCTGTTTCCACCACAGAATAAAAAAATAACAACAAAAAAAAAGGTAATTGCGATTATTTATCTCAGAATCCTGACTTTTTTCTCACAAATAAGAGATATAACATCAGAATTGCGAGATATTTCGCAATTAATATATATATATATATATCTCGCAATTTCGAGTTCGAAATTCCTTTTTTAAAAATTAAAAAAAAATTATTTCACAATTCTGGCTTTTTCTCTCACAATTGCAAGTTTATATCTTGTAATTCTGACTTTTTGAGTAATAAAATCCAATTCTGAAGAAAAAAAGAATTTTTTCTCAAAACTGCGAGTTTAAATCTCACAATTCTGACTTTATAACTGACAACTGCGAGTTTATATCTTTCAAAAATAAATCAGAACTGAGAGATACAAACTTGCAATTGTGAGAAAAAAAGTCAGAATTGTAAGATAAAAGTCGCAATTGTCTTTTTTATTGAGTGGCGGAAACAAGCTTCCACAATTATCCGACCAAAAACAACAATGCAAATATAATAGAGTATTATGGATCGTCCAGCTTTGTTTGCTTGACTGACCTTGGTAGTAATGCCAAGAGATGCCCCGTTGTCCAGCAGGATGGATGCCACGTCTTTGTGGCCGTCACGTGCGGCCAGGTGCAGTGGCGTGTATCCGGATGTGGTGGTGGAGTCGGGTGAAGCTCCGTGTTGCAGCAGTTGCTGGACTATGTCTGGTTTTCCCAGACGACTGGATATATGCAGCGGTGTCTGATCATCCTACACTCACATATAAGATAAGTTACTCATTTTTTCCTTTTTAGAGGTTGTAAGATGCTGGACTGCAGAACTAAATTAGGCGAGGCAACACTTAAGAGGTTTGGGGCCCTTTTTATAGTCTTTAAAGCAACCACAAACAAACAAGCAACTGTTTCCTATTAGTATAGATTGACTGCATTGCATTCCACAGCTATTACTCCACTTTGAACAAGACAGCAGTTTCGCCACACTTTCATTACATTGTCTGCGCCTCAAAAGTCTAGCATCATTTTACAAGTATGTTTTATTTACATTTACACTTATATGACAGATGATACAAAAGATGGAATTTTTGCACTTCATATGATGTGGCTGATATTTAAATAATATAAATGGCGTAACAGTATGATGGATCTGTGCGTCAGGTCTTGCAGCCTAATATCATTAGTGACAGCAAGCCTAAGATATCTTACGCCAAATCATGAGATGATATTAAAAATATCTATATGGCAGCTTTCCCCCATGGTATGGATGTCAAAATTGTGACCAGTGAAAATGCTGAGTGGCTAGTAACTTCAGAAAATCACTAGCCACAGTGGCTGGTGAGCAAAAAAGTAGTTACTGTATTTAAAACTGCAGTCTGTAAGTTTTACCTCTTTGTCGCCATCTCTGTTTGAACCCCGCAATTGCAGTTATTTGCGGAATTATCATTTTTGTGGATGAATCTAATGTTTTGAGGAAAATGTGTGGCTGTCGATCACCATACTGGTGGATAGTGTAACAGGTACTTGGGAATCACACATTGTAGTCTTGGAGATATGACCGGAAAATGTAACATGCAAGCAACAAATCGGCAACTTTTGTTGTTACCAACTGAGAAAAAAGCATTGCGATAAATCGCCGTACAGATTATTATTACTGTTATACTTTGTTCTCAAATTGTTAATGTTAACAGCATTGCGTGATGTGTATTTAGAGTGTATTAGCGTTACCTGTAGATTTTAATTTCCGTACAGTCTAATCTCTAATTGTCCATTTGTCACACCATACAATCCACCATCAAAATGATGAGTTTAATTATTCCAGCTGCACCTCACATGTGATTTAGCCTACTAGCTGGGACTCACTGGGACTTTACATAAGCAGACGTGATGTAATGACGACGGCAAGCTCAAATTTCCCACAAAAACCTACCAGTACCACTCGAATTAGAAAACATTATTACAGGCTTGCTGCTGTAAATTGAGCTAAGGTAAGGCAATAGTTTTGATCACTGCCTATTTATTACTTGCTCAAAAATTGATTTTGGATACAAACTGCAGCTTTAAGTAACTTTTCATCTAATTTCTACTCGCTACTTGACTACATTTTGAATATGTACTATTTACTCCAATGCATTTGAAATGCAAGTACTCGTTACATCTTGCGAGGCACCTAACTTTTTCTACAGCAGTATATTTTTGCTACAAAAGAAGCGATATTGCCTTATACAGGCACTGAAGATACTATATCTTGTGCGTTTTGGCCTTATTCACCCAAACTTGTTAACAAGGCTATTTTATCCGAATGCGATTGCATTAGGATGTAGTTGTGAATCGCAGGTGTTGCATAGATGAGGTACATGGCAGTGCAAGTTAACATTATTTTATTTATCCGTTAAATTGAAGCTAGCTTTTTGAAGGATATTGGTTTGCACTTGAGCTTAAATGAGACTTGAGTGTTTGTAGACTTTTAAGAGGCTGTTGCGTCGACCTTGATTTATTGCAATATCGAGGCGTTCAGATTTATTTTGATTTTAGAAAATAAACCTGTGATTGCTCTCCTCACAAATCAACTTCCTGCTCTCAAGTCTCTCAGCTCCCTCATTTACAGTAAGTCTTAGGGATTTGTTTCACCTGTTTTATCATCCGCCAGAAAATAAAATCGAATCACTCAGAAATGTAACTCCTCAACAAGTTGCACAGTTTAAGGAGTTTCAGACTACATGGCGAACTTCAATACTAAGGGTTCGGGCTTTGTTCTAATCACTAAGTTGAGTTCGCGTGTCTTTGGAAACTTGTCACTAATAAAGCAGCGCATTCCCAGACTCATCTCTCTCACTCACCTTGGCTTTAGCGTCCACATCTGCTCCATTCGCCACCAGGAATTTCACCACGTTTGCCTGTCCTGCCCTGGCAGCCATATGGAGTGCCGTCTCTCCCCTCTAAAACACACACAGAGAGGGCTTCTGGAAAAAAGGTACTACTGTGTTTGGACAGTGAGCCTTTGTGTGTATGTGCACAGCCCTTTCATCAGACCAGTCCCGTTTTGTTCTCTTTGTTTTGACTATCTCAAAGAAAAGCATGTTTCTACGGTAACAGTGGCTTGCTGTTGGCCCACCGTCTGTCTGATAGGGAACAGTCGAGCATGATTACAGTCTGACTGTACTCTAATTACAGTAGAGTAAGGAGCTCCAACCTGTGGTCAGACGTATGTTTAAGCATACACATGGACAGAGGCTGTCATTACCCTAAATGGCTTTATGAAACGGGAGACCAAACCAATGTGGCAAGAAATGACACGTTCCAGAGAGGAACATGCCTGGCCTCTGGGGCTTCGCTAAAATGTTTTGCTTTACTCTTTTTGTTTATTATCAAAAGGAAACTTGTAAAACTGTTGCTGGTGGGGACGGCTGTACTCACCACATTCATTGTGTTAGGAGACGCTCCGTGATTTGTCAGCTGAGTCACAATATTTTCATGGCCCATAAAAGCGGCCACATGAATCGGCGTGAGTCCAGACTGGCAGAGACACAGAAATATGCAGCTTTGAGGTGTTGGGAACTGCATGCTAAAGCAAATATTACCTCCTTCCAAAACGCACATGTTGTTTTTCAAAACGAGAGAAGATATAATTCTCAGTCTACCGTCAAACCCAGACTGCTATGCATGCAAGCTCATTTCTATGGCTGATTAAAAAAATAAAGTCACGTATAAAGTTGCAAACGCAGAAAGATAAAGTCACAATGTCTGTACAAGAAATAGCTAAAAATACTACAAGATTTAAAGCCACATCGGCAGATATAAAGTCACAATGTGATATTTTAAAGTTTTAAAGTTGCAATTTTACATTTAATGTCACATTGCAAATATAAGGTGACATTGTGAGATTTAAAGTTTCACCGTTGGATATAAATTCGAAGTTATTAGGAATAAAGTTGCAAATGCATAATACAAAGTTGCATGTCGTGAGATATAAAGTCACTTTTATTCGAAATATTTTTGGTCTCTAAGGCGCAAACGGGCTTTCGTAGCTTTGTAAACGTATTTAACATCACAATGTTTTCATGTGTAGGAACAATAAAAAGTAGGAAAAACATTTATATTTGCCTCATGAATATTAATTAGGTGACATAATGTTCATATTTTGCTTATTTGGTAAAATGCAGGTAAGCGGGCAGTAACCACTAACAACTTGCTTGTCTGAAATTTCAACCAACTGGTCTTAAAGTCGTGGTGTTCGTCACACCATACACAAGCAAAATAAAATAAGTAATTGTGTCCTAAAAGGTTTCCCTCCAATTATAATGGATGCTACGACCCTGGTTTCCACAGATAACCAGCATTTCTTACAAAGACATGCAATATTTCTTGCATTCAGAGTTATTAAACTGTTGATTAAAAGACACTGAATTGCATAAAGCAATTGTAGATATTAAGAAAAATCCAGTATCTTTCTCTCTCACCTCAGTCACAGCCTGAATGGACGCTCCATGTTTCAGCAGCAGCTCCATCACTTTAATCCTGTTCTTCTTGCAAGCAATGTGAAGTGGTGTAAAACCATTCTACAGGGGGAAAAAAAAAGAGATTCTGGTGGATTTTCCTCCAGCTTAGTAATGAAAATCTGGTTGCTTTTTGCCCATAACCAGATGACTGAAGAGTTAACAAAGCTTTGTTTCCAGACGAAGGAAAACACGTGGCTCCTGCTGCTCAATGCTTGGCAGACTTGTCTTTCTACAGTTTTCTTTCTCTCTTCCTTTTTTCCTCATAAACTGCAGCGACACACCCGTTCTGTAACCATTACTTCAGAGCATGACAGTATGCGCTGCAGCCTTTGCCAAGAGAGGCTTTTTACAGATCGCCATGGTGCTGTTCAGAAACAAAACTTCTTAAATGTCATGCTCACATATAAAATTTGGAGGGTACCATCTAAGGTGGAAGCCAAAGGGGGAGACGAAACTGGTGGGACGATTTTGAATTGCTGAGTGCGTATACGGGAGGGAAGATACTTGTGGGAAAATAAAACTTAAAGGGTTAGTTCACCTAAAAACAAAAAATTCTGTAATAATTATTTACCCTCATGTCGTTCCAAACTCGTAAGCCTTTCGTTCATCTTTGGAACACAAATTAAGATATTTTTGATGAAATCGGAGAGATTTCTGTCCCTCCATTGACAGCTATGATGAGGCTTAGATGCTTCAAAAAGTTCATAAAGAGATGGTAAAATTAATCCATACTTTTCTTTCTGAAAAGTCTTGATCGCTTTATGTGATGAACATATTTTGGCTTTTATTCACATATAGACATTGATCAGAGAACTTGAACAGAAGCTCAACCAAAACTGCTTGATGCACCAGAACAAACCTCTTCCGGAAGAAACGCGAGATGAACCTCACTTGTTCTTGAACCGTCAAGCAAACTTGCTTGAGCTTTCATTTACACAACTGTGTGAGTTGAGGAAAGTTTGCATGTGAATATAAACATAAATTCAAACTGTTCATCATATAAAGCAATCGAGTTTGGACTAAAGCGCTTAAAAATGAAAATCCTGTCATTAATTCCTCACCCTCATGTCATTCCAAACCCGTAAGACATTCGTTCATCTTCAGAACACAAATTATGATGTTTTTCATCAAATCCGATGGCTACACTTTAAAATGCCCATAAAGGAACAAAATATATATTTAAAACAGTTTATGTGAGTGTGATAGTGGTTCATCCTTAATGTTACGAAGCGACGAGAATACTTTTTGTGCACCAAAAAAGCAAAATAACAAATTTATTGAACAATATCTAGTGGTGGCCGATTTCGAAACACTGCTTCATCAAGTTTCAAAGCTTTACGTATCAAAGATATCTTAATTTGTGGATCAACATGGGTGAATAATTAATGACAGAATTGTCATTTCTGGGTGAACTAGCCCTTAATTCTCATGGGTTCATTTTACCATCTCTTTATGATCTTTTTGAAGTGTCAAAGTGGTAGTTATGTAAATCTCTGAGATTTCTTCAACTATATTTTCATTTTTGTTCTGAAAATGAAAGTCTTACGGGTTTGGAACGACATGAGGGTGAGTAATTAATGACAGAATTTTCATTTTTGGGTGAACTAAGCCTTCAAGGTACATAATATTATTAATCTACTGCACAAACAAATAAAGTGGATGGATTAGATATTCTCTAAGTTTTCTGATGGTATGCGAAAGCACCTTCACTGTGCCACATGTGACAAATACAACAAGGTGAGGTCAGAAGCAGTGTGTGTGGGAATTGGAAAAATAGCATATCACAGTGGAATGGGACTATAAGATCTCTACTTGCTGGATTTTGCAGTCGGGAGAGGGACAACATGTAAGAATTGTGGGAGGGAGTAGGAAAAAATAACTTATTTTTAGCAGAAGTGGGTGTGAGCAATATAGAATTTTGCAGAAGTGGGACTGAAAAATTGATCCCATTCAGACCTCTAGATTCAGCAACGTCCAACTTTTTAATGCGAGACTCACCAGTGCTTTGGCATTAGGATTGGCCTTCTTGTCCACAAGGACCTTGGCAACTTTGTAGTGTCCACAGTGAGCGGCGACGTGCAGGGCTGTCAGGTAATCGTTGGTGACGTCGTCCACAGGCACTTCATGATGAAGCAAGAGCTGAACACAGTTCAGATGATCTCCTTGCGTGGCCATGTGCAGCGGGGACAGACCGTTCTGTTGAAACACACGCACCAATTTAGGTTATGAAGAAATTAAACTGAACTAACTGAAGAACTTTCACTTCTCTTTTCTTTATTTTTTACTTGTCATCTTACAGGAATCACAGATGGATTCAACTAAATCATTTAATCATTAAATCATTAATCTAATGCATTTCATCTTTCTAAGAATTCAGAGAAGAAAAAGTAAACTTTGAAAATATAATAGATCCATAATCACTCCTCAAAAAGGACATCTAGGGTAAACGAAATGGTGAGAGGCTATTTATACGTCACTATTTATACTAAAACAATTGCTCCATTGTGACATTAATCGGCTGGGATATTATCTAATTTGGCGAGAAGTCTGTGACCATGTTTTGCTTTGCTTTCAGATTCCAGGAAAGTGTTCGGTGATGCAATGGAAAACTGATAATGCCACATCTGCATATGCTTAAAGTAAAAAATTATGTCATTTACTTGCCATCACATCATTCCAAACCCATATAACCTTTTCTGTAACACAAAAAAGTTGGTTTAAAAATTGGTGTTTAAAATGCAAATAATATTCAGTAATGTTGCAGATTTGACTGCACTAACACTCCACATCAGCTTGAATTGAGCTAGATAATGGCAGGGTCTTCTGTAGAGCTGGTTTCATAATTGATGAACTTGCACTATTATTGAACTGAACTAAATTAAATCAACTCTGAACTAACTTGATAATGTCACTATTGCCTTCTGTAGAGCTGTTTATGGTTGAATTGAGTTTGGTTCATTACTGATGAACTTTGCAACACTGACACTGTTGGGTGGGTGGATGTCGGTCCAAAGTTGGTTGAGTTCAATTTGGTGTCCCACAGGGTTCGATTCTGAGTCCCTTTCTCTTTAGCATGTACATCTTTCCTCTTGGTCAGGTTTTAAGATCCCTTGGTTTAAGTTCCATTTCTACGTAGATGAGACCCAAATTTAAATTCACACAAAACCTGGTGATAATGCAGCTATTGGCTTTCTTGAACCGCATTTCTGAGATTTGGTCTCAAAACAGTGAGCAGATGGAGGTAATGCTTATTGGTTTACCCCATCAAATTAATAGATCCAATCCTCTATCCCTAGACGTGGAAGGCTCTGCTCTAGAGTTTCAAATAAAATAAAAAATATTGGGGGGTGTTATTTGACACAAACTTAGCATTTGATCCTCACGTCTAGAACACAGTTAAAAAATAATTCTTTCATCTCAGAAACATTGCAAGACTTTGATTCTGGTCTTTTAGTTGTTCCTCCTACTACTTTACGCTCTAAGGGTGACCGGCCTTTTTCTGCTTGTGCACCAAAACTTTGGAAATCTCTTCCCATTGAGATCCGACAGGTTGAATCATTTGTTTTTAAAACCCATGTTCTTAAAACCCATTTTTTTCAGGATAGCTTTTATATGTTTTAATTGTGTTATATATATATATGTTGCTAATTTTATTTTTATTTCAATTTATTTTTATGCTTGTAAAGCCCTTTGAGATAAAACATTTAAAGCCCCTATTTAAAATAAATATTATTATTACTGTTATTGGACCAATTTGAATCAACATTGAGTTAAACTGAGCTGAATAATGACATTATCTTCTGTAGAACTGCTTTACAGCTGAAATTGAATTTGTTTTATAATTTGAATTTTGCAACATTAACACACTGTTATTTTCCTGCTTATTATTGTGAAGCTGCTTTGAAACAACCTGTATTGTATAAAGTGTAACGGTGCACAAACACGGTTCGGTACAGCAGAGACAAAACTAAACATAATATTGTTGTTTTTTTTCTTCAAATTTGGTTTCTTTCTTTAAATAAATTCAATTATAATTGACATTTTCTTAAGATTTTAAAAAAAATCTATCTCTGTCTATCAGCTACTTTTCAATCATTTTTTTACTCGTTAATTTTTGAAAATATGATCATTTACAGTTACTGTCATAACTTGTTTTCGTGACAAATTTACTTAAACATATTAAATAACTAAGAAATTACTAACAGGTAAAGTAAATATAATGAATATACTGTATAAGCTAATACAGTGCATGTATTTAGTGAAATACTCCCCTTTAGAGTTCATTTCTTCAGTGATCTAACATGCTGTGAACACTAAATGACGTACCTGAGGTAAATGTAATGCTATGTGAGATATTATTCTCAAGCTGTTTTATTGATGTCCTACTGTGGTTGAAACACTGGTTGAGAGACAAAAGCTGTCTCTCATTTCAAAGGCTGCCTCCTCTGGAGGTCGCATTCGAAGGCTTATCGAGGAGGACTCATTTAAGAAAAGTAACCGGTAGATTACAAAGCAAGAAAGAAATTACAGTATTTTACACCTCACGAGGAATAACAGTCAATTTTATAACGATTACTTTTATTAAATAGTCAGCCTTGATGGCGTAGCAGACAATTGTGACCGCAAGAGGATGCAGTCTCCAAACTGAGATGCAGCTAAACATATATGTAGGTCGTCTGTTCTTCTTCTTTTGCGCTTTATCCTGTTATGGCGGTTAGCAAACAGTGTTGCATTACTGCGCACACCCCCTTCTGGTTTGGAATGTGATCGCCTGTGACTGACTGTATTCGTCGTATGACTGCATCCATCAAACAGTGACGTATGTGCTGTGACCGTTCAAGATGTGCTGTTCGGGA
Organism: Opsariichthys bidens; assembly: GCA_037194245.1. Classification (NCBI taxonomy): domain Eukaryota; kingdom Metazoa; phylum Chordata; class Actinopteri; order Cypriniformes; family Xenocyprididae; genus Opsariichthys; species Opsariichthys bidens. The sequence continues at coordinate 5,596,864 of CM074309.1, forward strand.
TGTTTTCATCCACTATGGGGAATTTTTGAGTCTTAATTTGGCCATAACTTTCTCCGTGTTTCAGCAAATGGAATGATTTTTGGTGACAAATCTTATTTTGACACATATTTTGGGAAAATGCTTTGAAAATTTTCAAAAACTCAACAGAACTCTGTGGGCAAATTCACGACCCTTTCTTTATGTTCGTGGCTGAAAACAGCCACTACTTTAACTGCTTTAAAAATGTATCAGATAAATATTTTTTTTTATTTTTTTTTGCTTAAATCTATTCATCAACCTCAGTCCTGGTCAAAACTACTAAATTTAAAAAAAAAAAAAAATCAGGATTTTAACTCTTTAATTGGCAAATTCATAAATGTTGTCACTGATTTGGGAAAAAAACGTGTCAAAGATTAGAAACAACATTGGCTTTGATGCGTTGTTCGTTTTTGTGCAGCATCAGATTTTAACGTTTTAAAGAGTTGAAATCCTGAATTTTTTTTGTTTTGATCAGGACTGAGGTTGATTAATAGATTTAAGCAAAAAATTTAAAAAAAAATATTTATTTGATACATTTTTAAAGCCATTAAAATCGTGGCTGTTTTCACCCACGAACATAACGAAAGGGTCGTGAATTTGAACAATGCACAAGGGTTAAATAAATGTGTCTTCACTTGGTACAAGGAGATGTTAAGCAGAATGTCCAGGCCGCTCTTTTCCATGTAACGAAAGTGAATGGTCACATCCACTTCATTTTTCCTTTAGCAGTTCATTCTGTTCACTTTCAGTATATTGAAAAGAGCAGCATGAACATTCTTGAAAATATCTCCTTTTGTGTTCTACAGAAGAAATGCAGGTTTTGAACAACATGGGGTGAGTAAAATATGCATTTTGGGGGGAAATATCCTTTTAAAGGCAGAACAGCATATCTAACCTTAGTCTTAGAGAGGATTGGCGCTCCACGATCTAGTAGCATCTCAACTACTTGCTCATGACCGCTCCTCGCTCCACAGTGTAAAGGTGTCAGGCCGTCCTGAAGATATGAAAACAAAAAACACACACATTACACACACTGACCCACTGGCAGGTGACAGAATCTACGAACGCGAGTCATGATTAACATTACATCCCCTCCCAATACCAAAGACATGTGCCAATATGTCGAACACACATTGAGAGACAGCATTCCACCACTGGAGACGGAGATGAGCACAACATCTGCATGCAATTTTTCTTCGCGGGTGCTGCCAAACACATGTAACCTGAGGGCTGCGGTTGTTATCATTTATTAGAATCAAACGGCATGCATCCCTGAATTATTCCTGCCAAAAAATTCCCTGTTCATCTTGAAAAGCATCTAATGCTTCGAAGAGAGCAGCCGAAACTGGCCACAAATTAACAGCAATTGAATTAGTTCCCTCTGAGATGTGATATGCAATTAGTTTATGAATTACAGCTTTAAATCTTTCTTATATGTACACATGCTTTTGTGCATAAAGGCAATGGGGAAAACCATGTGCTCACTTCCTCTGTTGAGTTAAATATAGATATGGAAAATAAAGACAGTCTGTTTGGTTCGACTGACCTTGGTTTTGGCATCAATTCGGGCCCCTCTCTCCAGCAGCAGCCTGACCATGTTGGCATTTCCTCTTTTTGATGCCACATGGAGAGGTGTGATGTCATTCTGTCACAAGAAAATAACAAAAATATCTATCAGACACACAATCAAGGTTCATAACATGCAATGCAAATACATACTCTGTTGGTTTCTTGTGATTGCATAATAACTGTTATTTGCCTTCTTGGTATCTTTGCATGGATTTCATGAGAAAGCTTTTGGTTTACCAAATTTTCATTATCACGACTAAATGGCTAATGCCAAAGACTAAAAGCATTAGAGACAGGAAATATGTATACAAAAATGATGAAATGTTTATTATTCACTGACATAGATTTAGCAATATGCCATGTGTATTATGAATATTACGATGTTATGATGAACTATATTCCTTTCTCTACTGATGTTCTGAGTTCAAAAAGTTTCTAAAGATGCTAACTTTGAGATGAAGAACGGGAACATGTTTGTGTAACATTAGCAACTGTTTGATTACGTAGTCAAGGCTAATCATATTAATTACAGTCAAGTGCCGACATCGTAAAACACGATCCCGTTGGGCAGCGTTGAGTGTAGCGAGTGAGCGGAGGTGGGGCTAATTAGCATATTCATAGATCCACGTGTACTGAATGAAGCGAGGATGTAAAGTTACATTCAAGCTATTTTAAGACATTTTCACAGGAAAAAAATGCTTAAATGTGTAATAAAAAAGATCTAATCTTTTAAAAAAGATTATTTTTAAGGGATACGATTATTGATTGAATTATTGAAAAGTTGTGTCATGAGTGTTAATGCACTGTAAACATTTTTATTTCTTTCTCTTTTTTTTTTTTGCAAACTAAGGTGCAAGTTTGTAACAACCAACAGCATGTGCCATTGATGCTTTAAACAAAATTGTTTTATTTTGCTATTAAATATTTATTTAAAACAGCAAACTGAAAGAATTTCTAATTCTGTTTGCTTTGCATTCGGGTTGGTTTTTATTGTGTCTTAATTTGTCTGCACTTGTGATACGTTTTTGGGTGGAATATGGGCATGGTATCGGGTCAAACAATATGTGTTCCATCTTAAAGCTTTTTAATAATGTTGCACATATGAGAGATTTAGTTTGTAGCTGCAGTCATGGCACAGAGGTAGTGCACAGCGTCACACTGAAGATGGAAGTATTGGGCTACACCACCCCCTAGTGATAGCTCACAAAATCCCTAACTTATGATGCACTGATTTTTATAAAGCATAAAAGACCCTTAATGCTTGTCTGCGTCATTGACTGGCATCTTGGGAGCAGTAGGCTACAATGTGTTTCTTAAGTTAAAAACTGTGTGGGATTGTGTTTTTGAGTTCACAATAGAGAACGCTTTGACACATATTTATGTAGTATATTCATAATCAGGTTACTTTTAAACTGTATTTCACTACAGATTACAAAATACATGCTTTAAAAAGTCATTTGTAACGTATTTCGTTACATTACTCAAGTTTTGTAACTTAATCTAAATACTTTAGAATACTTTGGAATACTAATAAGTGTGAAACAAACATAAAACAGGTAATTGTGTGTCTGACGTTTTCCTTCAGAATTGCGTGATATAAAGTTGCAATTGCGAGTTATAAAGTCAGAATTATGAGATATAAACTCGCAATATTGAGAAAAGTCAGAATTATGAGATATAAACTCACATACTGAATTCGCAATTGCAAGAAAAAAAATGTATTGCAAGTTTATATCTCCCAATTCTGACTTTATAACTTGCAATTGTGAGTTTAAATCTCACAATTCTGAGAAAAAGAAGTCAGAATTGTGAAATGCAAACAAATTGTGAGAAAAAGTTGCAGTGACCTTTTTTACAATTATAAAATGACTCACAAACAACTCTCACAAAACATGAAAACAGCCAAAAACATGAAACTTAACTCCGCTTTTTCAGACTGTCAGAGCCAGAGAATCATGAATTGCTGTTTAAATGACATTAAAATTCAAAGTAATCACTTTGGTAATCTAAAACACTTTTCAGATGTAACTGCAATCTGATTACCACCCATTTAAAATGTAACTGTAATGAAATACAGTAACTAAAATTTTGTATTTTAAATACATAACTAAGGTACTTGTATTTTGTTACTCCTCTACCCTGTTCATAAAGTATATTTATGTAGATCTGTAGGATCAAAATTAACTTCATTTCAGGGTCAAAGATCTGTAGAGAGACACTGGTTTACATGGTCTAAACCAGTTTAGGGTCAATCTGTGTATGCAGTGCTAAGAAGGTTGTTAGGATCAAGTGTAAATGCATCAGGAGAATATGTTTATTGTTCTGAGAGCAACATTGGTCTAGTTAAAGCAGCTAATCATAAGACAGTTGTTTACAGGACTCTAATTTGTTTGGCTGAAAGGTTTTCCGAGTGCTGTAATATGATCCAACAGCACAGGGACACTTCACTGTTCAAGGCATTGTCAGTTTTCAAGGCATTCCAGGTCAGAGTAAGTGTTTTTTTTTTTGTTTTTTTTTTAAACACTTCATGTTTTCTCTCTCTCCACAATCGATCAGAGTGGGGTTTCTTTCACCAGCGTGTCTAGAGCAAGCAGGGAGTGGAAAATGGGAAAACCTGGCAGTGGACTAGGAGAGGATTAATTCTAAAAAGCTGTCTACTCACATAAAAGTGCCCAATACAAAGAAAATAAAAAGCATTTTTAAAAGTCTAGTTTAAAATGTACAGTACACTTGACTACTTAAAAGAAGTCTGTTATGCTCACCAAGGCTGCATTTATTTGATCCAAAATTAAAACAAAAAGAGGAATATTATGAAATATTATTCTAATCTAAAAGAACTCTTTTGTATTTGAATATATTTTAAAATGTAATTTACTCATATGATAGCAAAGCTGAATTTTCAGCATCATTACTCCAGTCTTTAGTGTCACATAACCTTCCAGAAATCATTCTAATATGCTGATTTGATGCTACATTTTATTTAAACAGTGATCTAATTTTGCACATACTTCATTTGATTGTGAAAAAATTGCATTAAGTATCATGTAAATATATAACAAAATACCTTTTGGTCTTTAAATATGACCTAAAATGATTTCCTCCGGGACAAAAAAGGCACTGCATACACAAAATGACCCTGTTCTGACCCTAGTGAAGTTCCTGAACCATTCATATCCACTCCACTCTTACAGAAAACCCCTGCTTTGTGTCCTTACCCTCGCCTTGAAGTCTACGGCAGCTCCGCGGTTCAGGAGCAGGGTCGCTACATTGATGTTACCGTAGTGAGCCGCTATGTGGAGAGGGGTGAAGCCACTCTGAAGAGAGACAGAGAGAAATAGAGCACAGGGGTCAAAATGTTACATACAGAACTCTGAAGGCATTGACCCCAAGTCACCTGACTTGACCTCACCCTCTACATATGAAAAGACGACACCAGGGCAGGCGTGGTGCAGTAAATCTTTGACAGACTTACACAGATGACCTTAGCACCACAGTGAAGAAAGGCATATCCTTTACTTGTTCCCTCACACCAACTCAATCCAGCTGAATCATTATTTTGCTTTAGGCTGAACATTAAAGGGTTAGTTGACCCAAAAATGAAATTTCTGTCATTAAAGGATTAGTTCACCTTCAAATGAAAATTAACCCAGGCTTTACTCACCCTAAAGCCGTTCTAGGTGCATATGACTTTCTTCATTCTGGTGAACATAATCTGAGAAATATTATTAAACATCCCGACGCACCCGAGCTTTATAATGGCAGTGAGCGAGACCAATGTGTGAAGCTGAAAAAAGTGCCTCCAACCACATTCATCCACCATAAATGGATGTTAATAAAGGCCTTCTAAAGTGAAGTGATGCATTTGTGTTAAAAAAAAAAATCCATATTTAGCAAGTTATGAAGTAAAATATCTAGCTTCCACAAGACCGCCTTCCGTACTCTAGATAATTAACATATTTCCGATTGTGTTCATCAGAAAGAAGAAAGTTGTATACACGTAGGATGGCTTGAAGGTGAGTAAAACTTGGAGTAATTTTAATTTGAAAGTGAACTAATCCTTTAAGTACTCGCCATCGTTCCAAGACCTTCGTTCATCTTTGGAACACAAATTAAGATATTTTTTGATGAAATCCGAGAGCTTTCTGACCTCTGGTAGGCTGCGACGTAATTACCACTTTCAAGGCCAAGAAAGGTACTAAAGACATCGTTAAAATAGTCCATGTGACTACAGTTGTTCAAACTTAATGTTATGAAGCGATGGGAATACGTTTTGAGCACAAAAAAATCTTTTATTCAACAATTTCTTCTCTTCCTATGCTGTTCACGTAGTATACATAGTGCAGCGCTTCCAGGTTCTATGTCAGAACGCCGGCTCATTATTAGTCATCTATACTATGTGAACAGCGTAATATCTTAATTCGTGTTCTGAGGATGAATAAATGTCTTACGGGTGTGGAACGATATGAGAGAATTTTCATTTTTTTGGTGAATTAACCCTTCAAGTTTACATTAATCTCTCGGTCTATACACTATGCTGTGGTTGCAATAGTTGTGAGGGTTTTTCCATGTTAAAGGATGTGCCTTCCTCAGATGCGCAAAGCCTCTATGACAGCAACCTTCAGTCAACAGTGATTTAGTGAAGGTGGACCAATGACATCAAGTGTACAAACATGCATACAGTGTACTGCATCAAGCAATGTGCTGTTCAAAACCAACAAAAATGAGTCTTATTTGTCTATTAACTATTATCATGAATACAATTTATTTAAAAATCAATTTGCAGTAGTTATATATAGCACACATAGTCAGTAGGCCACTGTAAATTTGACAATGCAGTTAAGCGGTAGCTTTAGATGAACATCAGACTACTATTCCCAGTGATTTCAATGGTTAAAACTGCATACAAGTTACATGTCATGCAGTGCAAATCAAAGATGTTAAGTTGTAGGACAGCTGGAACAAATCTCGAAGCCATGCTGACTGTGGAGAGGAGTGGAGTGGAGAGGAGAGGAGAGGAGAGGAGAGGAGAGAGAGGAGAGGAGAGGAGAGGAGAGGAGAGGAGAGGAGAGGAGAGGAGAGGAGAGGAGAGGAGAGGAGAGGAGAGGAGAGGAGAGGAGAGGAGAGGAGAGGAGAGGAGAGGAGAGGAGAGGAGAGAGGAGAAGAGAAGAGAAGAGGAGAGGAGGAGAGATCTTTCTGCCGGCACCTGCTAGGAGGGGAATTTCATGCATGAAATGGGACGAGCGCTCTGCAGCTGAGGAGTCTGTCTCCACACTACCTTCATCTGCAGGACAGTACTAAGATACCTAGGTTTGGGTCTAAGGGGCACTTAGATTTACAGTTTAAAGAAATTGAAGCCTAATGCATATTCCAAGGCAAACTTTGTTGCACACCATGCTGGTCACAACAATATGTTGTGTTTTGGATACTGTTGTGCAGACTTCTTCACCACATTAACCACCAAGACTACACTGTAAAACCCAACAGTGAAATTAATTAAATGAAATAAGTTTGTTTCACTCAAATGATAATGAAAGTTCATTGTACTTAATAGAAAAAGTTAGTAAACTTCATTGTAGCAAGCTGAACTTAATATGATTGAGTTGCAGCAGTCGAACCTGTGGTTAGGTTGAGGATGGGCTGCAAAACTTGTAAGACCACATATACTGTATGTTGTTTGATTATATTCATGCTAGTATATAATGCCAGTCTTTTTGATAGTTATAATAGCATGTGTTATTTGATAGCTAACATTTAACCAGAATCTGAATGTGATGTTTATGTAAATTAACTGTGTGTAATTAACATTATGATGAGTTGGAGAGGCTGAGAACTGTGGGAGCAAAGGGATGCAGGTGATGTGATTGTTAATGAGAAACACCTGTGCACCGCACTGGCCTTGCTCCGCTTCCACGGCTCTTGCCCCGCCCCATTTGTCAAAAATATTTTAAGTTCTACTAACTTAAAAAAAAAAATGGTAATACGTTTCCTCAAATGTTGAGTATTCAAAAATTATAGAATTTTACAGTGTACCTTGATCAAACAGCTTTACTAGATAAGTAACCACTTGACTTTGCTGGTTTATCAGCAAGACCAGAACTAAACTGGCATAAACCATCTGGACCAGTATGGGCATTCATACTGGTCTAAGCTGGTCTTTTAAGCACAACTGATTTTTCGTAGTTGTTGTTGGAGCAAAACTATCCCAATTTAGCATGGAGAAACATCAAGCAGGCCACTGGGAGGTTGACATCTTGAGCAGGACTATCTGTGCTACAAATATCAAATGTTGAGTGTTCTAAAGCAGTTTGAAAACAATCATGATATTGCTGTTCCCTTTGGGGATGCTAGTGGCACAAAAATTACATACTTCAATTCACAAATTAAAAAATCCAAAACACAACATGAGCTCCTTTTATTGAAAATGACTTTTTAAAAATACAAGTAGTTCTCTCAGCTGCAGACCTCGACCGTGAAAACCAGATTGTTTCCTCTCCATGCTGTTTTTCTGTTGCCCATTAGTAATAGAAGCGGCATTCTATTGAGACAAAAAAGCAAAGAGCAGGGGCAAGAGGGGATGGGGCAGCAGCCACTGCAGCAGCGTGATGTGGGTGCTTTGTGAGGTGTGTAGCGTTTGTGTGTGTATACCTCTGTCGTTCTATTGACCATCATCTAGAGAGACCACCAGAGCGGGAGGAGAGAGAATGGTCTGATTAGTGTTCACAAAGTCACAATGGGAGCACCAAGCTGTACGGTGGCTACATGGTGAGGGAGAGCAACAAAACCACACATCACACGACACCACAAGGGCTTAACTGGATGGTGCAAACTGACTTGTGATCGAAGAAGATTGTAAGTAAATTTACAATGAGCATCTCCCATCATGCACCATTGAATTACTTTAGCCACCACAAAGTCTGTTTAGATGTGTTGTTTTAATTTATTTTATTGCATTAATTCCAAAATGTGACAATCATCCTATGTGTTTGAATGGAAAGCACCATCAAGTTCTAAATGTAAACCGATGGAAAGACTTGGTTGTACATTGAAGGAGGTACCTTGGATTCAACATCTGCATTGTGGTCATTCTGCAGAAGTAACGCTGCTGCTTTGGTGTCGTCTTTACGGGCGGCGATGTGCAGGGCGGGTAGTCGCACCTTCCCCTTGGTGTCGTTCTCCAGGAGCAGAGATACAACCTGATCATGACCTTGCTGAAGAGCTACGGCCAGTGGAGTAAAACCATCCTACAGACACACAAGACAAGAATACTTAAATAGTACAAAGAAATGTCAATCTTAAAGGTTCACTAGAGAACTCTGGGCTCATTATCAACAACTTTTCAATATAAAATTCCAATTTTATTGATGAAAGTTTACACATTTATGATAACACAGTTATGATTCAGCATGCTCTTTGAAAGGGTTGGGCAACTCTGGTTGCAGGATCTTCCTGATCTTAGTTCCAGCCCTAATCAAACACACTTGAACAAGGAAATCAAGGTCTTCAGGATTACCTGTAGGTGAGTTTGATCAGGGTTAGAGCTAAACTCTGCATAAAAGTGAATCTCAAGGCCCAAAGTTTACTTCAGGGGTGTCTGCTCCTGCTCCTGGAGGGCTACTATCCTGCAGAATTTAGCGCCAACCCTGATCAAACAAACAGGTTTACTAGAAACTTTGGCTGTGTCCGAAATCGACCCTATACCCTTCAATAGGGCACTATTTGAGGGGACAGCCATTTGTAGCAATGTTCGAAACCATAGTGGATGTTATGAAGTACTCATTCAATCACATTATGCACCACAATAACAAGTGTACAACCCAAGTGTACGTTCAACAGCTAAAGAACATCCTTAATGCACTGTGAGAGTAGCGGGCCAAATGAATTTCTGTGTCTGACCAGAAGAATGCCCCGTAGCTGAATCATCCATCCATTTTCCAAACCGCTGGTCCAATGAGGGTACAGCATAATATCATTCAGGAATAAATTCCTTTTTAATTGATTATCAAATTGTTTAATTAAGGTTTATGCATAGTGTCCATGACACCTTCTTGCTACAGGAGAATTATTATTAAACAGCAAGCACAAACTATGCAGAAGGGGCAGCCTTTCCGGTGCACTCAGTGTCCGAATTCACCCACTTGCTTTTATTCACTCCTTCAAGTGCTCTATATTAGTGGGGTAATGCAGGGAATAGTGAATGAGGGCATAGGGGACGATTTTGAAACACAGCCTTCCAGACAAGTGTATTTTGGCAAGTTGAAGCTGAAGTCTACAGGACACTGACTCAAAGAGCAAGACTGCACACCCTGTGAATGAATATGATGGTCTGAACTAGTATAGCTATACATGGTCTCCTGTGATTACCACAGAGTGGATCTGAATAAGAAGAAAGTCAGAGGTGTCAAATCCTGTTCCTGAAAAGCCACTATCCTGCAGACTTCATCTAAAACTTGCAAGAAGGTGGCCCACCAGAAACAGGATTGGACACCCCTGTCATACAAGATGAATATCCAAAAAATATGTAGTCCAAGCAAAAAATAGCATATCTGCAGCCACGGTAGATGGACTTTCATTTTTTTGTTCACAGGCATGTTGTAAGCACTCAAGGATAAATGACAAAAGCTTGAAATTTCTTGATTCTAACTCAGGGGTAGGCAACTCTAGGTTCACTTTCCCACAGAGCTTAGCTCTAACCCTAATCAAACACACCTGAACAAGCTAATCAAGGTCTAAGGTCCTCAGGATTACTAAAAAAGCTACAGAGCTAAATTCTGCAGGAAAGTGGATCTTGAGGTCAAGAGTTTCCCAGCCCATGTTATTTAACTGGATAGACAAGGGGTAGCAAATTCTGCTTCTAGAAGGCTATCTTCCTGCAGACCTCAGCTCTAACCCTGTCACACCTACCTTTTAAAGTTTGTTTTAATTAGTCACATGTCTTCCTTTGTTCAGATTTCCCGCCACTCTTTAGTTGCCATAGTTGATTGATTGGTGTGTCTTGTCATTAACTCATTAGGCTCTATGGACTTAAGCCTTCAGTTTCTGTCAGTCTTTTGTCTGGTGTTTCTTGTGTTAAATTTGTTTGCTATTATGCTCTCTCATGATTAATCCACAAATGAAGACGCAAATAAAATTTATCGTCCTTGGACTCTTGCCTCCAGTGTTTTTGTGAGTGGGCTCTACACCGCAGTACCGTGACAATTATGTGTGTTTGATTAGGGTTGGAGCTAATCTCAGAAGGATGATAGTCCTCCAAGAGCAGGGTTTGCTACCCCTTGGACAGACAACCATAGATGGTCATGATTATTTACTATACCAGCACGGCTGAGGTAGTTTGACTTCATTAACAATATTACAGTTCCATATCATGTTCTTAACGACAGTAATAACAGCAGATTTTTGAAGAAACTTGGTGGTGTAAGGTAGTAGTTCCAGAATGAATAGCTTAAGATCCATTAACATATACATGTATAACCATTTTTGCAAATTGTTGCATTCAACTGTATCGGAATATTTACATAAGAATGGCATTACAATCCCAAAACAAAACAGAATTTTATATAAGCACAATGACTGACTCCTTGTTTGTGAATTATATTTATACAGTTATTCCTTACTTGGTGAATAATAAGGCTAAGTATTGACAAAAACCTCACAATTCACATTGCCATACACATGTCATGATTAAATACACTGTGGTGTATCACAATATCAGAATCGGTGGGATCTCTGTTGTGTGGAAAACCCAACTAAACAATAGTATTTTCAGAGTTTGCTTTTAGATGAGCTGCTTCTAAATTAATTGAACTGTAGGCGATGATATTAACACTTAAATAAAAAGAAAATATTCATACAAGAATATAAAATAGCGATCATATAGTGAGAAAAAATACAATATATGACTGTATAATGGCAGAATGTTTACTAAAAGCAACATAAAAATAGTTAATTCTCAAAGAGCAGCTTGACATCAAAATGCAGTAATGAATCTTTTTGTGGTTTCAGAGAGATCTTCATCCTCACCAACACGGATCATTAACATGCAAACAGCTCTCCAAACATGGAAGTGTTCTTGTATGCATAATCACTGTCTGAGAGACACAAGGGCCTGGTACATTCTCAAGGACAGTGACGTCTGGCACGCTGCTCTGTCACGCACGCGCACACTCACCACACGCACTACTAGCCGGGCATTCAATACCCCCACTGCGCAACTAGTGTCTGCCTGCTGCCTTGAAAAGGACAGCAAGGTCACTGGGCTTTCTGAGTCAGGTTTTCTATGTATGGACCTTTAAGTATGATGCTTCATACACAGTGCTGGGAAATGCAGTGATGAATGGAAAGGAATCGAAGGTCCTGCTCACCTCTGTGGCAATGCTCTGACTGGATCCGTTATCCAGGAGGAATTTGACTACATCCAGGTGGTTCTCCTGGGCAGCCATGTAAAGTGGTGTGAAGCCATTCTGTAGCAGGAACAAGAGCATACTTATAAATTTCATTCATGGTCACTTTAACTTTATCAAGCAACCAAACAATTACACACATAAGCAAATATATATATATATATATATATATATAATATATATATATATATATATATATATATATATATATATATATATATATATATATTCTACCCCCCTACACTAACCTTACCTCTAAACCTACCCATCATCACGCAACACTTTCTGCTATTTTAGGTTGTCAAAAAAGATCATGTATGATTTATTGACTCAAATAAGACTGGATCACACCACTAACTTTAAATAATTTAACAACTGGTTTCTTTTCAATTTATGAGTGTGGATGTGAATTGAATTGCCCACACCCACAGGAAGTAATATTGGAATGAAAGGAAGAGAAAATGTAGTCACACCATAAATAAATTTAAACACAAATGTTTCTACCCTTGCAAAAAAGAACTGCAGTATATTGAAGTAGAACTGCAGTAGAACTGCAGAACCAAGTAGTTTAACTGCAGTTTAATGAAGCACAACCATAGATTTGCAGTATAATGAAGTATAGTCACAGTACAACTGCAGTAAAACTGTAGTATAAGTACAGCTGCAGTAAAATGAAGTATAAAAACAGTATAACTGCAGTTGTATTGCAGTTTTATTTTACTAGTACTTTAGATGTATTGCAGTGTAGTTGTACTCCAGTAAAACTACAGACATTTTAGGTTATACTGCAATACTGCAGTTTTTTCGTGTCCAAAAAACTGCATTTTTCTATATGTAACAAAAACTGTAGTATTACTTCTAAAAAACTGCAGTAATCTTTTGTAAGGGTACTAATATGCACAACATTCATTTAGACAAATTTTTAAGTTTGACTTATAATAAGTTCAATATTGTCAAAACAATTAAAGCAACAACATGTTCGCCACTTTCTTTTTAACTTTTAACTAAAACTAAATACTGAACTCAAATTTTGAGGCATTCTGGGTCATTTTTCCAGCATAGTCCATAAAATGGCATGTTAGCTTAGTTAGCTTAGCTAAATAACTTCAGTAGTACACAATACTATTATACTATGTTAATTGCATGATACTATAATGTTTACATTTTCAAACATCTGATTTTTGGGTAATGTTGTTTATCTAGCTAGTCAGAAGTTAGCTAGCTAACAAGCCCATACAGATCTTCCTTTTTCACATTTTCTGCAGTGATTTTCTTGGAAAAGTTATGGAATGGTTCTTAATGCATTACAAATAAGAGTACTACTTTCTTAGAGGTTGAGATCACAATTAAAAAATCTAATTCTGTGTTAATCTGCAGAGATTTCTGTAGAGTTCTGAGAGTGTGTATTCAGTACAGGCCTGGGTATTAGCGTATTAGCACTATTAACATAACATAGCCTAAATGAGTCAACCATAAAGGTAACTAGCTTGCTAATCCTTATAAATGTTTTTTTTTTCCCTCCATGGGGGCTGAGTGTGGAAACGGAGGAGCTGAACACGCAGCACTAGATGAAGCTTTAGCGTCTAGGTGGCCCTTACAAAAGATTACTGCAGTTTTTTAGAAGTAATACTACAGTTTTTGTTACATATAGAAAAATGCAATTTTTTGGACACGAAAAAACTGCAGTATTGCAGTATAACCTAAAATGTCTGTAGTTTTACTGGAGTACAACTATACTGCAATACATCTAAAGTACTAGTAAAATAAAACTGCAATACAACTGCAGTTATACTGTTTTTATACTTCATTTTACTGCAGCTGTACTTATACTACAGTTTTACTGCAGTTGTACTGTGACTATACTTCATTATACTGCAAATCTATGGTTGTGCTTCATTAAACTGCAGTTAAACTACTTGGTTCTGCAGTTCTACTTCAATATACTGCAGTTCTTTTTTGTAAGGGGGGTATAAGAATTAAGGGTGATTTTATGTAGGTGGGTGGAGTAAGGTAAATTTACTACAGTAAATACATGTAACGTGTAACAATGACATTGAAAAAAGTGTTACGCAAACTTCACAATCAGCTTCCTCATTCAGTGAGTGTCTCTATTTTAAGCACTGCAGTGTGAGAAAGCAAAACCAGGCTGGACTTGTGATAACTTCTTGAGATAAAACAAAGTCTGTCTCTAGTCTCTCGCACACGTGTGCATGAGTTTAATTTTGGACTCCCTGAGGGTAATTTCAGTGACAAGGCAAAAACACACATACAACTAAAACTATCGATCATACCAGCTCTCATATCCCAACAATTTCTCTTCAAAACATAGACATAGCAGCACTTCTAAATTCTTTTTAAGCTATTAGAGGACAAACTGAGAACTTGAGAATTTGATATTACATTATTAGCATAAACTGACTTGGGTGGATCTCCTTCAGATCAAACAGTTTGAAGATAATCTTGCTTAATAAGTCAGTTAAAATTGTGTATGGTGTAGTTGTGTATACAAGCTACCTGAATAAAAAAATCCAGTTTAATTAGTGGTGGAAAGTAAAGTTAAAAGTAGTACCTGCAGGTTTTTTTTTTTTTTTTTTTTAATAGCGAAGTATTTATCTACATGATGTTTCCCTGTTGTGTATAATATAAATTTAGTGTTTCAGGTTTAATGCTGTATCCTGGTGCAATCATTCAAAACTTCTCATTGTTTTTCTTATAAATTATATAATCTGAAGTTATTCTTCTTCTCCTTCTGTAGCTTCAGTGTATTTAACTATTTACTGTTTTAATTGCAAAGGTTTAATTGGTGATGCTAATTATGAAGATCGTACAAGAAGATCGAAGTCGTACATTTCTGAACATTCTTGAATGAATGATTTGTTGGTTGCACACCAGTCTGTTATTGTAAAAATTTCCACAACACTAAACTGTGATTGGTTGCTTTACATGTCAGTCAGATGACCCCTTGGCCAATAAAAAGCTCCAGACCTTCTGCCATCAGTCTGAAGGTCTGACTACAGCACAGTAACGGAATCACAAGCTTGCAATGGGTTGGGCGACTGTGTTTGCGAGGTATTTTGCAGTAAACTAAAGGCCACAAATCGCTTGTCGAGTGTTGAATGTACCTGAGACTGGGCGTTGATATTCGCTCCATGAGTCACAAGTTCCTTCACGACAGCCACCTGTCCAGCGAGTGATGCTATGTGCAAAGCGGTGTTTCCTTTCTAGAATCAGAAGAACATGACAGAGCGGGTTGAATCAATGCGAATGGTCTCAGTTACAGTACATACATATCACTTTGAAGAATCTACTTTTAAGATGTGTTTCTAAAACCTCTACAGAAATCTTCCATTTGAAGATCCTTTACATGAATGAGCAGATCCTGCCCTTTGTAGAGGCTCAAAGTCAACCTGAACATCAGGCAAGAGTGACTTTGAGGACTTGCTGATGCAGCAAAGTCTTGTCTATGAATTCATGCACAGCTGAGTAACACACTTGTCATCTTTAATTCATATGCTCAGTCTTCTACACTAGTGTTGACATTTTTGGTTGTATTTTAAAGGATCTGATCTGGAAATGTGGGCGTTACCTTTGTTGCCGCATCCACAGCGGCACCAAGTTTAATAAGCTCAGCCACAACCTCCACATGGCCTTCTTTAGATGCCAGATGAAGAGCGTTCAATCCATTCTGCATCCAGGGAAACAAATATTAATTTATTTGCTGTTTATGTACATTATATAGAATCAATATGAGGCACATCAGAGATGACATTAAATAATGGCAACACAACTTTCACAACAAACTCGAGGGCTTCATTCCTAGTATTTATAATATATATATATATAAAAAAAGCTGTAAAACAGTAATTTTTAATTTAAGTTTTAAGTAATTTAAGTATTTTTAAGAATTTAAAAAGTAATTTTAAGAATTTAATTTTCAGCATCATTTCTTCAGTCTTCAGTGTCACATGATTCTTCAGAAACCATTCTAATATGATAATTTGCTGATTAACAGTTGTGATGTTTAATATTTTTGTGGAAGCCTTGCTTTTTTCACAATTCTTTGATGAATAAAGAATAAGAACAGTTTATTTGAAATATATTTTTTTGTAACATTATAGATGTTTTCACTGTCAATTTTGATCAATTTAATGCATCCTTGCTGAATAAAAGCATTAATATCTTTTATTGACTCCAAATTTTTGAATTGTAGTGCCTGCAAACATATTTTATGACGCCAAATCTCAAATTTAAATGTTACTTTTGCAAAAAGGAAGATGTATGACCTGGTTGCAGATGTTGATGTCCACGCCAGACTTTATGTAATCGAGGGCTTTCTCGAGGTTTCCAGCCCGGGCCGCTCTGAGGTAACTGGCATTACTGTCAGTCTGCAAGAGAGAGAAAAAACAATCAGATCGTCTTCTCCACAAACCCCGACTGATCAAGAGGAACCAATAACACCATGCGCTGAAACTTCCAATTTTCAAGACAGAGAAAAGTCCTCGAAAAAGAACAGATAACAAAATCCAATCTATAGCATCTTTACTGCATTTAAGCATTTTGAGATTGATGGACATGGCAGTGCCCTAGTAACCACATAGCAATGTGCTGAGATTTCCACTCAATATCTAACTGTAAAAATCAACTGCTCTTTTGCCTATTTATGAAGCGCTATGTGAAACAGAAGGGAAGTTCACCTCAGATCTCAAGCAGCAGGCCAATGCCAAGATCCCAGCTGCCTCTCCTGTGTCTGATTGGCTATCTGACATTTGTAATAACAGAAACACAAATAAACAGTGGACAAACTAGCTGTAGTTATGTAAAAGAGGGCCTGAGAAAAAACAGCAAGGAAATGTCACAGATCTTGAGTTGCCCTGAGAGTGGGTTTCCAGAGACATTCACACAGGAAGCGAAAAGCATGACAAGTAGTAATGGATGCTTTCATCCTGGTAGAGTAAAGAATCATTAAACCTGAATATCCAAACTTGAATGAAATGAATGTGCTGATCTTTTCTATCCTCCTCAACAATATTTTTCCATTTGGAAATGTGGTTTTGCAGGTGCATTTGGTGAACCAGAGATATTGTGAATCTCACAAAGAAATGAGATTCACCCCTATATTAAAAGACATTTAAAGGATTTGTTTTGGAGTTAGGGGAACTAAAACATGTTTATAGTGTTTATAATGTGTAAATGCTTAGTTTATTATTATTTTTTTACCACCGATATTATATATATATATATATATATATATATATATATATATAAAATATATAAAATATACATATGAAATATTACATATATATACATATGAAATTGAGAAACATATATATATATATATATATATATAATATATATATATATATATATATATATATATATATATATATATATATTAGTGTTTTTAGAATCATTGCGATATTATTTTCATGGCAATTTAGCTTAAATTCAATAGAGAAAATATTACCATATATACACAAATAGTACACAATTGTACTACATTTATGTATTGTTTAAATTTTAAAAGTTAAAAATATATATGTATTATTTTGCAGTGCAATAATGAGAATTTGAGGGGAAAATATTCTTGAAAATATTGTAAAAAAAAAAAAAAAAATGAATGGATAAAAATAATGGATTGTTTGTCTGTATGAAAATACAGTTTCTTATCTATTTCTTTCGATTTTGGGGTGATATATGACCTGGAAATTCCTTGACAATTTTTTTTTTTTTTTTACATTCTAAAAAGAGATTCTTGTTTAATCTGCACATAACATGACACATCAATCCATGTTTACCGGAAGTACAAATTTTTATTACAAACATGAAATAAACATATATGAGCTCCTAGTATGTGATCATCCAAACACATGCAAAATCCAACATTATGTGTTAGTTGTAATGAAACAGCATTTAACAACAACATCCTAGTGCAATGCCAGACGTACTCCACATACATGCTTTACATGCTTTATCTGTGTGTGCATTTCTATATTAACAGGTGGATGAAACACTAAAACATTTTTACTATGAATATGAAAATATGAATGAGGTAAAATAAAAAAATCAGGAGTTAGCTAGTTCATTATTTTAACACAGGTCTGATACAAGTGCAAATGAGCGTTTACATGTAGATTAGGGAAAAAGGTGTGGTCTGTGCCAACAGTTCGTTGTCCAGATATTCACACACTTGAGAGAGAGAGAGAGAGAGAGAGAGAGAGAGACAGACAGAGGGTGTGTCTGCTGCAGTGCTGTAGTCCTGACACACCCCGACACACACATGAACACACACCAGCACAGTGTCTGCATCTGAATCCATTCACACGACCAGTTACATACTAAAACATTAGCATAGGATGTCTGAATTCGTCATTTTCAGAAAACAGTTGGCGGAAAGCACCCAGATGACCTACTATGTCACATAATAATCGCAAAATGGGGGATTTAGTATGTCCAGATTTCACACATTCATATATTTTTCACGAGTTCTTCATTAAATCTAGAACCTAGTCGGGAAGTATGTCATTTGAAATGAATATTGCGTCAATCAAATCTTTTGCTGTTTGTTTGAACATCTTCTCAACAGCAGCATTGGCTCAACCCATGGCGTGAGTTTGGGGTGGGACTATCTATTAGTTTGACCAATGGCAGCTAAGGGGCGTGTCTGTTTGAAAGCAGTCATTATTTTTACAGCTCGTTTGGTGATGCTATCGGTGCAGAAATTACCAACATTATACTTTTTGGCAGCTTATTCATATGAATTTGTACAATCCTATTTGTGTGTTTTTGAACAATCTGCTTACGTGACGGATATGTTTAGGGGTGGACCTTCGTGCTTACCTTTTTTCTAATCATCGTAAGTTATTTTATGATTTACATCGTACGAATCCGAGCAAAAGTGCCACATAACCCATGAGATCAGGTTGGAAATTACACACTTCACCTTTAAATAAAGGGTTGTAAATCTTTGGAGGCAGTGAATAAAATGCAGCCAAACAAAGTAGAAATGAAGGTGTAAGTATTTCATTCAAGTTGAACATTAATCACTTCATACTTCTTTAGTCTCTCGCTTTTTTCAAGCAATATCAGTCCCTGGATTCTGTCTAGATACTATAGCATGTAGAAATGTCATCCTCTCTCTATGTAATGTGGGCTCAACCTCTGCAGTGTGTGGGAGTTTCCTTTGAACATCTCTCTCTCTCTCTCTGTCTGTCTGCCTCTCTCTCTCTCTGTATTACTAGGAATCACAAAAGCATGTTCTGGAAAGGCCTCAATAAAACCTGCACAAGGCCTTTTTCTTCATTAGAAAGTAAGACAAATTGAATAATTATTATATTTTTAAGATAATTTTGCTGATGATTATTAAATGAAACCATGACTTGAAATAATTAGGGGCCAAACACAGTAGGCACACATTGTATCTGTTATTCGTCCTTCTTTTTCTTCTTCTTTCACTCTTTATCTATGGTAGTCCATAGAACCACTTGCAGAAAAATGATGAAATGATGCATATACATAGAGGACAGCAAATTTGGTGTCTCTCATTCCCTCTAGCGCCACCCACTGTCCTAATTTGCACTTACATTTATGCTAATAACTATATTAAATTTTTCCGCCATATAGAATATTCCAAAAAAAAAAAAATTGCCCTTTTTCAATTTTGCCATAAAATACCATATTTTACAAATGCATTAGCATATTGTCACGAATCTTGATGCATCATCGGCCCCATGCAATGAAGGTACTTGAGACAGCGCCACCTTATGGTGAAAGATTATAATTAAATTAAAAAAAAAATGCTAAAATAGCTTTTGAGTAAATTTGCTGTTTTAATGAAACGGAAGTTGATCGATTCCTTGAGTCATGCCGAGAACAATCGCACCAAATATTGCTGTCCGCCATTCTGAATTTCTTTGAAAACCTACTTCAAACCCCTTCTAGACCATTGGTTCAGTTTTAACCAAATTTTCTCAGCAAACTACACCAGCAAAAATGTATTAAATGATTTTTGATAGACCAAAAGGGCCCGTTCAATGAAATTCATTGCATGATGCACAGCTGATTCTGAGGCAGTAACTCTGCAAAGCTTTGGCATGCTGACCCTTAACTTTATTCATGTCATTTCCACCTCACACTCACCACATAACATCAATTTGGTAACAGCACCGCCTATTGATTTAAAAGTGATTCTATTCATGATTTTCACATGTTTTGCCTAAAATAATGTAAAAATGTCTTTAAGTACTTATTGTTGCAGTTGTTGCAATGCTCCCAGCCATGTTTGCATAACTTACCGTGCCTTTTTTGTGCTTGGCCCCATTAATTGGTGCTTGCAGCTACATTTTTAATGTGTTTTTATTTGGCAATTAAGAGTGCATTAGTTTCACAATGTTTCCTTGTGCACCTTGTGAGCAACTTGTAAGCAAGTGTTCAGACAGAGATTTTTTTTCAGTAACAGAAATAAAGTTTTTGCAAATGTAAAAACTGTGAATTAATTTGTTTTGTTGTTGACAGTCTGTTTCAATGATTCACTTCATAAATAAATCAGTACTTCTTTTGCATCAGCACACAAAATGTTTAACGATAATGATAATTTTTTAGTTTTTATGGTTTTAATTTGTACTTTACTTCATAATACATTAACAAATGTTAATTTATACAATGCAAAATGCAGATTAATAAATGATGTAAAAGCATTGTTGAATATCATCAAAAATATTACAATTTTTTAAAGCTATATTGTCTAACTCTAGCTACTAGAGACAAAAGTGATTTATCTGACACCAGGTCCATTGATTTAGCACTGGATGTCATGCAGCATTTTATAGAGTATACGTAAAACTCAAAATGATTTGTTCAATTTTCTGGCAAGGTATGGCCAGCAGTCTCGTGTATAGATTTAGGAAATATGATTGTTCTCAGAAAGAAAATGGAATTGATGCATCACTTGAGAAGCCAGCTACTGTAAATGTCCAAAGAACCTGAGAGGCTGAAACACAGCAACGCACACAGAGATGTGTCCTGATATAACCAGTCCCACTCGTCCTACTCCAGCTCTGAGCAGGATTCGACACAATATCTCTGGCATGGGAGGCAGGTGTGCTAACAAGGATCGTCAGTCTCTGGCATCAGTCGTTAGTACGCCCCTTGAGGCCAGAGGAGTGAGGTTTACATGCACAGCTCTTACCGTTACACTCACTCCCATCCGGGTCACGGCACCAAATGTAACCAGATTTGAACCTGCGTCTCCAGCATGAGAGGCAGGCGCACTAACAAGGACGCTAAAGATCACAAGATCTCATTCAAGATCTCTTGAAGCCAGGGGAGAGAGATTTATATGCACAACTCTAACTAGCTTGCCTCCGTTACACTGATTCTGTGGTTGACAGACAGCTCAGATCATCAGACTGAGGAAATGTCAGCACAGTGCAGAATGGAAATAGGTTTTATCAGGGCTGATCATCAGCCAAGCCCAGCACAAGCCTTACAGGAACACATTCAGTAAGAAGGGCAAATATACAGATATCTAATGCTAATTTGCCATATTTATGAACGCAAATGAATATATGTATTTTATTGGCACAATATGTCTTTTTTCGCTGCTAGAGTTCACTTATTCAAAACAAAGGCGTAGCTTGATGACGCTTTAATTTCGTAGAATTATGGGAGGTGTTGTCTTCACGTCTACAATGTTGGGATGATATACTGTGCGATATTGATCCTATCGTAATTAATTAATAATTGTTGATAATATAATACATTATTAATTATATCATCACTATTATTAATCAATAATATAATAAAATATTATATTATGATATCAGGATCACCACCATGACATTTTTACTTTAGAGCTCAAAAAATATCACTGTTAAGTTTAATTAAAAAATGTAAAATATATTAATAATTATAGAATAATACCTTTATAGAACAGACAAAAAAACGCCCTTTAGCATGCAATAGCAAGAGCTATAATTATTACTCCACACAAGTTAAGCAATGGAACTTCTGAGTCCTCATGCAAAATGTATTGAGATTATTTTGAATAAGTGAACTTTGTTTGTTTTCCTCACTTGTAAGTCGCTTTGGATAAAAGCGTCCGCTAAATGACTAAATGTAAATGTAAAATGATTATCTGAAAGTAGCACAAATCCTGATGACGGTCTTTGAACATGCAAAGAGTCAAAACATGTTTAGATGTATTCATGTATATCAGTATATAGGACAAGTACAACAATCCATGACCTGTATCTAGCTGCCTACATCATCCATATAACAAGTCAAACGAGGAAAAACATGAAAAAATATTCCCTTTGGAGCCAATGATGAGCACATACACTGATTGTTTTGCGCGCACACGCACACACACACACACACACCCACGTCGTTGTTTGTCTTTATAATGCGACATGCCTGCAGGGTGGCGAGTGAGTGCAGTGTTTTAAGCCATAGAAAAAAGCTGTCAATTGACACTGCACACACGCGCGCACAATCGCAGCGTGCTCAGATAGCAGCGCATGCATGAAGAGAGCTGAGTGTGTGATGTATCTGTCCTCATTCCTGACGCTCTTCGGTGTAGAGTGCAGATAGAGCAGGACTGCAGAATGAAACGGCGTCCTGTGTCACGCTTCATGATGATAAAGCGCTAGCGCCTTCAAATCTCATCAAGCATGGAGCATTAAAATAAAAGTGTAGGTGTTCAGATCCCTCTATGCAAACAGAATCAGACCATCTTCTCTTTTAAATGTATTTATTATATTATTCTTTCAAAAAAAAAAAAAAAAAAAAAAAAAAAAATATATATATATATATATATATATATATATATTAAACATAATAAATACACGTATAATAATAATATATATATATAATATATATATATATATATATATATATATATATATATATATATACAGTGACTTGAAGGGTTAGTTCAGCCAAAAATGAAATTTCTGGCATTAATCAAAACCCTCACCCTCAAAACCTTTGTTAATCTTCAGAACACAAATTAAGAGAATTATTACTGTTTTTATTGCATTTTTCAAAGAAATACAGCCTTGGTGAGCATTCTTTTAAAAAAAATATTTCCATTATTTTACTGATAGTATATTTATAATTTTGACTTTTAAAAAAACTCTTCAAATTCACAGAGAAAGCATATATTCAATAAGACAAGAGGATAAAATGTAGGGCTGGAATGCTTTTACCAATGGGAATTGATTGGATCATGAAAAGCTAAACATTGCACTCCAGACCCCCTAATGAAAAACTGCCAGCAACCATTTTGGAGCGCTCTTTTTGAAGGTTTAAGGTCAAATTTTCCCTCAGGAGTATCTTGATGTATCCCAGTGGTTATATTTCAAACCTATCAAATCTTATACAAAGTTGCTCTTATAAATCTGGCAAAAATAATGTTCTTCTAATAAGGCGTTGTAAATGCTTTGAGGAAATCCTCATGCAGGCCAAACCGTGGGAGAGCAGCCTACAAAGTTAGTTCACACTGATAACTGCAGAACAACAAATCAGAGAAACAACTGAATATGAATAATGATAGACCTATGTGTTGGCCAGAACAGAACAAATATCTAATGATATTTGGCCATTTTGAGATTATTTGTATTAGGGTCAATGACATATGAGAGATTCCATGATAAAGAAAAAGTAAAAACAAACAAAAAAACACATATTACAAGTGTTTAGAAATGTACTTTTTGTTTTTTTATGAAATGTTGATTTCATATGGTCAAGAAACGGTGATATGTAATGACCTTACACTATGAATACATGTGAGTGTACACATCTTTATTATTATTTTCAAAAGATTTTTGAATTAATTTTTCCTGCTAAAAGTTTGCTTTTTATTTATATCATGAATAATTTATTCATAATTATCATTGCATTTGTTGGGAGTTGCACCACATGACATTTTTCAACCTGAACTAAACTTGCTTTTTCATAAAAAGGTCAAATTATATTTTAAGAGGCTTATTGACCTTGACACAGTCATGCAGTTCTGCAGAGGTTTCTCTGTGATATAATTTTCTATTTTTTCTGCGTGTTTCTACATGTTGGTTGCACCACATGACTGATGTAGCAGACAAAAATTTTGTCTAATTAAGTAGTGAAGTACAGCACGCAAATACTGAATTGAGCTCTCTTTCACGTCTTCTTGCGCTTGAACAGGCAAAAAATGCCCGTCTTGACGAGTTTCCTGGGAAACATAGTTTGTTATGTCTTTAGTGAATGTACTGTAAACACTAGAGGAAAATGTGTACCAGTTTCAGTATATTGGATCCGTGTCTTAAAGTGACAGCAGCCTAATATTTCTGATACTGTCTGTGTGTTTAATGTTAATCAAACAAGGGACAAAGAAAAAAATCATTCACTGCTCTTGTCTGAATAACTTTTGTAACTTACAGAAATTGTTGAATAAAGTCATTATTTTTGTTTTGTTTTTGCAAAAAGTATTCTCGTCGCTTCATAACATTAAGGTTGATCCACTGTAGTCACGTTGACGATTTCAACGATTTACAACTTTTCTGGACCTTGAATGTGGTAATTATGTTGCTTTCTATGGGAATAAAGAAACTACTGGATTTCATCAAAAACATCTTAATTTGTGTTCTGAAGATTAACAAAGGTTTTAAAGGTTGAGGGTTTTGATTAATGCCAGACATTTCATTTTTGGGTGAACTAACCCTTCAAGTCACCGTATATATATATATATATATACTGTATAGGTCAAATATCGGTCAACCACTATTACGGAGAATCATGTCAGTCAGTCCACAACATGCCACAAGAGTTCCACTCCCAACTCGCACTCTCAGAACCTAATGCACAATCCGATTCACAAAATCAGCCCCTGCACTAAATGAACTCAACAGTTGAGCTCAGAAGTTCAGATTTATTTGAATCTAAATTTAAAGCTTGCATATCTAATCCGACCGCCTTCTTGTTACACTGTCAGATGAAACCGGAGCCCTTCCGAGCAATGCACCACTACGTTCCAACCATGCTCCGAAAACACCACACCATCAGTACTCAGCTAAACCACCCTTTGACCATCTCCTTCACTAATCCCAAACAAGATCAAACCAAACAGCTTCAACCTTTTTAAGCAGTTTCAAAGTGGAACTTACTGTTTCTACATCTACCTCGTCCTCCATTGTAATTTTCACCTTGCAGTCTTGAACGATCCCGGTAATCAATGAGCTAGAGTTTGAAATCGGCCACTCCGGAGGTGCATTAAAGCTGAAAACGCATGTCCTTGACAACTTTGAGACACTACGATGCCATGTGAAAAGCAAATTGGAATGTCCCGGCCGCAATCCAGTAGCATTACTCTACCACACACACCACATAAATCCACTTTATCATCAATACGGATGCGGGACATTAGCACCGTTAGCCTACTCCCATTCCCAGCTGTCACCCTCTGCTCCAACCAGCTCCACACTTGCTCGGATGGGACGGCACTTACCATATTTGTAGGCACTAGTGGACTCACTCCTGGCTGAGTGTAATCATGATCTGGTGGACCGAAATAGCAGCGGGCCCCTCCGTGCGGCAGGCCTCCCCAACTGGAATCTGTCCTGCTCGAGTCTTATTGTCATCCTGCTTATCAGCTCTTTTTACGCACCCCCTCCCGTCCCCTCTGCTGCACAAATACACCGGCACAGGCAGCCAGATTCAGCACAACTCAACCCGCCGCTACTGTTAGGAGCCAGTCAGCCATGCTGGAGTACAGCAGCCCAGCTTAAGGGGGATTTGGGGGCATTTCCCCAGGTATTATGAGCGGTTGCGGTGTTGCCCTGATCCGGGCTCTGCCAATCAGCACCTCGGTGTCTCTGGACTAGACTGGACTAGTTTGCCCCTGTCTTTTATCTCTCTCTCTCTTGCTCGTGTTGCTCTGGGAGGTTGCAGCAGTCTCTGCCCGCATCAGCAACATTACACCACCAGCACCAGCCCCCCTCGCCACACACACACATTCCTACCCTTGTACCCTTCCAGTCGCCCATCCCATTAATTAAATCAATGCCACTGACAGTATTTCAATGTGGATTTTGAAATAGCCTCATCTATTCCCAATTCAAATGGAAAACGATTAAAGCTAGAGTAACTAGATATTTCATTATACTGTGAAAAAAGATACATAACTTTGAACACAATGTAACTTAAATGGCTGCTTTAACTGTGTGTTTAGATGTTATGGTAAAAGAATGTTGCTGAGTCACTTACCCAGAGAAGACATACAGTAGCCCCAAAAAAATGTCTGAATGTCAATGCATTAGATATCAAACAAAAAAATGATACTATAGGTTTTTTACAACTAACTTCCCTTTTCTGAGACATTTTCAATCATTCTTAACCAAGTGGTCTTAAGGTCATTTATCATGACTGTTTTTAGCCAGTTCCCCTTAAAGGCACACTATGTAATTTTTCACCACTAGAGGTCGCCTATTCAAAACAAAGGCATAGCTTGATGACGCCGATAATTGAGCTCGGAATGTGGGAGATGTCTTCAACAGCTGGTGGAAAACAATCGGGACGGGACTAGGGCAGATTATTAACATTACTGTGGTATGAAGCAGAGCAAGGCCGAGTGATGTGGGAGCTGGAGCGATTTCTACACACAGGTGGAGATTCGCTGAACTTTTATTATGCCACAGACAACCGCTTCCAGTCAAGCATATGTGGGGTAACACAGCTCTGTTTATCATTTTAGATACATTTGAGTGTGTTGAAAATGATGCCATAACGTTACTCTGTACTCGATATTAATATAATCAAGAAAACGAGATTCAAACAATAAGAGTAAACATGTTGAGCTATATACCAATGATTAGTTTTCTGTCTATAAATGTATCCAAACAGTTGTTCCCTTATCTGACAAAACATTTGATATATTAAAGCAGACGGGCGAGAGCCGTGAGGGAACGGGGCAAGGCCGGTGACGCGAGTCATAATGAGCGTCAGCTGCGCGCTACACCGGTCTCGTATCTCTCATGGAGGAGCTCTGGAAGCATAAAAGAGGAGCGACGACAGTGAAGGATGAGAGAGGACCAGGCCTGGATTTTATGTTGTGATTTTATGATGTTTGTTTTTATTTTACTTTCGTTTTATTGTTTGTTTATTTGATTAAAAGTTATATTTAACGTTCGCCGGTTCCCGCCTCCTTCTTCCCGTACTTATGAACAGTGTTACATTGGTCTTTCCTTGGTTTCTACAAAACAAGACCGCATGTATGATGTCTTCGATAGGCGACGTGTGGACATGGTCCGTGTTCTGGTAAAAAAAATGATTTATCTGGACTTCTAGGAACATCTAGGATAATGCAGGTACACAAGTCAATAAAATATATAATATTTTTCCAGTATTGCAATCCAACATAATGTGCCTAAAGTTCACAAAGGTGTTCCAGCAGAATAAGCACTGGTATAGTCCATTATATTAAAAATGAAAATGTCCCACAAGTTGGATAGCAATAAAGTGTCCCAGACAATTGTCTTCATTCTGAACAATATATTTGTATTAAATTTTGAAACCTAACAAGCTTCCTTTTGTATTCTTTATGTTCTATTTTTTCAGCAAATGCATGTCTTTAAATATTTTGTCACATAATGCAAATATATTTATATATTTAACTGTGGATTAATTGTGCAAATACTTTTTGCGGCTGTGATGTCACTGAAATTAATACGTTTATTCATTTAATTGATCAAAAGTGACAGTAAAGACTTTTATAATGCTACAAATGATTTTTATTTCACAAATAGAATAAATGCTGTGATTCTTGTGCAAACAAAGCAACGTTTTGATAAAGCAACAGTGTTGACACTTGGTGTTTTTACAGCAACAACAACCCCCCCCCCCCCCCCCCCCCCCACACACACACACACACACACAATTTCCTTAAAATATTCCGAAAAGAGAGAGATTTGCAATTATTGGTCAATAGCCCTCAAACCAGAGACTAGTATCAAATTATCAAATCGATTCCAATCCAATGAATGTCATAGACAGACCCTAATGTGTGTTTACTGAAAACAGACATCAAAAAACATGTGATTATATACAATGAGACGCAAGTTGAGAATCTATACGTCTCAGTAGTGCAGTGTTGCCATAGCAACCCAACTTCACTGCAGAGGGGACATGAAATAGACTTTGCTTCACACAAACACACAGTACGAGAAGACGTGATCTTACAGAATAGAAAACTAATCTGTATTCCTATTTATTCATTGTTTAACTCTTTTTTTCTTTGTAGCTCTGTAAACACATGAGTGGTAAACATGTCCATCAACATAACATACATCTACTAATATTCATTTCTTACTCTCTGCTCCTTTAAAGGAGCACTTCCTGCCAAGACCTCTCCTCTTTCATTTAGACAATTAGTGGCCTTTTTCCTTCTGGATAATCAGTTGTCCTTGTCCACTCTGGGTCCTTCGAATATACCACTCAAGAAATTTGATCCTTGAGACGCAAATGAAAATGAGCAGGAATTCAAAATCGATCTTGGGGAGAATTAATGAAGAACGAATTGACGGCTGATAGCGAAAATCGTCTGTATTCAGTACAAAAATTACTATTTTAGAAAAGAATCTTTTTCAAAACAATTTTACACGTGTACTAGTTTATTTAGTGTCTAAAACAGTAAACACATCACAGGAGAACAAAATGTGTTCAGTGTGATGAAAATAGTGATAATCATTGATCATTTTTACATCATGATTATTACATTTGCTCTGATTGTGTGAATTCACACTTTGTTTAGAAATATGTAAATGTGTAAAAATATAAAAAAAACATAATGAATTTTCCAAACCAATCTCACGAGAAAACGTCACTATTTTACGAGGAGAAAATTTTGTAAAAAAAATCGTATGATTTGATTCATGATGACAAAAAGGACAAAAGTAAGGAAAAAGGTCGAGATCGTACGAAAATGTATGAATGAGATTTTGATGAGATGTAGATATGCTTTAGTCACAAATTGTTGTGAGAGTGCATTGGCATTTTCTTATTTGTTTTCTTACGTGTCTGGGATAAGTTTAAAACAATAAAATAATTACAAAAACAGCCCTTCAGAGTACTGAAAGTAAATGAGTGCAAAATAAAGTGGTCACACTTTTGATTAGAGTCTAATTCTCATCAATAACTACAACTTTTGCCTCAATAAACTCCTAATTACTGCTTATTAATAGTTAGTACACAGTAAAAACCCCAGAGTTAAATCAACAGTTAACATTTGGTCCCTCTCTAGATAGTGTTAAAGTAACACTCTTCAGAGATTGAATGTCTTTTATCTTCAGTTGATTTCATCTAAGACTGTGGCTGAACTCAGTTGTAGTTCTTGTGTTTCTCTGTCCTTCAGTGATTCTGCTTGTTAACAGCAGGTGTTCATCATTAATGTTCAATCGTCGCTTAATTAATTGTTTAATTATCTCATTAACTTTAACTCTGCTTCAGTGTTACTTTAACTCTATTTAGAGAGGGACCAAATGTTATCTGAGCAGAGTTGATTTAACTCTAGGGTTTTTACTGTGTAAGGTAGGTGTAAAGTTTAGGTATTGGGTATAGGATTAAGTAATGTAGAATATAGTAAGCAAGAATAAGGCATTAATAAAGTACAGCAAATAGCAAATATCCTATAAAACATATAAATATAATTTATATATATTTTATATAAATATAAAACAGCAAATATACTAGAAATATGCATGCTAATAATCAACTAGTTAATACTGAAAATTGGACCATAATCTAAAGTCCAAGCAAATGTTTTAATAAAAATCAACCTCGCAATTGTTAGGGGAAAAAATTAATTTTGAGAAAAAGATGCAGTGACCAGTGAATAATAAAATGACTCACAAAACATGAAAACAGTCGAAAACATGAAACTTAACTCCGCTTTTTCAGACTGTCAGAGTTAGAGAATCACCAATTGCTGTTTAAATGACATTAAAATTCAAAGTAATCACTAAAATACTTCTAATAAGTAACCGTAATCTGATTACCACCCATTTAAAATGTTACTCAAATTTTGTATTTTAAATACGTAACTAAGTTCCTTGTATTTCGTTACTCCCCAACCCTGTGTATAACTATATGTTATATTGTGATTTCATGTTCAGGATGTCATATCACGACTGTTGCAGATGAAATTTCGCAAGTTCAAAGTCTAGTGTGGCTTTAGGTGCATACGTTTGTGCTGATATACAGCTCAGAACAATGGTGCCACATAGTGAAGTCACCCCTTATGTTGTCTTCCTGCGTTACAGGCTCAAGAGATTTTCTGTGTATATAGGATGACAGCAAGGTGTTGACCTCTTCAAGTCAGGACAATCGATACTGACATATGTTTAGGGTTGCTGTTAAAGTTGGCATGAAACAGAAGTTGCGATAGTCTTTTCTTGCCTATTTTATATTCGAGTGAAACGGCTTCCTGGACATAAAAAATGGGAGCGGGACTTGTTTTTGTCCATTGGGAATTGACTGGATGGCAGTAAACATGTTGGATAAATCATTTATAATAAATACTGCAAAAATGCATAAAAATAAGAATTGTTGATTTTGATTTCATGACTAATTTTAAGGGACACTATGTGTATAACCTTACTTGAGGTGGGATTTTTCAGACAATCACAGATAAAAATGATGACATCACATCTTGCACATTTTTTTTTTTCAAAATAACTGCAAACCAATGATTCTAAATTCCCTTTTCTTCAAAATAACTGCAAACCAATGATTCTAAATTCACTTTTCTTCAAAATAACTGCAAACCAATGATTCTAAATTCCCTTTTCTTCAAAATAACTGCAAACCAGTGATTCTAAATTCCCTTTTCTTCAAAATAACTGCAAACCAATGATTCTAAATTCCCTTTTCTTCAAAATAACTGCAAACCAATGATTCTAAATTCCCTTTTCTTCAAAATAACTGCAAACCAATGATTCTAAATTCCCTTTTCTTCAAAATAACTGCAAACCAATGATTCTAAATTCCCTTTTCTTCAAAATAACTGCAAACCAATGATTCTAAATTCCCTTTTCTTCAAAATAACTGCAAACCAATGATTCTAAATTCCCTTTTCTTCAAAATAACTGCAAACCAATGATTCTAAATTCCCTTTTCTTCAAAATAACTGCAAACCAATGATTCTAAATTCACTTTTCTTCAAAATAACTGCAAACCAATGATTCTAAATTCCCTTTTCTTCAAAATAACTGCAAACCAATGATTCTAAATTCCCTTTTCTTCAAAATAACTGCAAACCAATGATTCTAAATTCCCTTTTCTTCAAAATAACTGCAAACCAATGATTCTAAATTCCCTTTTCTTCAAAATAACTGCAAACCAATGATTCTAAATTCCCTTTTCTTCAAAATAACTGCAAACCAATGATTCTAAATTCCCTTTTCTTCAAAATAACTGCAAACCAATGATTCTAAATTCAATTTTCTTCAAAATAACTGCAAACCAATGATTCTAAATTCACTTTTCTTCAAAATAACTGCAAACCAATGATTCTAAATTCACTTTTCTTCAAAATAACTGCAAACCAATGATTCTAAATTCCCTTTTCTTCAAAATAACTGCAAACCAATGATTCTAAATTCACTTTTATTCAAAATAACTGCAAACCAATGATTCTAAATTCCCTTTTCTTCAAAATAACTGCAAACCAGTGATTCTAAATTCCCTTTTCTTCAAAATAACTGCAAACCAATGATTCTAAATTCCCTTTTCTTCAAAATAACTGCAAACCAATGATTCTAAATTCCCTTTTCTTCAAAATAACTGCAAACCAATGATTCTAAATTCCCTTTTCTTCAAAATAACTGCAAACCAATGATTCTAAATTCAATTTTCTTCAAAATAACTGCAAACCAATGATTCTAAATTCACTTTTCTTCAAAATAACTGCAAACCAATGATTCTAAATTCACTTTTCTTCAAAATAACTGCAAACCAATGATTCTAAATTCCCTTTTCTTCAAAATAACTGCAAACCAATGATTCTAAATTCCCTTTTCTTCAAAATAACTGCAAACCAATGATTCTAAATTCCTTTTCTTCAAAATAACTGCAAACCAATGATTCTAAATTCCCTTTTCTTCAAAATAACTGCAAACCAATGATTCTAAATTCAATTTTCTTCAAAATAACTGCAAACCAATGATTCTAAATTCACTTTTCTTCAAAATAACTGCAAACCAATGATTCTAAATTCACTTTTCTTCAAAATAACTGCAAACCAATGATTCTAAATTCCCTTTTCTTCAAAATAACTGCAAACCAATGATTCTAAATTCACTTTTCTTCAAAATAACTGCAAACCAATGATTCTAAATTCACTTTTCTTCAAAATAACTGCAAACCAATTATTCTAAATTTCCTTTTCTTCAAAATAACTGCAAACCAATGATTCTAAATTCCCCTTTCTTCAAAATAACTGCAAACCAATGATTCTAAATTCCCTTTTCTTCAAAATAACTGCAAACCAATGATTCTAAATTCACTTTTCTTCAAAATAACTGCAAACCAATGATTCTAAATTCACTTTTCTTCAAAATAACTGCAAACCAATGATTCTAAATTCCCTTTTCTTCAAAATAACTGCAAACCAATGATTCTAAATTCCCTTTCGTTCAAAATAACTGCAAACCAATGATTCTAAATTCAATTTTCTTCAAAATAACTGCAAACCAATGATTCTAAATTCAATTTTCTTCAAAATAACTGCAAACCAATGATTCTAAATTCAATTTTCTTCAAAATAACTGTAAACCAATGATTCTAAATTCACTTTTCTTCAAAATAACTGCAAACCAATGATTCTAAATTCACTTTTCTTCAAAATAACTGCAAACCAATGATTCTAAATTCACTTTTCTTCAAAATAACTGCAAACCAATGATTCTAAATTCACTTTTCTTCAAAATAACTGCAAACCAATGATTCTAAATTCCCTTTTCTTCAAAATAACTGCAAACCAATGATTCTAAATTCCCTTTTCTTCAAAATAACTGCAAACCAATGATTCTAAATTCAATTTTCTTCAAAATAACTGCAAACCAATGATTCTAAATTCAATTTTCTTCAAAATAACTGCAAACCAATGATTCTAAATTCACTTTTCTTCAAAATAACTGCAAACCAGTGATTC
The DNA here is from genome assembly GCA_037194245.1 of Opsariichthys bidens. Lineage (NCBI taxonomy): Eukaryota > Metazoa > Chordata > Actinopteri > Cypriniformes > Xenocyprididae > Opsariichthys > Opsariichthys bidens. The sequence continues at coordinate 5,630,026 of CM074309.1, forward strand.
TAAATTCACTTTTCTTCAAAATAACTGCAAACCAATGATTCTAAATTCACTTTTCTTCAAAATAACACTGATATATTTAATACCACACGCACACATAAAGCATCTGTGGGCCAGTCCAGCTGCGTCTGTGAACTTCTAGATCTGTACAACACATGATTCTGTGAGATGTGTTCAGTGTACATCTGTGTTTAAAGCTCTGACAGATCTCCAGAGAACCACACAACCGTACAAACACACACAAACACCCAGAAGACCACTGTTTACAACACCGAGTCCGAGAATGATATTTATTTTCAAAAGATTTGATGTCACTAACCTGATAATTATCAGCAAAGCCCTCAGAGTCAGAAGTGCTCATGTTATCTAATACACTATTTTATGTTTCAGCGGACTGATAAAAAGCTTTGCGCACTGACGTACCGGTCAACCAATATGATTGGAGCTCGCGATTGTCGCAAACACTGTCCAGTTCGGTTTGTAATACGCGTCGGACCTCATAGGACGAGCTGTAGGCATGAGAGTTTGTGACGTACGTCCTGATCCGATCATCATCATCACCTTACTGTTGTACAGAGCCACTCTTTGCTCATTTAAAGCCCATTAGGACTGATTATCATTACTGAAACATCCCTGTCCTGACTGGCTTGCAGCACAGTGTAAGAGAACTATGGCGTTTGAGGCACAAAAGCTCATTAACTCAGGCTCAAGAGACGGCAGGCGTCCCAGCAGATCTGGCCTGGACTAATGAACAGCAGTCAGCTCACATTAGCCAGTGGTCTGAACACAGCCGTCCATCAGCACCTGACACAATATAGAAATATTACATTATTCACAATGAGTGCATGAACTCCATATGGCTCTGAACATTTCATGACGCCTCCTTTCACACACCTTTATCAATGTTAGCCAGCTGTGCTTTAAATGCAAACAATACAAGAATGATTGATTCTGATTGGTCATAATTGTGGTTGATGCTAAACTGACCGTTTTCTTAAGTGAGCAATTGATTTCCTACATGCTCGTATCTTAGTAGATATTTTTAAGGTAATCTAAGCAAGACAATGATTATTTTCAACAGTGGCTTGTCTATAACCGTATTATGTATAAAATATTGACATATACAAAGATTATATATAAAAGTGAAACATTTATTTGATCAAAAGTACAGTAAAAACAGGAACATTGTGAATAATTAAGTTATTTAATTAATACAGTTTAATGTTTCAATACATTACCAACCGTAATTTATTCATGTGATGGCAAAGCTGAATTTTTAGTCTTCAAAAATCATACTAATATGCTTTTTAGCTGCTTAAATATTTTTTTTTTTTTGTGAAACCATGATACATTTTTTTGATGTGACAACATTCATTAATTTTGTTCCCTTTGGAACACAAAAGGTGTTTCTTACTTTATTACAAATATATAAATACATCTATTTTTAGCAATAAGAATTTTTTATAATAAAAATTATATATAATAATAATAATATATATAATAATATATATAATATATAATATAATATTATAATAATTTTTGAAATAAGTGTCTTATGCTCACCAAGGCTGAAATAGAGTAAAAAGAGTAATACTGTGAAATATTATTACAATTTAAAATATCTGTTTTCTATTTGAATATATATTTAACATGCAATTAATTTCTGTGATGGTAAAGCTGAATTTTCAGCATCATTAGTCTTCAGTGTCACATGATCTTTCAGAAATCATTCTAATATGCTGATTTGGTTCTGAATTATTTGAGCATAAGAGTATAAGAAATGTCTGTAACACTTTAGTTTAGGGTTCGATTCTCACTATTAACTAGTTGCTTATTATCATGAATATTATTTGCTATTTATTAGTACTTATAAAGCACATATTAATGCATGACCATTACCTAAACTTAACAACTACTTTACACAACTACTAATTAGAAGTAATTAGGAGTTTATTGAAGCAAAAGTCAAAGTTAATAGTCAATTAATAGTGAGAACTGGACTCTAATCTAAAGTGTGACGGAAATTTCTTTCAAATACATTATTAAAATTTTAATTATTCCAAACTTTTCACAGGGAGTGTATAAAAATGTATACATAAAATGAAGCAAATATCACTTGTTCTCATCTCACCATGGTAACTAACTGAGCCAGGACTGTCAGTGATGCCCCCCTAAAAAAAAAAAATATATGCATTAAGGTCCTGAAGCCAATCTGAACCCTCTTGGGAACCCATGAAGAAGCTTCAGAGGGATTTCCTATTTTCACTAATATATTCAAATGCACGTCATGCCAAATATTCAAACTGGTGCGGTTCAATAGTGCATATAATTAACACTCACCGATCTGTTCCTTCAGACACGGTTTTTGTCTCATTGATCCAAAACCAAGCTCTGAAACTCGTTGCATATATTTTTGTATATTCTACAGAATAGAACAAAGACAACCAAGCCCAACATTTAGCATTAGTTTCAACTGAAATAAAAAATTTTGCTACTGTAAACCGAGCTTGTGCCTGATAAACCCTCAGGACATCTGAAAAAAGAAATAAATTGTGCGTCAAAAGCAAATCTGAGTGTGTGGTAAAGAAATCGCCTGTGTTCCACCCAGACGGGCGTCTCACGGTTCAGCTGCCCCTTCAGCACCCAATCACAGTCTCCATTTTTCACACACCACCGGTCAGAGACACACACACACACACATGCGCGCGTGCGCTCTTGTCCGGTCTGCAATTCATCAGTCCATATCTATTTCAACACTTCTGTTCCAATGAAAGAGCAAAATGAATGTTGGGCGCAGATGAAAGACTTAGAAATCACTGCAGAAAGGGCCATCATTGGTTTCAAGGACAAAGACAGCAGGTGCACAGTATGAAAACAGTATGAAAAGTGCAGGACTTTCTTTTCATCAGGACACAGTGATGCCTTGGCAAGAGAATCTGGACACTCTCAACCAGAGTCAGGTAGAGACATCTCTGTACAGTGAAGAGTTTTCACCCATCACACACACAATAAACCCCACTAAACCTCACTCGCGTCCGGGTCACGGCACCAATTTAACCCCTCTACCCAGGTCCTACTCGACCCGCTCCGAGCGGGCCTCGAATCCGGGTCTTCAGGAGTGAGGTTTACTCGCACAGCAACTATTCTCTGGCTTCCATTACACTCACCCCACTAAACCGCACTCACGTCCGGGTCACGGCACCAATTTAACCCCACTACCCAGGTCCTACTCGACCCGCTCCGAGCGGGCCTCGAATCCGGGTCTTCAGGAGTGAGATTTACTCGCACAGCAACTATTTGCTGGCTTCCATTACACTCACCCCACTAAACCTCACTCGCGTCCGGGTCACGGCACCAATTTAACCCCTCTACCCAGGTCCTACTCGACCCGCTCCGAGCGGGCCTCGGATCCGGGTCTTCAGGAGTGAGGTTTACTCGCACAGCAACTATTAGCTGGCTTCCATTACACTCACCCTACTAAACCTCACTCGCGTCCGGGTCACGGCACCAATTTAACCCCTCTACCCAGGTCCTACTCGACCCGCTCCGAGCGAGCCTCGAATCTGGGTCTTCAGGAGTGAGGTTTACTCGCACAGCAACTATTAGCTGGCCTCCGTTACATATTTATATATATAAATATTATATATTTTTTTTTATTTATTTTTATTTTTCAAGAGAGACATGGCTGAAATGTTAGCACAAAACATTCAGGGTCCCCACTCTTTCTGATGATGTATGAATTGTAAGGAAGGATTTAATAATAATTTTCTTATGCATTTCTATTATGCACTTAACTTCTTTTGAATGTCACATTTATTAAAACTTTCAGGAAAAAAGGCATCAGTTTTGGCACTTTCACTATATTAGTATAAGTGTAAAGCAGGTAATGAAGTCTTTGCTCAGGAGGTCATGCAGTCCACTGTCAAGAGAAAGTGTGTACTAACTCACCCTGTCAGCTGATGAACAGCTAAACCAGAACAGAAGAAAAAATAAGGCCAATCTCTCTCCCTGATGTTTGCAGAGCTCAGCAGAAAGTGGGCGGCTCTCAGGAGCTCTGGAGAAACATGCCTTCATTCTCTCCATAAAACCACACTGATCTGCACTAATGGATGAAGGCAATGTCTCTGACTGATCGCTTGTCTATGATAATGATAATTCTATTTGTACACAAAATTGATATTTGTCTAAAAAAACAATTTCAAAGCATAAAGGAATTTATTTCACGTGTGTCCAAACATTTGACTGGTATAGTGTATATATTCAGCAACTTATATCGTGGGAAGGACATTAAGGACATCCGATTGTCAATATTACAGTTAATATATAAGTAATGTCTTATAAGATGTCCACTCATCACTGCTATTCCGAATTTATAAGATACATTCATTCATTCATTCATCTGCAGAACAAAATAAATAGCATAATATGAATAGCAACATTAACTTAAAGGAATAAAACCATCCAATCAAGATGTAAAAATATTTTAGCGATAGTCAGCTGCAGTGCCCGTGTAAACCACTAGAGGGTTAGGGACCACTTCATCTTGGACCTTCACACACACATGCACATTCACTCCCGGACTTCATTTCCCACAATTCACCACACTTACACACACGCACAGACAGTACACTTCCCAGAAGCCCCGTACCTTTCACTGATCACGTCACCAGCTGCAGCTCATTACCAGAACCATATTTAAGCTCAGCGCTCACACACACATTTGCTAGGTCTTGTTATTCCAAGTGTTCACATTTCCAAGTGTTCATTCCGTCTTGTCCGCCTTGTCTGCCTTGTCATCATGCCTGTTTCTAATAAACTCGCTCACTCGATCTCTTTCTCACGATAGTCTTCTGTATAATACAGTAAGCTTCAAAGAACAATATCAATTGTGAATAAAGAGTTTACCTTGCTAAGAGTGGTTTCTAACGTGGTTGTTTTAACGTGAATAAAACAGCTATTGATCAATCAGACTCAGGGACAGGAACTAACCGTTTTATAATTTAATTTAATAACAGGTTTGGAGCTGTTTTTAAACTTGTTTTCTAACTATAATTTATTTTTTATTTGTCTAAAATAAGGGATTAAACATGCATTGGTTTGTTCTGTGTGAACTAAAACGGTAAGGTAACGGTAAAAAACTTTTTTCTTTCTGGTTGCATCTTTCTTCGCGTTCATGAAATATTCAAAGCACTGCAGTGTCTTCATTAGATTACAATACTAAATAAACAACTAACTAAATTGTTTCATTCATTATGTACAACCGTTTAAATCAATTTTCAGAAACAGGTGCAGTTACATAGGCTGCAACCATTTTTTGTTTCACTTTTATTAGACAGCAGACCAAAATAAAATACTAGATAATATTATTTTTAAAATGGGAGATACCACCGATATTCCGAATTTATAGGATACAGTTCATTTTTCATATGCAGAATAAAATAAACAGCATAAAATGATTAGCAATGTTAACTTAGAGGAATAAAAAACATCAAATCAAGATGTAGGAAAAAATTATTGACAAAATTACTAAAATAAGGATAAATAATAACAGGGAACGCATCTCCAAAGACAAACGTAGATCGGCTAGCGCTCAACAACAGGCAAATAAAATATAGATTAGGCTAATTCAATAACAAAAAATAAGTCTGTCGAGATCAGTGATATTTTGACAAAATTATATGTGTATTTGTCCATGCAATGTATGAGAGGTGGCATTCTGTGCACGCTTGCACAAAAAACAGCGTGCGAGTACAGAAGTGTTCTCGAGCTTCAAGAATGCTTTAAAATCCCATTAAAATGCGCACGCAGGGATCATGAAAATAATGAGCTGTAACAGACTGAGCCTGTGCCAACCGTGTCACTGCAAGACCTAATCACTGTTTACATACAACACACAAGAAACCTTTCATTTCCTGTAGACAAAGACTGATTACACACAATTTCCCCGTGTGTGCACGTGTGTGTGTGTCGACTTCTTGATTCTTTGATTTCCCTGTGTGTTCTATTTTACGCTGTATCAGCTTTCTGTCCTCTGTGATTTAAATGTGAACCTGGGAGAGCCTTGTCTCTCTCTCTCTCTCTGTATGTGTATGTGTTTTATAATCTCTCTCTTCGCTCCCAATTCCATTTCAGGCTTAACCCCATTTTTATTTCCTCCAGTACTTCCTTCAGCTCAGTCTCGTTGTATCGCAGCTTCTCTCTGCTTCTCTCTCTCTCTCTCTCATTTAAATCAATGGGTCAAGGTATGGCCGGTTAACATAGTCCCCTGCTGGCGGATGCTGTAACTACAGTATACCATAAAATAAAAAAAATAAAAAAACCTTCCTTCTCTACTGTCGGACATTCAAAAGTACCAACATTTTCATTGGAAGCAATATATAAATGGTATTTAATTGTATTATAGTAAATGTTTCACTTTTTTTTATGGAAGGCTTGTAAAAACAAATCTCTGCCTGCTCCTTTTCATGTCACAGGTCTGGATTGTCGTTACAATTGTCGTTTTCGATGAACTCAGTCGAACACACAAAGAATTATGGACTTATTGTGCATATGCTTAATGGTTTATTACAACAAATTTTGTTATGAATGCTGCTGCAATCTAATGGAACAGTCAAAATGTTTTTAAAGGGCTGACTAAAAGATGAATATGTCTTTCTGCATATGGACTAATGTTAAAAGCACATAAACCAACATCAGGAGACACATTATGGCAAAAGGAAGTGTCAGGTTATGACTAGAATAGTCTGATCTCAAGAGAACCAGAGAGTGAGATGGCATAATATCTAACTGTGTCATTTTATAGCAAGCATGTGAGGACAACAACACCTTCAAAACAGATAGTACTTTCCATTTATATATATATATAATTACTTTTTAATTGTATGGAACACTATAGAGAGATATCTCCTTTAAATCTTTGAGTGAAATAGTTAATGACCTTTCCAACACAAATTACAGATTGAATTAAGGGATGAAAGAGAAAAAAATTCAAAATAATTAGCATCTATGACACTGTATCCCATCAGCTCCAGGGGAAAAGAGGAAGAGGGGGACGGAGGCCCCGAGGGAGCCCGATGCTCTATCCTCAAACAATGCAAGAAAAAGGAGGCGGAGGTTGTGAAAAATGAGGTTGGTCCGTAATAAGTGACGGGGGATTAATGAAGCAGCTTGGCTTGTTTGCTCTAAAAAGGTGGGGGTGATGATGCTGCTGGTGGCAGCATGTGTTCATGTGTGTACATCTGGGCTCTGAACCCCACCCCCCTTTAAAACATACGCATTTAGTAATGCATGGCAGGAAGCAATATTGCACTCAAAGCACCCACATTAAAAAAGATAAAGAGGTAAAGACAGGGGGGTGGAAAAGAACGAGAGGGTGAGGGGTGAAAGACACTCCGACTAAAATTAATTAACAGCTAGGGGTTAATGTTTTTGTGCTGGTGGCAAAATCTACTGATTCAAATAAGTACTCTGTTGTTTTTTTCAATCTGTAAAGTGAAGCAATCCATTATGAGGCTTAACAAAGTACAACTGTTACATTAGTACAATTTTGATTTGCTCCTCGGTTTGTGAAAGTAAACAACAGTAAAGCACCTGCAGTGGAAGTTTATGGGGCAAGACATGATTTTTTTTTTTTTTTTTTTTTTTTTTTTTTATTAATGAAGATTTCCACCACAGTATCATTTCTAGCACATCTCATATTATGAGTTGTGAGTAATAACATTCAGTTTAAACATTTTCGGAATAATTCCATTGCTAACATTTAATTACTATATATATATATATATATATATATATATATATATATATATATATTTTTTTTTTTTTTTTTTTTTTTTTCCAAAATTACATCATGGTTGGAAATATATATATATATGTAATAAAAAAAAAAAATATATATATATATATATATATATATATATATATTTTTTTTTTTTTTTATTTTTTTTTTTTTATTACATATTGGTCGTAAATTATTGGGATTATTATAAATTTTAAATAAAAAAAATGTATTTTGTGATATTTATTTACCTTGATTTTTCCTAGTTTCTTAAAAAAAAAATCCAGACAGAACAATAACAAAACAGAGTAATAACATTCAGTTTTAAACATTTTTGGAATAATTCATAATTCCATTGCTAACATTTAATTACTATATATATATATATATATATATATATATATATATATATATCTTTGTCGGAAATTATTGGGATTATTCTAAATTTTTAAATTCTCAAAAATAAAAAAATATATTTTGTGATATTTATTTACCTTGCTTTTTCCTAGTTTATTAATTTTTTTTTTTTTAAATTCAATAGTTTTTAATAAACTTTCTGTAGCAAACAACAGTATATCACAACTTGTATTGAACCCGGAACATGATAAATCATTGTTCAGCTCGATGTAAAACCAATATGCAGACAAAGGTTTCTAAAATACACACGTGAATTATTATTACATGTACATCATTTATTCTGGACCAGCCAATCGGTGCACAGGACATAATGTACAGAGCTACACCAATGTCATTCATACAGACAAATCTATCTTGCCTAAAAAGGGAGAAATGTCTGTCAAGCTGTTTCTTTAAGATGGTTTTCAAATGCACAATAAAGAAAAGAATCAAATCAAATATGACTATCACGCAAGTGGGCAGTCATCCAGCTGCCTAAGTGTTTGTTTTTGTTCGCTCAGGCCGGGAACGAAAGCAAAGGGCTGCCAACAGCCAAGAGGCAGCAGACTGGAGTATGGATTTTTCTTCTTTGGTTTGCCTGCATGCCTGAACTGTGCATTGAGACACCCGATACACCGCACATGAACTCCTCCAAGCCTGAACCCTGAAGTCCACAAAAATATTAAGCTAAGCAGAAATAGGAAGAAATGTAGAATACCTTAGCAACACCCTAGCAACCACTCACAACACCCCAGCATCATGGAAGTGTGTTTTTGCACATGTAATCCATTTTCTTCAGACAATGTAAAGATCTAGACTGTAGTGAAAGAGACTGCAGCTACACTAATCAATGTGTCAGATCACTGATTGAGCTCTGGAAGCAGATCCATAAACGACCTACTAGGCTAATAAACAAGGCCAGAACTAGTGCTTGGGCTCACAGTTCTCCTCCACGGGCCTCACACATCTTAACGCGATCAATAACCATCTCTCCTTGACCACAGCTATACTGGGAGTCCCCTCCCAGATTCTCAGGTATCGATAACCTGAGTGAACGTTTACCGTCAGCACCCATTATACAAGCGCAAAGAGTTCCCCCCAAATTGGAGTCGGAAAAACAGCCTAAGACACAACCTTACAAACCAGAGCTGTAAGCTGAGCACAAAAAGTGCTGAGATGTCCTTGAGTTCATTCAACAAGTATGAATTAGATTATTAAAAAAAAGATGTGTTGTGTCACTGTTGTTTAAAATGTTTCAACATGATGAATGATTTCAGCAGATGTAAGACTTTTCTTGCAGTGGGGTCTAAGGGTGCGTTCACACTTGTCATGTTCGTCTGAACATATGTGAACGCTGACCGAGACCCATCTTTTTAGCGGTCTCGGTCCGCTTCCAAACGAACTCTGGTGCGATTCGATTGATATATGAATGCAACCAAACGAACCAAAATGTCTCAAGATGTGACGCTACAAGTCAGCCGATTTGACGATGGGAAGATCGGTGTATCCAAAATGAGTCGAGGGCAAACGTGGAGCAACGAGGAGGTAAAGTTTCTGTTTCTGCATACAACGGAGGAAATCCTGCTGCTGTTTTGAATGTTTTGAACATTTTATGAGCTCTTCATGAGTTCTCAGCTGGTAAAAATAAAGCATATGTACACGCATAAAATGATGGCGTTTAATCCAGAACACAGTGTTGTTTTGAATGTTCGGAAAGCATGAGAACTATACGTCATAAAAGCCGACCAATCAATTCGCTGTTAAAAATGCCAGTGTGAACACTAAGCGAACCAGGACTAAATGTTTTGTTTTTGTTTTTTGGTCCAAACCAATCGAACTACAAGTGTGAACGCACCCTAAAAGTTTGAGACCATCACTAAAAATGTTTCTATTATGCAATGTTTACTAATTTAAAACAAAATCTACCACTACAAATTATATTATCATCATAACAATTTGAGTCAGAAAATGATTATAAAAAAAATTATATTAAAATGTCTTTTCCGACAAACAAAACCTGATGAATCAGCATGATTCGAGATGTTCTAAAGAGCTGTTTGTGCAAAAAGGTTCAAAGTCACAAACAACATTTATTTACTCACCATCTAAAATGAAATTTTAAATGAAATTAAATATTGATTAAATTCAATTCAGTTTTTTTTTTTTTTTATTAAATTATGTAAATTTTATGCAAGGGCTGATTCCATGTAGGCCTATTGAAGCATTTGTGATTCTCCAGCAATTAAATAAAATAACATGAATTCTTTGTTTTGCTAAATCTTAAAGAAAAATTTGTATTAAACCCTTCTATACTCATCTAGTCTACTAAAATAAATCTTCAAGTACATTCTATTATGACCAGGGTCACTTTTTTTCATGTTATTCAGGTTACCCGTGGTGCAACAGTTTGTAACATGACCTTGTGGACCGTCAGAACGTAAATTAGCTCTTCTAAATCGATGGCTTGCGTACAGTTCTACCATGTAGATTTTAAGGCACACGCACACATGGATGACAGAGGTCACTGAGAGTTAAGCTCTCAGTCCTTGAAACGGGTGAAGGGAGGTTTTCAATCACGACACGACGTCCCGTGAGGGACGGGGTGAACCTGGCTTGTTAACACTGTATGCATCAGCTGTTGTTTCGGACAAATTTACCCATACATGCATTAACATAGAGCTGACAATCTTTTGATATTAAAACCATACATCATCTTTGTTATGATATTTGAGACACTTTAAAGGGGATTGTATAAGTTTAAGATACATTGTCTGTTAAAAGACACGGGGGGAAATGCACAAAGAACTCAATTGCAGTTGCACGCGTTCAAACTCACAAATCAAGCAAGAATGTACCAGAACTGACTCCACAAGTCATTAACAAAAAGATTTTTTTTTATCCAGTTATGACTATATTTTGATATATTCTTTGGTTCTGCTAAGGAAAGAGCAGCTAAGACAGCAGATGCATATGTAGATAGGTAGTAGAGATGCCAAATGCTGAACTGTGACTAATGGGATGGGTTGATGTGGGTTTGTAATGGGATTGAAGCTGGCTGGGACAGGGATGGGTGTGGGGTGTGCGTGTGTGTGTGTGTGGGGGGGTAATCTTTCATAAAGCCCGTGGGAGAGGGTTCGTGAGCCCCCGGGGGGTCTGGATGCATAGCCTGCGATAAAAATGACACCAGTCACGCATCAGCGTGGAGAACGAATCCCACCATGGATCAAAGACAAAAACACACTCACCCACACGCATCAAAAAAAAAAAAAAAAAAGGACAACCGCCGCTTTATTCTATAAAAACCTCTTATGGATTAAAAATACCCAGGTCAGAACAAGAGGTGGCGTTTCAAACCTGTTAAAGTTAAAATGAACAACTATCTGAATACATACATCTAACCGAGGGAGAGAAATGTCAATAATATAGAGTCAAAAAAGGTACAAATCTGCTCTCAGAAACTGCTGTGCGCATGTTCAAGTATGTATTCTGCATTCTTGGTGTGCACCTTCTTTGTTTTTGCCCTATAAATAAACATTTCCTATCCACACAGGACGTAGCAGCATCACTGCAGTCTAACACCCAGCCACTTCTTAATTTTTTTCATGAACCGTGAGACCTGAAAGTGAGATCCCAGACCTTTAAGATGCTTCCAGACAGCCCGCCCCACCTGCATGCCAGCATCAAAACCTCCACCAAAAACCCAAAGAAGACACTACCCTCAGTGCCTTGACCTATCGGTACCTTTTTCTTTGGTTCCCGGGACCTTTTTCGGCTCTTTTTCTTCTTCTCTTTCTCTTCCTCGGCAGCTGTGAGGTCCAAATCTGCTTTTTTCTTCAGCTGGGATGCTGCGTGTGCCATGTTGCAAAGCTCAAGTAAGATATCCTTTGATGAAGTGAAGTGTCTCCCAGTCAATAAAGACTGAACAGTATCCTTCCAAAGCACAAAGACAGGGAAAAAATCTCTCTCAGACACCCTCTATGTGTTCCTGTGAGCAGCCAGGATGGGAAACTGCATTTGTGTGAGAGGAGAGGAGCATTTCTAGGAGACGGTGCTTTCCTCTTGGTGCTTTTTTTCCTGGGTCCTTCTGGCCCTACCTGTACCCATCCCCACCGTGCAGTCAGCCGGGACGGAGTGCAGCGGAGAGAGGGATGAGAGAAAGAGAACGGGTGGAAGGCAGCTGGGATGGAGAATCTTACGCGCGTATCCTTCGCCACCAGCTGGAAGTGTCTAAGTGAGGGGAGGAATGGGGGGGTTGATGCTGATGGGTTCTGTGTGCGGATTAACACGCCCTCACATGCATGCGTACACACACAAACACACACGCGCGCACGCGCGCAAAGAGGGGGACGTCTGTATTGAACCGTCATTGCCGTCTTGAGCTTTCCTGTAGAGCATAACAAATTGCTGTATTTGGAAACGTCAACCCAGTCTAATGGGAAAATATAACTACTTTACGAGGTGGCCGTTTAGTATGTAAATTGTACGAAAACACAAAATTTTTAGAAAAAAGTAAGCACGAAGGTCCTCCCCTGACCCTAACCGCCTCTGTATTGTATGAAAATGTCTGAATGAGATCATACAAAATCATGCGAATCAGCCACCAATTCGCTAAAACGTAAAACAGTTACAAAATAATTCGAAAATGATCATTTCCCAGTAAAAATATTGTGATATTCAAGAGCAAACGGCGTATTTTTCACAAACATATCTTCAATTAAGTTTGTTTTTATTATTTTTACCCACAAATTAAATTTGGTCATTTACTCATCTTCGTTTCAAATCTATGTGACTTATTTCTTCCGAGGAACACAAAACAAGATGTTTTGAAGAATGTTCATGCTGTTCCCATACAATTACAAAGAATGTGAAGCATTCAAGCAGCACTGCAACACCATAAAAGTGGCCCATTTCACTTATATTATTACTATATTTCAATTTTTTCGTAAACATGCAAAGGAGAGCTAGATTTTCAGTGAATGATGACTTAAATTCCGTGTCTTAAGAGAAAAAGACACATTCACAGGTTTGGGAGGAGTAAATGATTGAATGTTCATTTTTGGGTGAACTGTTCCTTTAAGCATAATGGTTAACCCGAATCAATACGATACATTTCCAGTCTGTCCACAATGAACGTGAAAATTATACAAAACATAGTCACAAAGCCATCACACATGTGATGTTTAATATAAAGCTATGTGGTGTGGGATTTTGAACCAATGAGGTTTCATGGTGGGCGGGGCTAACCTTTGCAAAATAAACAGACAGATTAAGCAATACTGCATACCAGCGAATGTATCATTTTTATAAGCATGTTTTGTCTTACTACACAGGTAAATAACAATTAAACACTATATGCAATAGTGCCATTATTGATACATTAAAAAAAAATGCAAATATATCACACACACCAAATATCTTACTAAAAAACAACTCTGCTGTGACTTTGTTGTGGTCAACTAAAACAGAAGAGATTTTTAGCAGTTTTCTTTTCTTGTTTTATGGATGTTTAGATATTTTACTGTAAACAAAAAAGACAAAAAATACGATCCTTTCCAGTGAAGGCTTTACCCTATTCTTTACCAGAACAGATTTACCCTCACAAATGGAAACTCATTCTGCAACGAGACACAATGTTGTTTTGCACTTCATTTCAAGGCAAAGAAAACTGAATCTGAATCTAGACCGAAGCCTGTTGATAGTGTCATTTCATGAATGCGAGCAGCATGTGTTATGTATTCACACAGTTCACATGTTCCCGCTCTGTTCCGTACACCACCTGAGCCCGTGATGGGGACTGCAGTCGCTGAATATTAATGAAGCGATGAGGGGTGGGAGACATTCTTCTGACTGGATGAAGGAGAAAGAGCTGCGCAGCCATTGGCTGAAGAGAACAGCGGAAGAGCATGGAAACATAGCAGCCAACGCCAAGTGAAAGCACATTATCTGTGTATCTCAGTCCAGCATTTAAGAGCATACTTTCAGTGTTGCTGGGCAAATGTCATCTCCTTCGCAATCTCTTCCATCTATTTCTTAAAAAGGGATTTAGGGCAGGTCGTTTGTGAACAGATAAAATTGAGAGATTAAATGTAGCTTGCATGTAAATGTGTTTTAAATAATTCAGTCCCTAATTACATCTATTCAGCACATTAACAAGTTTCCAAAGAAAGACTCCTTGTTCAGCTTTTAATAGGAGAGAAATGTACGTGAGGGAAGATTTTGCAGTTTAATCGTCTTTATTATTTTTCACTGTAAGCATAAAGTCTGGTCCACTTGACTTATCCCAGCCAAAAACCTCCCACTTAGACAGGACGAGACGCTCTAAATGAACAAAAAGCAACCAACCACAGTGTACTGTGTCTTGCATGTCAACTAGGGGCAATTTGTTTCTGAAACAGCTGATATTTAATAGATTGATACAGGAAAAAACTCATAATTCAGCTTCAAATAATTGCATAGCAGTGTCGGTCCAGTAAAAAAAAAAAAAAAGTTAACTTTTCTAGATTTTTTCTCAAAATGTAATAAATACCAATTATTTCACAGATACAACTTACATTCTTAAGTCTAATCAGTCTTCAAATACGCATGTCTGAATTTGTGGAAATGCAAATGATGTTTGAGAGCTACAGTGCAGGGCAAGATTTTACCTGAATAATGCTGTGAGAACATATCTGCAAAACGATATTAAACAGTAAATTCCGTTTTTTATGAATGAATTCTGCGATTCCGTGCACGTTTTCTGCATCGCAGAAATCACAGGACCTTACACTTAGTGAACATTTCACTGTTCCATTTGTGAGAAACTATCATCATACCATCATACACACACAGAACAAAAGGTCTTTAAGGCAACCTGTCAAATTAAAAGTTTGGTGTGACGAGTGATAATGAGCGTCAGCTGCGCGCTACACCGGTCTCGTATCTCTCACGGAGGAGCTCCGGAAGCATAAAAGAGGAGCGACGACAGTGAAGGACGAGAGAGAACCAGGCCTGGATTTTATGTTGTGTTTTATTTTGTTTGCATTTTACTTTCGTTTTGTTGTTTGTTTTTGAGTTTATTAAAGTTATGGTTGAACGTTTGCCGGTTCCCGCCTCCTTCTTCCCATACTTGTTACATTTGGTTTTATTCTTTATCAGTATAATGTATGTCTAATTTCAACAGTAAACCTCTGTTGTGTAGCACTTTGAATGTACAAAATATTAAGTTTTTTTTTTTTATTATTTCCTTTGGAATAAAAGATAAAAGTTTTATTCCTTCATTTGATTAGCAGTGAAATTAAAATACTTAAAACAAATAATATACCTTTCCACACAGGCACACTTCATTTTTGCTTGAAATAATTCATGTAAATGTACAAGTTTAGAATTTGACACCCCTGCGTTTATGTAAAAAAATGACCCCAGTACCACCTAGTGTCCAACCTACTCTAAAAGTGTCATAACCCGTTTACATGTGACCAAGGGATCTACAATATGAAGAAAGACATTATAACATGTACATGAAAAATCGACTACGGCACACAGCCGTGCAACAGCAAGCATCACAATAGTGAAAGAAACCTCAAGGTGCAATTAGGGCTCCATTCCTGTATTTGCCCTGGGGCCCTCAAATCTCTAAATCCTCCACTGGTGTTGCCACTAATGTTCATTTTCCCTGGAAACAACATTGAATTATACTAGCTAGGTTTTTGGAGTTTTGAAAAACTGTAGGTAGAGCCACATTTTTCCAGTCAGCCTAGACTGGATTATTAGCTATACAGTAGTAGATGGTCTTTCAGGGTGCGTTCACACTTGTCATGTTCGGTTCGATTAAAACGAACCCTTGTGCGATTGCTCAGTTAGTGAGGTTCGTTTGAACATATGTGAACGCTGCCATCCGAACCCTGGTGCGGACCAATCAAGCGGACCGAGACCGCTAAAAAGATGGGTCCCGGTCCACTTCCAAACGAACTCTGGTGCTGTTCGATTGATGTATGAACGCAACCAAACGAACCAAAAACAGGATGTGATGTCACAAGATAAAATCCAGGACTGGTCCTCTCTCGTCCTTCACTGTCGTCGCTCCTCTTTTATGCGTCGCTCCTCTTTTATGCTTCTGGAGCTCCTCCGTGAGAGAAACGAGACCGGTGTAGCGCGCAGTTCCCTCACGGCTCTCGCCCGCCCGGCTCGTCACACCAAACTTTTAATTTGACAGGTTGCCTTAAAGACCTTTTGTTCTGTGTGTGTATGATGGTATGATGATAGTTTCTCACAAATGGAACAGTGAAATGTTCATTAAGTGTAAGGTCCTGTGATTTCTGCGATGCAGAAAACGTGCACGGAATT
This sequence comes from Opsariichthys bidens, assembly GCA_037194245.1. Lineage (NCBI taxonomy): Eukaryota > Metazoa > Chordata > Actinopteri > Cypriniformes > Xenocyprididae > Opsariichthys > Opsariichthys bidens. The sequence continues at coordinate 5,646,518 of CM074309.1, forward strand.
GCAGAATTCATTCATAAAAAACGGAATTTACTGTTTAATATCATTTTGCAAGTCTCTACAAGTCAGCTGATTTGACGACGGAAAGATCGGTGTATCCAAAATGAGTCGAGGGCAAACGTGGAGCAACGAGGAGGTAAAGTTTCTGTTTCTGCGAACAATGGAGGAAATCCTGCTGCTGTTTTGAATGCTTTGAACATTTTATGAGCTCTTCATGAGTTCTCAGCTGGTAAAAATAAAGCATATGTAAACGCATAAAATGATGGTGTTTAATCCAGAACACAGTGTTGTTTTGAATGTTCGGGAATGAAGCTCCGTCTCGAAATATACGTCATAAAAGCCGACCAATCATGTTGTGACCGTATCCCTATGCCTTTGCTTCGGTAACTTTAGGTTCGCTGTTAAAAATGCCAGTGTGAACGCTAAACGGACCAGGACTATATGTTTTGTTTTTGTTTTTTGGTCCAAACCAACCGAACTACAAGTGTGAACGCACCTTTAGAGATTACTTGAAGAGGATTCAATAATTCATGAAGAAATGCTGACCATTAGCTCCAGAAGAACATTGGGACATGTATGACTACACAGTTCATGATTCACCCTATCCAACACTATAACTGTGAAAGAACACTGATCATCCGGCTGTCAACACACACAAAACTCAAAAAACCACACACTGTCTACACAAGCATTTTACAGCACATCAGACTTCATCTAAACATACCATATGACCAAAATCTGGAACGATTCAGTGAACCGTGGTATACATTCATTAAATTTTAAACAACAACTATAAAAAGCTAATTACAAATTCACTTCAGTAACGCAATAATTACAGCCATAACCATTTGAAGTGATAATACTGTTACAGGAAGACATTTCGAGATGAACACCTAAAGACTGCAGAAGCATCAGTCCGGTTGATATCTGTGCAGATTCTACTGAAGCTGCATTAAAAGTAGGTCAGACTGAGAAAGACTCTTGAGTAGAAAATGTCCTGGGTATTTCTGCACAACACCGCGCAGGTCTGCAGAAAAGACTAGACCGGCGGTCAGTGATTTAAACAAGATAGTATCAGTACATCTCCATTATTATTATTAAACCCTCAGTCTGGGATATTTTCATGATAATATGTGATTAAGTCAGATAATGGCCTTGTTTTAATTGGGCTTCTTTGGAAATAAATAAATCAAGCCATCCCAGGACCAAAAAAGGTCAAATATTCACCCCCCCCCCCCCCCCCCAAAAAAAAAAAAAATCTATTGTAATAATATGACAAAGCATGCTGTGGTTTCTAAAGCATGTCCCTCTAAATGCAATGACATCATCACAACATGTTAACTCCACCCATCTGTGAGTGATGTAATCGAATGATTTGAATGATACTGTATTTTTCTGTCCGTTCTCACTACTATATATATAATTTGTCATTACTATAATAACCCATAAAGCAGTATTAGCCCTACCCACCAGATATATTCCAGAATCTTCAGTGTTTTAAAGAGAGAACGACCCAGAGCGGAGACAAAGACATACAAATACAATAACTCATCTGTGGCTCCCTCTACTGGACGACAGGAGAACTACATAAGTACATGATCAACAATAACAACAAAAGAACTGCACGCGTTATTTCATTTAGAAAGGGTGTTTTGGCAGAACACACATGAAACTGAAACTGCTCATGTAACAATGAACAGTGTTGATGTAACAGGCTTGTGTGACTCATCAGAAATAAATGCTGTCAACAATTCGACGTGTTTGATATGTTATGTAGGCCTCCAATATGTATATGTCCAACATTTTGTAATGTTGGATATTATTTTAGGGGAATTATTAATAAAATATAAAACATAAATCGACTCATGAAAGGAGTTTTGTGGCACAAAGGGTTGAGTTTAATATACTGTGTATTTATTTATTCACACAACACACACACACACACACACACACACACACACACACACACGTGTTTTCATGTTTTATGGGGACATTCCATAGGCGTAATGGTTTGTTTACTGTACAAACTGTACATTCTGTCCCCCTACTCTACCCCTACCCCTAAACATACCCATCACACAAAATGTTCTGCTATTTTAGATTTTCAAAAAAGATAATCCTGTATGATTTATAAGCTTGTTTCCTCAGGGGGACCAAAAAAATGTCCCCGCAAGATCAAAATTTACAAGTATTACTATACCAGTGGGGACATTTGGTCCCCATAATGTAGGGAATACCCCCACACACACACACACACATATCATAGTTTTACTGAAATATTCTAACCGTTTTATTGATAACACTGATAATTTATGGATAAAATTAAAAACAAATGTTTCTTGAGCATCAAATCATCATATCAGAATGATTTCCGAAGGGTCATGTGACCCTGAAGACTGGAGTAATGATGCTGAAAATTCAGCTTTGATCACTGGATATAAATTACACTTTACTATACATTAAAGGAATTTGGAATGACGTCTTCATTTGTTAACTTCTCAAGAAAGGTATTATTTTTAAAAATTACAAATTAATGTCATACTCCTCCAGCAGTGTTTAGAAGATGTGTGAATTTCAACTAGAGACATTATGACTTTATAACTGTGACACGTTCTTCTCAATGCACTTCCACTGTTTAACCACTAGAGAGAAGCAATAACCCGGGGAAAGCCAATGGGAGTGATTTTCTTTTCAACCAAAAGCAAGTGCTTGATAAGAAATTGAAAAATAGCTGAAAGATACGAACGAACAAACAGAAAGCACTAAAAAGAGAATGAAAAAGAGACACATTCATCGTCCAGTCCTGCTCTATCAGGGCCGGTGACGAGAAGATCACAAGCAAATGTCTGTTTTCTTATAGACAGCAAGTGTACAGTGATTAATGAGCCTGTGGGGGATTCGGACAGCCATTAGATGTCTGGTCTTTCAAATCTGGACAGATTAAGTCAACATAAGTCAAATTATCTACTTTGACGACAGTCAGACAGCTCAGTGAGGAGCATCAATCAGCACTAGAGCCTGTTTCCAAACGAGTAAGCACTTTTACACTGCGATTCTTCATGAGCAAAAGGCGTACTGTAAGTAAAATTGCACGTTCACCAGGTTTCATTATACCCGCACATGCTACAGTCAGGTCAATGCATTCAATTCTGTGCATCACTTATCTAAAATCAAAAAAATTACAAGCAGGCTCTTTATTGAAAGCAATTTACACTTAGGGTTGGGAATTGAGGAGCAGTTCTTACATAAAAAGGTCATTTTTCATAACGTTAACAGTTGCTGACTGTATTCCTGTGTTGTTGTGAGCAGAACTACTATACTATAATACTCTACTTCATGCACCAACTACTGACTTTTAATGTTACCAAAAATAGTATTGCTTTTCTTTAGTATAAAGCTAGGAATCAATGCTTCAAAAGTACCAAAATATTCGCTCAATGGCACAACTGGAGCAAGTACAGTTCTTGATGGCCTGTTGAAAAAAATAAACCTGCAGCCTTTAACCAAACCGAGGTAAAGATTGAAAGTGGACATGAAACGGAAGTTGCATTAGTCTTTTCTTCTACATTGTGACCAGGGCTGGGTAGGTTACTTTTAAAATGTATTTCACTACAGATTACGAAATACATGCTTTAAAAAGTCATTTGTAACGTATTTCGTTACATTACTCAAGTTTAGTAACTTAATCTAAATACTTTAGAATACTTTGGAATACTAATAAGTGTGAAACAAACACAAAAAAGGTCATTGCGAGTTTTTATCTCACAATTCTGACTTTTTCCCTCAGAATTGTGTGATATAAAGTTGCAATTGCGAGTTATAAAGTCAGAATTATGAGAAATAAACTCGCAATATTGAGAAAAGTCAAAATTATGAGATATAAACTCACATACTAACTTCACAATTGCAAGAAAAAATAGACAGCATTGCAAGTTTTTATCTCCCAATTCTGACTTTATAACTTGCAATTGTGAGTTTAAATCTCGCAATTCTGAGAAAAAGAAGTCAGAATCGTGAAATGCAAACTCACAATTGTGAGGGAAAAAAAATTGTGAGAAAAAGTCGCAGTGACGAGTGAATTATAAAATGACTCACAAAACATGAAAACAGTCGTGGATCATCAGGTCATGACAGGACAGTTCAGTTGACAGTTGGGCATTTTTTTTTATAAATTCAGTCATTTTGTCTTGTTCAGGACAGAACTGAATAAAAATATCATCATTTTTATGATCCCTCTAAAAAGTATTAAAATGTTGATGAAACTTAACTCCTCTTCTTCAGACGGTCAGAGTCAGAGAATCACCAATCGCTGTTTAAATGACATTAAAATTCAAAGTAATCACTTTGATAATCTAAAACACTTTTCAGATGTAACTGTAATCTGATTACCACCCATTTAAAATGTAACTGTAATGAAATACAGTCACTCAAATTTTGTATTTTAAATACGTAACTAAGTTACTTGCATTTCGTTACTCCCCAACCCTGATTGCGACACATATCCATATCCAAAAACTGCTTTTCTTTGAATGTATGTGACTTTTAGGCATTTATGGCCTCTCTGAATATCTTTTTTGAAAATAGACACTGGATGTCAATAACTGGTCTTAATTCGATCTATAATGTGAACACAGTTGATGAGGCATTGAAATACTCTTGTTAAAATGCAACTGCAGCTCCAGAGAGAGACTTATAGTATCTACATGAGATAATATTTCTGGGTAATATGCAAAACGAAGGACGATAGACTTTAATTCTGTTAGAAGGCTTAGTATGGTGCATCGTTCAAACTCCAAATTTCATGAATTACAAAAAGTCATTAAGCCCACAAAAGCTGTTACTATGAGTAATGAGGAAAAATTAACTGCCATAATAGAGTTTTCAATCTGGGACAAAAGCATAGGAAGCCAAGCACCAGGATATGGCCAGCAAAGGGAAAAAAAATCAATAGCAGCATGCAGAGCGACTGCACAGACCTTCTGGCCCATTAACCCAATTGGTTTGAGAGTGTGTGAACTCTTTGTAGACCAAGTTCTAGATATGTGCCAGTGTTTGAAGTCCTGTCAAGTTTAGAGTCAACACGAAAAAAGGCATTTGCAACCCATTTTATTTCCATAATGTGACACATTTCCGAAGATACAAAAAATAAAGTAGGACGGGGCGTGATTTTATCCATCAAAAATTGATTGGTTTGTAAAAAGTTGGCTTCGCTTTCGGAATAGAGGACGACTCACCTCCTGAAACACAGCCAGCACACGCTGGTTGAAACTTAAGCAGCCTTGGTGACGTCTCATGAAAAAGTCATTTTAGAGATGAAGCAAACATATTTTGATTCATGATTATGAAGAAACATTTTTTTATGACTAATTGTGCACAATACGACCAAAGAAAGCATATTAAAGAGAGGATCTATCTGCTTTTTTTCACTTTTTCAACTTCCTTTAGTGTGAAATGTAGCTGTTTGGGCATGAAAAGGGTCTGTAAAGTTTCAAAGTTCATTTGAAAACTCTTTCTCTTTATTAGTAAGCAATGTTTCTGAACTTCCTGAAATGCCTCCATTGTAGCCTCGAGTTCACAGTATTCCTCATTTAAATAATTCTCGCCATTAAGAAAAGGGGGCGAGGCCTGGTTGAGATGCATTTGCATTTCCTAAACGTTGACCAATCACAACACATCGAGCCAATCAGAGCACACTTGTGCTTTTCAGAAGGAGAGGCTTCATAGAGACCGGAACTAAACAGAGAGATACTGACAGACTGGGAAGAGAGGTGCTGCAACAATGAAAAATGTGTTTTTCAAGCATGAAAAATCAAGACTTTGTAAAAGGGCATAATATGGCCTGTTTAGGTATTCTCAATAGGGTCAGTTTTCATTTCATGTTGACTCATTCTGAACTCACATTCTGCTTGCCAGAAGATATAAATCAAAAGAGATCCAACAAGAGCTGATGGTGACAGTCTTAACCTAGCTGTCTAAACTATTTCTTTTCTAACAACCGGTGACCTTTGTATAAACGGTAGCTTAGTTGTAATGTCTTGTAGCATGAAATTAAAGAGCGATTCGGGTTGCACGCATTGGCTTAAGATGCCACTTAAGAGTAAGAGGAAATTTGACCATCGGCCAAGATTCCCCGATCTTTAGTGGATCTGATCATTACTGAAAGCACTGGAACAGCAGTAAAAAAATCTCAGTATACACCACAAACCCAACAACCCGCATTGTATGTGCATTCATCGTGGGTCATTCCATCTCAAGTGGTCCAAAAATTGCAATGTTGGTTGCTAAATTGCAAAACCACCATTTTTTCCACCCACAATTCAACATCCTACAACATTTCTCTCTTATACAGTAGGATAGGAAATAGTGCTGCAACGACGCGTCAATATCATCGATTGCGTCGACTGTGAAAATACGTCGACGTGCGTGAAATGCGTCGACGCGTCACACTGTTTACATTCATCTGCCGTAATGGCGGCTTCTGCTCCAGGGAACGGAGAAAGTTCCATTCTATCACAAAAACCCAGACCACGATTACCAAAAGTATGGGAATACTTTAAACAGAGGCCGAATAAAATGGTCCTTTTGTACCGAAATGGCGTACAACTTATGGAATTGGATCTCTGCCAAATTTTTGTGCGTGCAAGAACTGAAGTTGAGGAGAAAATATTTAGAGCGAACGAAAATCAGTTTTGCATTTCAAAGAAGTTTATTTGGATGTGCGCGGACGTTCTCTTTCGCACGTGCGAGGTTTCAGTTGCTCGCGCTCCTGATACCCGCCCCGCGCGCTCGCAAAGTGCCGACCGCTCGCCTGCTCAATACAAACCAGCGTTACAATGTGCCAAAATTCCGGCCAGCTGCTAAATTCTGATTGGCTGGCTTGACAACCCATCACAAGACTCCCTGCATTACAGACAGCGCAAGAGGAAAAACACACGGTTCAGGAGACGTTTGTTCAATGGCTTGAACACCATCAAAGTTCCTTTAAGACTGTAGAGAAAGTCTTTGACACTCTTCATTTTAAAGTTCAAATGTCTCCCACTGGACGAACACACATAATGACTTACTTTTAATCAAAATCAAATCGATTACATGATGGTGTGTCCCAGTGTTTCTACACCTCAATGAACTGCTAAATTAGTTCTAACTTCTTACGTAAAAAAGATCACTAGATTAATTAAAAAAACCCTTAATAAAAATAACCGTTAGAGTAGTCGACTAATCGAAAAAAAATAATAGTTAGATTAGTCGACAGAAAAAATAATCGTTAGTTGCAGCTCTAATAGGAAAAAATGAAATTGAATGTCGACGATTTCAATTGCAACAAAATGATTGACTGGTCAGTTTAAACAGTGACAAGATGCATGTAAAAAATGTAATTATGACGGAAGTAGTATTAGTAGTCCCAATAGCTTGCCTACTATTCTGCTACACTCTCAAAAGCATGTACTTTTTCTTCACAAAAACAGTACATATTTTTAGGGCATATAAGTAGGCGAATTGGGACGCAGCAAATGTATTTTCTACTATTGCACTCCATTGGGCAGACAGCTGACGGCCAGCCACTCCAGCCTCCTTCAACTGTGTTCAAGGAGATAACCCCTGTCATTTCACATGTCTGCAAAGTTTGTGAATGTTTCATTTTTAAGACAGGGCTTGTCGTTTCTGACATTCCTTAATCAGTACAAACAGAGGTGCCTATGACAAATAAACAAAGGCTGCACAGCTGGACCTTCAAGGTATTGTCATGCTGCGATGAGTCTCCATCAGTGAGCCTGTTTCGTGTAAAACAAGATCCAAATTGCTATCAGTCAAGCACAGGCAGGCCTGACTGTCAAGAAAAAAGAGAGTCAGAAGTACTGAATTATGCCACAAGGCTACTAAAACCTTATCAATACTGGCAGCTGAGCGAATAACCAAGGGAAGGGGAATTTGACATATTATCACGGCGATTTTATTTCAGCTAGTGTAGAAGCCGAAGACAAATTTCTAAAACTTGATTTCAGAGGATATATCTAAAATTAAGATTTTTTGTGTCCTCTTCTTACGTTTTGAAATTTTAATATATATATTTTTTGCTTCATCGGAATGGGATGAATGGGGTGACTTTTTTCGCATTAGCTACGTGACCATACAAAACAAATCATGGACATGGATACGTTGAAGGGTCGGAAAAAGTAGTCACACTTGGCTCCTTCGTGGTCAAAAATGAAACTACGAAAAAATAAAACTATGAAAAGTTAGAGAATCATTTGGTGGTACAAACTACAATTCAGCCACTGTGCATAAAAAAGTTCACAGCGATTAAGCTGTGACACTCTAAAATGTCAAGAGTGCAAAAAAAGACATTTTTAAATAAAAAAAAAAATAAAGATTTTTATTGAATTTTGATTCAGATTTGACTGTAGTACAATTAATGCAAAAACTGACACTTCAAAGCAACAAAAAATTGTCAAACAATCTAATGCTTGACAAAGTTATCTTTGAGAATGTCAAAGTATAAATCCAAATCCACAACTCAATAAAAGTATTTACATCCAAACACCACTAGAGAATTTATAAGCCACTTTTTATTGTAGAACTATATAGGAATCTAGTGGCAAAACCATGGCATTACTTACGTTTTTCTCTTTTACTCCCACCAGATAGCACTTATCTACCCTCAAAACATTGGATTTTAAATGCCTTGTCTCTATTTCAACATATAATACTGCTTTAATTAAAAAAAAAAATTCAAAAATATATTAGAAAGAAATTGTGCAATATTTTCAATTTGGGGAAAAAATAGCAAATAAAATTGTTGGTATAAATTCGGTATAAAATACCCTCGACATTTGAAATAATAACCAAAAATATTATTGAACAAAAATATATTGCAATGGTTTTCCTGCAAAAGAAAATATATATATATCAAAGCTATTTGCGGATAACAATCAAAACAGCTTTGCTTCTTCAGTAAATGTATGTTCACTAAATGCTTGTTCTGAGTAGCTTTTAGTCTGTTTCTATGTTGGTTGCCCAGGAAGTCAAGACTACAAATTAAGATACCCATAAAACAAAACATAATCACTGTCCTCCGTACATCAGCATAGCATTTTATGTATATGTGTAGCTATATTAAACTGCAGCACATTAGCGGACCCACCAAAGCTGCTTTGCTGTCAGGATCTAGTGTGGCAGCTTTCCAAAACACTACAGTAGTTGAAATATATGCTATCACTAACAAAGGCGACGTAACAAAGTACATCTATCAAGCGGAGATTTATAATGCTGGCTAAAAGGGAAAGTGATCCGATGTTGGTGCTGAGCTAACACCCAATACAGCTAGATTAGCGAAAAAGCAAAATGAATGAAATACTCGGCTAATCCGCTGATGTAGGTGCACTGGGCCTCAGAACTCATCACATATGTTGTGAATAAGCTTCCTGAAGCCTCAGGGATATATTTAATGATGGTATCAGGTGGTAGTACTCATAGCGCAACCGTCAGGGCCCTCTAGGCCCTCAGAGAGGGCCTAAACTATTGCTAAAAAAATTATATTCACTAACTTTTTTAATAAAACCTCATCAGTTCTAATGTTATTGTCTAATGTATTAACATCTAAATCCTTTTGAGGAAATAAACCCTTCAAATTTGCCTATTCAGTTTGTGCTGTGTTGTGTTGTGTAGACGCCCATTTTCACAATATTAGAATTTTTTTGCCTAACGCTTTCAGAGGGCCAAACCCTTTTAATTCAATGAGAGACAAATTTCAAATGACAGGATTGTTCCTCTAAATGGCCTTGTTATCACCAACGTTATGACGCATTTCGCCCGCTGTGGGGAACATGGTTGAAAAAAACTCACTGCTAAAATAGCCAGCTTTATTCGCTAAGGAAACCACAAGTAACATTTTGAGGAGGACATTGCAGCTAATTTATCATCCAAGATTAACTTTTAAAGAAAAGCTGGAATTGATTGGCAAAGAAAGACCTACACCAGAGCTTAATATTGTGCAGAAAGCAATTTGATTGACAGGCCATTGATAGCTCCAACCCTGATAAAAACTCACCTTCCTGTAGCTTTCTAGTAACCCTTCACATAGACATAATAAAATACATAGACGCCCCATTGGTCTCTGGCTCGTACGTCAACGCGCCGCCATATTGTGCAGGTCAACGTTCCCATAACGCTCATAACTGGAATAGAGAAAAATGCCTTTTCATGTGCTGCTTGAGGCTGTATAAATCACCACACAATTGAATACAGGTCTCGGGGAATAAGCTTTCACAGGTAAGGCTGAACCTTTGTTTCGGGTTGTATTTGGTCATTATATAATTATGTTGGTAGTAGTTGATTGACCACTGGAGTCAGTCAGAAAATAGCTAGCGATGTCGCTAATTAGCTGTGAAAGTTTAGACGTGAGTTTACATTATAGTTTTAGTGTCTATTATCTTATTTTATAAACTAAAATAAAAACACATCTTTATTTTCTTAAAACCGACTTTTAAGACAAGCACTCGTTTCGGTTTGGTGACTGATATTTTGTGAATTATTGTAATGTTAGTTAGTTGGCTAGCTTATTTTTCTCACACATTGAAGGTTTCTTAGAGACAAAGAGTTGAGGAGACAGTGCGAAGTAGCAATAAGAAGGGAAGGTGTTTGATTTGTATTTGACGATTTTCTTCATTTTCACAATGGTGGTCAATTCTAAACACCAGAAAAAGACAGAAAATGCCTTTCTGATAAGAAGATAAGAAATCTTTTTTTTTCATTTCATGTGAAAATTTAAATGATCTCATTCTGGGCGTCTTCACAGTTCTTATCCAAGAATAAAGCAGCCAAATACGGGACAAGTCTGAGCTTTGACTATTAAAATAAATATTTTTTTAAAGTCTGCTATCGAGGTTTTAAGTAACTCGGGATATAACTTTTCGTACACCACGTACTTCATAAAACACTGAAATCGGTTGATAAATGTAAACGCTGCTTTCGTTTTTATCCAGAAAAACCACAGCTCGCTAGTTCACATGCATTTGTTTACAGTTCAGTCTTGCCCTCAGCAATATGGCGGACGCGTTGACGTATCGCTGCAACGTTCCAAAGCGGCGAATGTGGCGTCTATGTATTTATTATGTCTATGACCCTTAAGACCTTGATTAGCTTGTTCAGGTGTGTTTGATCAGGGTTGGAGCAAAAATTTGCAGGATTGTGGCTCTCCAGGACCGACGTTGGCCACCCCTGCTATAAATGAACTAGTATGAAGAGATGATCGCTTCACGAGGAGCTACAGCGATCTGTCACCACACATTAAAGAGGCACTATACAGTATTAACTTCTTTAAAAAATTACAATATTTTAAATATTTACAAAATAACTGGTCTGTCTGAAAATTTACTAACTTAGTGAGTCTAGTGACATTTGCTGTAATTCAGCATACTAGTTAGATTTCTCCCAGTCTGCCGGTTTAATGGTGTGATTTATTATCGACATTGCTTGTTTGTGGTGGTGGATTCGAAAATGACATGATCGCTGTTCACTCATAATGCGTAATAACTCGCTCACTCTGTTTGCTTGTGGCATTTCTTGTCAAGTGTAACATGCAATATTATAGAAGAGGACGCAGTAAGCCAGGCTGATTTTAAACCGAGTTAACTTTTTCTCTGACGAGGGAAGGGGGTGAGAGGGCCAAGGTTGCAACTGGTATCACTATTATATTTTATGGTTGTGAATAATTGGAGTCACTCAAGTCTCTTTAGCGACATCAGCAGGGTGCCATGACTGCGACCTTTTTCTGATGGATATACGATTTGAATTTTTATGTGGTCGCATTTGTGCGAGTGCATGATCATGTTTATCGCGCGGTGTGTAACAGAAGGAGCTGCTGCTGCCGCCGAAACTGTTTTGTTTTCAAAATGAAAATGAACAATAAATGATATGAATCACATGATCCTTTTCCAAACAAACCATGTTTTCTGTTTAATCTTATACGGTGCGCCGGTAAGTCCTATAATAAGTCGGACTATTTCGGAACATTTCAGACCGGGCTCGGGGAGCGCTGCGAGTACTCACAGTACCTGCATAGACACTCGCAGGAGAAAACAAAGAGAGTAGTTCCGGCTACACAAGACACATGCCGTTCTATACATTAAGTTCTTATATTAACCCTAGAGAGCGAACGTAACATCGCGCCGCGCTCAATGATGATGAAACGCGCCAATTAGGTAATAGGAATTTTATAAAAATAAAAAGGTAAAAAATGAAAAAATTAAAATAAAAAAAAATAAAAATTAAAAAAAAGTTTTTCTGGATGATCGAGCGCACAGGTAGCAAGGCACTAACTTACAACAGACATCCTCAATTTGACCACATCAATAGGCAATAGCCAGCGGAGAGAATGATTGCCAGCGCTAATGTCAAAAGTGTTGTCAAGTAATGTATAATAAGCACGTCTCTGTCCGCGGAAATTTCAAACGCGCATCATGGTCACGTTGCGTGACAGCTGCTGCGCGCGGAATGCTCCGCGCTCCTCGCGCCGCGGGGTGGTCACGCCGAGTCTCTCAAAGCAGCGACTCAAAAACTGACTAGAATAAATAGAATAAAATGGAAAAATGGTTTAATTCTTCTTTTACATTTGTCTGACAAAAAAGAACAAAAAAGAAAGCAAACAAGTTGAAAGGGAGAAAGTATATTGATATGCTTTATATTAATTAGTTACAGAAAAGCAATTTAAAATTTTAATATTCTCATTCACCTTCACAACATTCATAAACAAAATAACTTATCATTTAATTTCTAATTATCTGGGGGGGATTAAATTTTAACATTTAATTCGATTTATTTTTGAGATTTTAATCCCGCGTGAAAGTGAGATTTTCTGAAGTGTTTGTAACCCCGTGTTGCGAGTGAATTCAGACGTCAGTTACGATCCGTCAGAAGTGAATTCAGAAAATTATTCATTATATTCTTAAATTATATAATTCATACTTATGAAATATAATATATATATTTATATATACATTTCTAATTTATTTCTAATTTATTAAAATTTTATATAAATAAATATATCAGAATTTTTCACTATTTAAGACCATTGATTCATAATATATTTATTACTTTTGATTATGCATCCATCAAGCATTGATTGATTAATGTGAATGTTGTAAGCAAAAATCCAACGACCAAATCTGGTGCGACCAGGACCAACAAAAAAATTGGTAGCACCAGCCCAGTGCAGTGAAAATTAAAAAAAAAATGGATCCAGTGTTCATGTGTTTTAATAAAAAAAAAAATGGATCATATCATTGCATTTGTGTTTTTGATTTATTAGTTTTTTCACCTTGCATGTTTGCATATTTAAACTTAAATTTTGTTAGATCCTTCTGTTTTGTGGTCGTGTAGAGGGGAAATTGGTTAGGATAAGTTGTAAAAAAATTGAAAAAAAGACGAAACAAGGCTATAGAGGGAGCGTGACTGTCACATGGACGGAGGTGCATGTCTATGTTTTAGCAGTTAGCCGTCACCCTCAATCTGCTGTCATGTCCGTTCACAAACACCCCATCATAACCTCGCATCTCTAGTCATGTCAACACCCAGGCAGCCTCTAACTCACACTTGACCTCTTCTTTCTCTCCAGCCTTTTGCTAGAACCAAAATACCATCTATCATCTATTCACAATGTCATTTTTCTTCATTAAATATTGTGTTCAAATGATTAAAAAGGGAAAAGAACATTTTAAAGTAAAAATTTGTGTTCACTAATGTTCTTGTCTTTTCACATTTGAAGATGCCATTATATTACTGTGGTCGTTTATTAATATATATATATATATATATATATATATATATATATATATATATATAATATATATATATATATATATATATATATATATATTATTGATTGAACTTTCTCATATATTTCTCATAAAATTCCTTATGAGAAATAAAAATAGACACAACTGAAACAAATGTTGGCATACAATGATATTAAGAGCTTTTGATGAGAAATATTGTTAAAATCTTTGTTGATTTACAGTTTTCTTCAGTTTATTTTTTAGTTTATTTATTTTTACAACTGTAGAAGCTCATTTCCAGCACAGAATAGCATAATATCATAGGATATTATAATATTAAAAGATAATTGTGACACAATTCTGATTTGTGAGATTCAGAATTGTGAGATATAAAGTTGCAATTGCGAGTTATAAAGTCTGAATTGACTCTTCCCAATGACCCGCCCCCTTTAGTTACTGTTGCTATGTCCGACAAGCAATGCCGCTCTCACGCCACACATCATGTACTCACGGAAAAATGAAAAATACACTCCCTTGACTGCTTTGTCGAACAAAATAGTGGATTCTGGGTTATGATTGGTCAGATCGCCTGTCAATCAAACTGCTTTCTGCGCAAAATTAAGGCCTTTCTTTGCCAATCAATTCCAGCTTTTCTTTAAAAGTTAATCTTGGATGATAAATTAGCAACAATGTCCTCCTCAAAATGTTGCTTGTGGTTTCCTCAGAGAATAAAGCTGGCTAGTTTAGCAGAGCCTGTCAATCAAACTGTTTGCAAGGAGTCAATTGCGGGATATAAACTTTTTCTCACAATTGCGAGTTTATATCATGCAATTCTGAAGAAAAAGTCAAAAAGTCACAATTACCTTTTTTTATTTTTTATTCCATGGCGGAAATAAGCGTCCATACATATCAGCCTAGACAGAAGGGCCTTCAAATATTGTCTTGGACAATGAGGGCCTTGGAGTCAAAAAGGAGAGATGAATGAGATATTAAAAATGAAATCAGATATGAGATAGTCAGTGAAATAGCGGTGCAGAAGTGCTTGTGTGTTCATGTCCACTCTGGAGACTCCAGCACGGGTTCAGTAACATGCCCTCCTGTCACACCTCACTGAGCCCAATAGCAATATCAAAAGCTGCTCTATGATTTTTGCTTTCAGCCGAAAGGCCTTTCTTTGTGCAGCTATAACAGAAATAAGTGCTTACTCCCTAATAATAATATATTGGATCACTGATAAATGAAAGCCTTTGTGATGCAACAGAAAGCTCAAGAATCCTAATATCTGTAAAATGTGTTCTGAGAACATATAAAAAGCTATTTTGGCTATTTTGACACGAGTCTCCTGGATTTAAAGACAGTAAATTCAGTCTCAACAGAACATTAGAGTGAATGGTTAACAGATCTATGATCCATAACTAATCTACAGCACCGCTCTGAAAAGAGAGAATGTCATACCTGCGTTCTGTTCTTTACAGCTTGAGAACATAATGTGCACTGATGTAATAAAGCCTGTGCTGCGTCAGCTGTGCTGAGTGCTTTCTGAAATGTTCTCTTGGAAAATGAGCAAAATATTCTCCTTTTGCTTATTCATAACATTTCCGACGACTATACGAAAGGATCTATATCTGCAGTTAAGAAGAATAAGCGATTTCCACACCCTAGCTGCACCAAACCCAATTGCAAGAATAACTAGATTTGTACATGTTCTGAAGAAAATATGACTGATGCTTGCCAGCGCAAAACTCACTGCCTCGATGTCAGGGTGTAGTGAGTCGTTGCTAAGGCATCGCTAAGCAGTTGCTGGAGTGTTCTGGATGGCCCGATATACTCATGGTGAAGATCTTCACTAAATACATTCTAAATACGTGACAAATGGTAGACTGTTAACAAAAATTGAGGATGGAAATACGTGCTGCGTGCTTTCCTCTAAATAGCAAAATAAATGCACAACAAAAATGACAGTGATGACAAAACAGCAGTTAAGAAAGCATGTTTGCATGAGCTCTACAATTCGTCATGTTACTTTTATTTATATTGCACTTTATACAATAGATTGCTCCAAATCAAGCAGCTTTATAGTATTAAACATGATAAAACAGTGTCAGTCTCTTTTCATTAGAATTACAACTTTATTTTCTACTATAAAACGGCGTGTAAAGCATGTGTCCATGTTATTGTACACGGATGTCTGACTACGTCAAAGAAGGCGGAGCCACAGAGCCACACCTACTTACTGATCACCATGGACCAATGGTAGTTGGATAGGCTAATTGTTGCAGTGTCTAACAACCTTGTACATACACGATCCTTAGCATTTAAAGGGATAGTACACCCAAAAATGAAAATTACTCACCCTCGTGTCATTCCAAACATGTAAGATTTTCTAAGATATTTTTGATGAAATGTGAGCGATTTCTGTAGCTATGCAACTATGCTTGAAAAAGTTCATAAAGAGATTGTAAAACTAGTCGATATGAATTGAGTGGTTTAGTCTAAATTTTCTAAAAAGACACAGATTTAGTTTAAGCTTTTATTCACATACAATATAAACATTCATCAGTTGTGGTAAACAGAAGCTCAGGCATGAACCAATGAACCCCATTGGTTCATGCTTGAGCTTCTGTTTACCACAACTGACAGCCGATTAATGATTAACAGTACATGTCAACAATCTTGACAATAGATAAGAATTTTGTTTCCATTTTTTGTTTTATCTAAACATGCTGCGAAAGTAGTGTTCATTCATCAAATGAATCTTGTTTACATTCTCATTAAATATCTGCATTGAGTCAGAATCAGCAACAATCCTTTAAATCCCAAATCAGCTGACCCGTTTTATTTTTGCATCATAAAGCAAGTCTGTACTACAAGCATCTATTATTAGTTACAAACAATCGCTCTATATCCCTTATTAGCCTAAAAGCTTCCTCACTATATAAATGAACTACATCCAAACCCCAAACACAGCCAGCAAACACCTCTACAAATATTTAGCCCATTTGAAGTGACTTACCATCTCTCATCACAAGCCCTTGCATGACTGAGTTTGCTATGAAGCGTTACAATACATCTGGGGTGAGTGAGTTGTGTAGGCTACTGTGCAGCACAGAAGGGTGTATATTCAGGACACAGCCCACTTACATACATAGAGGAGTGAGGAGTTATCATGCTACCAGGTCACACGGTAAGGAGATAAACAACTTAACATGGAGCTAAGTAGGCATTAGCCTGTAAACACAAGCTCAGGGGGCGCTGCACTCTCATGACTCCAAGGAGAGCAGGTGTCTGGGTGTGTGTCACAGAACAGGAACTCCCAGGAGGGGGAAAGATGTTGCGGAAGAACACGTACACTAGACGGATATGCCCGGCTCTCTCAGTATCTCTGCTCCATGGGCGAGGTCAGATCCACTACCCTGCTGGGACTCCGCCAAGGATCTCCTAGGCAACTGACATGAGCACACAGCAGCTACAAATAGAACAGCACACACACCGACTCAAACTGTGAACCTCTCCACAGGCAACACAAAAAAAATTGCGCCTTTTATAATCACTGCCGTCCATGTACTAAGATTTAAAATCCAAGATTGCTTTCTGACGTACTCTCGGTCATTTGCGTTGTTTGCTGAGGGTAGCGTCACTACGACTCATAATTAGGGATACAAACCTAGGGCTGGGTGATATGGCAAAAAAAACTTCAGAACAATTGATCGATTCACGATTTTCAACTTGTCAACTTAAAAATGTAACTACAATATGATTCAAGTAACATTATCTTTATTAACAATCTGGTTAAAAAAGTTTTATTCCACGTGCACACACCTGAAGTGATCATCGTGGTAAATGTTAAACAAATGACTTGTTAGTTCAATTTTATTCCCGAAAATTTGCATGAAATATGTAAGGCAAATATTGTACTAATTTATCTTAAACAAATCCATTATACTCAGAAATAATATAAAAAATGCTAAATATTTCTTAGCCAGGAATAAATAACACCAGTAATTGGTGACCAGCAAAAAAATAACAGCACCTTTCAGCCTGTCACCATCATTCATATATGAAATATTGACATACAGTAATAGTTCTTTACAGGTTTTTGCATTCAATTGCACTATTTTTCCAATTGAAATGGCATGTTAAAAACGCAGCGGTCAAGTTAACAGAATTTCAACTCGCGTTTAATAACTCTGCTCTTTTCCCATTCCACTGTCCATTTTCTCCAATGCAATAACGCATTCCTGACTGAAAAAAACAGCGGCTTAGCAATGTGTTCTACGTTCTAGTGTCACACGAGAGCGGTTAATTAGGCGCGGCGCCATCATGTGGTCGGATCATTTTCTTTTCTTAACTGAAAATATATGTCTAATTATAACGTTTTCTTACATTTTTATTGAAAACCGCGATTTTTTAATTAAAAAAATAATAAAATCTTTAGCACATCTATCGGAAAATATCGCCCAGCCCTACACAATCTGGAATCACTTTTAAAACTTTTCTTTCCATAACGAATGACAAAAAACATTGACAGCCAATCAGAATCCAACCGGTTTTAAAGAGCTTGAGCATGTAAAATTGCTTATTATAAACAATGTTATTGTTCTACAGTTATCGGTAATATAGTTTTTGTATCCCTAGGTAAACTATGACATATAACTCATCCAACAATGTTTGTGTTTACATGAAATGTCAAATAGTGAAGATTGAGTTGCGCCATTATTTTTCAGATGGCAAAAAAAGAAGAAAAAAATAGAATCGGCAACAGTTCAATAAACAAGACATAGTGGTCGTGTAATGATAGGGCGAGTCAGCGGATGAGGCTTTATTGAAGCACAGAATGGTGTGATGGCAGGCAGGGTCAAATGGTAGCAAACTGGGATGTCGGAGATAAGGCAGAGTCGTAAACAGTACACAGGCGGGTTAGGTCATAGGCAGGCGGCAGGCAAACAACAGTCCAGTAATCCAAAGCAGTAAATTCAACAAGGTAGGCTGCGAACAATCAATAAACGGAACAGACAGGCAGAAAACAAGACCGGGAAAACAAGACAAGGAAAAACGCTCAGAAATGACAGTGGTAAGCTAATGAAAACTTCGCAGTTGGTGTAGTGTGAGAATGGTGCTTAAATGTGGTAAGTGATGTGGTTCAGGTGCGAGTGTAATCAGTCCAGGTACGAGGGGTTCATGGGAAATGTAGTGCGATACTGAAATAGGTGAATGGGTGTGTGGTGCATTGTGGGGGGTGAAGTCCAAAGTGAATGTGAGTGCGTGTCTGTGTGCGAGTGTGTGTGTCCGAAGTGGAGTGCCCTCTAGTGGACTTCACGGGCACTTCAGCTGACTATGTGACAGGTCGACCGATATGTAGGCAAATTTTTTGGCATTTTTTTAAATATCGAAAAAATAAACAGGAATGGATAATGTGTTTTATTTTGACAGCGCTGTCAAACAAAGAAAGTAAACTGTAAACAAAAAAGTATTAGCGATTGCTTTTACGTTATTAGTAAAAGAAAGGCAAACGCTATAATACTTTCTCATTTATCTTCAGCATTCAGCAAATACGTATTTATATAATTTAAACAAATCTTTAATTATCTTATAAATATTTAAACCTCATTCAAACCTTGCGGACATAGTCGAACTGTTGTATGATTTGAGTTACAAGTTACGAATTTTTGTATGTATTTTGCCATATTGCTTTATGTCTAATCAACAACCCCTAATCTTGGTTAAAATCACATGGCTTCTTGTTTCTAAAACAGATGCCCAACTTCCATTGAGCTGTACTGAGGCCTCTTCAAAACAACACTCCACATGTTCACACGAACATCACAGCCTGTGGATCCAGCCTCGAGACTGCTACAAATATGTATATTATGCCAGTGACACCTCTGCTGTCATGGTAACACGACATGTGGCAGCCTCAGGGAGGAGAGAGGCAGATGTTCATAACTGAGCTACAGTGTCAGGAGAGAGAGATGATGAGAGGGTATGGTGAACATTGGTTTGACCCATTTCTCACACCTTGATCTCATACATTAATTCTTCCATGTATGTCCATAATCACAAACACAGATCTCATTTTTGATGCGTCTTTAATGAACCCTCAGAGACCCACTGTAGCAAAATTAAATAATAGCTTTATAACTATATTTAGGTGTTTCTTTACCTACAGTATAGCTTTGGTTCTGTGGACACACAATTATGTAACACTGAACTTTATGTACGTATAATTTGAGAAAATTCCAGCTTGATTGGAAACAACGAATAATAAAAATACTCTGTTCACAGATGATATTTACTCTGATTTCTTTCTCTGTTTCTTCCACACATCACGTACTTTTGAAAGTATGTGTTTTAATAGAATTTACATATAATACATATAATTTAGGTAAATTTGGAGGTACATTTTTTCTTAGTGTTGTAAAAATACAACAATCGGCTTTAGTGATGAACATTAATTTTAATGCAATTAAATACATATTCAGTGTCTGGTTCTCCACCCTCCCCTCACTCCTCGGATGTGTGTGTGTGTGTGTGTGTGTGTGTGTGTGCTTGTTTTCATGTTTTATGAGGACACAAATTTATATAATGACATGGGTATTACACTGGTATTACGACGTAAACATGTTTTATGGGGACATTTCAAGGGTCCTCATATTTAAAATAGCTTTAAAAACATACTAAACAATGTTTTATCAAAAATGTAAAAATGCAGAATGTTTCCTGTGGTGGGTAGGTTTAGGACTAGGGTTAGTGTAGGGGGACAGAATGTACAGTTTGTACAGTATAATAACCATTACGCCTATAGAATGTCCTCACTAAGATAGCAAAACAAACCTGTGTGTGTGTGTGTGTGGCAAATGGGCCGAGGGAGCACCACTGCCAGGAGAGGAAATAGCTGTCGAGTCAGAGATGCTCTAGCAGCCAACATTTACAGGCCCCATCCAGACTCTTTCATTATCTGAGATCTGCAGATCTGGGAAATGGGACATTGAAAAAACAGCATTAACACTTCATCTTCCAGACTCTCAGCATGCTCTCCAGACACTGGGACTAATCCCAGGACTACGCCTTATAACTGATGATACACTTTCCTAAATAAAGCATAATGAAATTTAAGTGCATGTCCATACATTGCTGTAGTGTGACAACGATCTTGCACATAACGATTTGTTAGACATTGCATGTAATCGCCCACATTAATACCGCTCTCAGATAAGGAGCTGCTCACACCCACATATAACTGTGACTAAAATATAAAGCCTGGAGGAAGTTAACGGGGGATTACTAGATGACTTTACTCATATTAGCGCGAGGCACTTCTGCAGCGTCCAAACCAACGTTTGAGTAATATACATGATCAAAATAAAAACTACAGACTATGTTTCTTCTTCAATGGAACACAAACAGAGATGTATAACAGAATGTTCACATCATTTCAGTAACATTGTACTGAGGCTCCATTAGTTAACTCCATTAGTATACTTCTAAAGCATTTATTAATCTTAGTTCATCCTAATTTCAAAATTTACTAATACATTATTAAAATTAAAAGTTGTATCTGTACGGACCTGAACATGAACTAACAATGAAGACAATGGTTCAGTTGTGGCTTTGTTTGCAACTATTTTTGTTGGCGAAATATAACAAAGACTGACAATATAGTGTCTAAAATGTTACTCACAATTGTTTAATGAACTGTTGTATAAAAATATCACATTTACAATCATGCAGATATTTGAGGAAAACACTGATATTGCTGATCTATATCATATAATATAAATTTAGCATTGTGTTACATTTTAGACACAATATTGTCTGTTTTTGCTCAATTTCAATAGTTTCAAACAAAGCCACGGCTGTCTTTTTTACTGACTGAATCCCTTTTGGGTCACTTTTGCAAAGTGTGTCATATAATCTCAGTTTACACATTGTTAAAACAAGAACTACGATATTATTGTAGGCAATACATTTCGCACACCCTTAAAAATGTTCCATGAAAATACAATAAAAGTGACTTGCGCACCAAATCTTACTTTGTTTGAGAAAAAAAATCTCTAAAATCTCATGCACATTTGAACAAACCTTTAAATATTAAACTTAATTCAACACAATTAAGAAAAGTTTCTCCACTAAGAACCAGATCTGTGTGCTTGGCGTGGAATGTGACCCTCCCGCCGGTGTGTGACGGAGACGCTCGGGAGGAGTGCTGTGCCCGGGACAGACGGGGCACCTCCAGCAGGCAGCAGGGCTATTTCACCAAACAAGTGCCAGAGACATGACGGTCCGGCCCGCTCACCACGGGGCATACCGGTCTCACCCGGTACAATACACAAATGCGCTGAATGAAAACTTTTTTATAGATGTGCTTTACGCAAGTTTTATTGTGAATAGTGCATAAAATTGTTTATTACTGTTATGTACAAGCATAAAAAAAAGATTTACTAAAATGCTATAAATTTTTCAGTTTCTTCCTCATACAAAAACATTATATGACTTTAGAAAAAGCTTATGGGTTATATAGACTACTTGTTATGATACGTTCATGGTCCTTTTTGGAAATAATAACTGTAAATGTATGGAAAAGAGCAGCATGAACATTCTGCTAATTATCTAAATTTGTGTTTAACATTAGAAAAGTTAAGGTTTTTATACATAAATTATGACTATACTGTGAACTTTTCTTTTTAAAATTATTTCTACAGTATAATACCATATTATTTCTACAGTAACTATAATCTCAACAGAAATCAGATCACATTCCATATTCTGACTCACTAGCATTCCTCTCCACTATTACATCACCTTCATTTTGGCTCATGCTCTTTCTGTCCATATCTTTATGCCAGAATCCTAAAGAAAACAAACAAATGAGGGAGTGACTAAACTAAATTTAGCTAGATCAGTGAACAGAAATGATGGCCTAGACTGAGAGCAAAGATGTGCCACAAATAAACTAAAATGATTCCATTACAATTAATAGGATATTTTGTTAACAAGTCAATGAAAGAATTTTAGAAAGTAATGATAGCAGTTTTCCTATAAGGAGCAACTGACAGACAGCTACTCATGAGTATTTGTGCACAAGACCACTCATGCGAGGTAATGCACTTTTGGTATGCCCATATTGGTGAGATATTCGTGTAACCACAGTCTTTAGTGAACGTAAACAAGCGGATCCAAAAAATGCCCTTAGCATTTAAGCCCTTAAGTGTAAATGCAGCTCAGCAAACCTGTTGTTGTTTACGTCATTTATATTAATCAGCTACTCACGTGTATTGATAATTTAGTAGCTAGTTTCAAGTTAGTTTTAAAAAGTCCTCTACTATCAAACATCCACACAAATTTGGACCTAAAGTATCAAAGGACTCTCAGTCCAACTCTGACAGTACTGACTCAGTATAACTGTATCATCCCTTACAAAAAAGAACTGTAGTATATTGAAGTAGAACTGCAGTACCAAGTAGTTTAACTGCAGTTTAATGAAGCACAACCATAGATTTGCAGTATAATGAAGTATAGTCACAGTACAACTGCAGTAAAACTGTAGTATAAGTACAGCTGCAGTAAAATGAAGTATAAAAACAGTATAACTGCAGTTGTATTGCAGTTTTATTTTACTAGTACTTTAGATGTATTGCAGTATAGTTGTACTCCAGTAAAACTACAGACATTTTAGGTTATACTGCAATACTGCAGTTTTTTCGTGTCCAAAAAACTGCATTTTTCTATATGTAACAAAAACTGTAGTATTACTTCTAAAAAACTGCAGTAATCTTTTGTAAGGGATAATTTAAATTAAAAAAGAAAAGTTGTACGTAATATTTAATGGAAGTTCAAATATAGTTTTATTTTATGTCCTTCCTTTTAGATTTGTTTTGTAATTTTTTCTACATTTTCATTTATACCCACTGCTGTGGTATTGAGGATTTTGAAATTTCACTGAAATATTCGTATTGTGACAACCATTTTGGAAAAATTCTACTTTTATTGTTCCCTAACAGTGAAGACTCCAGGGCTCATTCTGCACATCAAGCACACTGAACTAATGCTTAGTCAGTTAGCATTAGCTTGATTTGAAAGGCTATGCACAGATACAGACACAGCACTTCACTAGCATGGAGAGGCTTCTAATTTTGTTAGGTGCCCTGGAGCTTCAGCGTCTTGAAGGATGTTGTGTATTCAGACTGAAAGTAATATGAGCGGATAAGAAGTGTGTGTACTGTATGTGTGCGTGCTTCTTTCTGTAACGGCTACTTGAAGCTACGCTAATGCTAAGATAAATAAACATGCTTCACACTGATGGTGAATTGAGGTTACAAGTTGGTGGTACAAGTTAAGTGGAGTACGATTTCCAATTAAACACATTGTAAAACATCATTAACATCATTTAACATGCCAGTTCCCTTACAAAAGATTACTGCAGTTTTATGGAAGTAATACTACAGTTTTTGTTACATATAGAAAAATGCAGTTTTTTGGACACGAAAAAACTGCAGTATTGCAGTATAACCTAAAATGTCTGTAGTTTTACTGGAGTACAACTATACTGCAATACATCTAAAGTACTAGTAAAATAAAACAACAAAAACTTTTGTACTGTGACTATACTTCATTATACTGCAAATCTATGGTTGTGCTTCATTAAACTGCAGTTAAACTACTTGGTTCTGCAGTTCTACTTCAATATACTGCAGTTCTTTTTTGTAAGGGTTATGTTTTTAGTAAGTTAAGTTTTTTTGCCAGAGAGAGCAGCAAAAACAGCATCTCAGTGGTGAAAGCGGTACAGTCTGACAGACATGTCTAGTCCCCACATTCAGACACACACACACACACACACACATATGTGCAGCTAAAGAGAGCTGTGCCAGCCGCTGTTAGCGTTCTCAAGAGAGTTTCTTCAAAAAGGCACTTGGTTGTATGGTCTTATCTTTTCAGAAGAGAGGAGAAGGGAAGGCCAGTCATCCAGCCGCTGACATTTACAGAGGCACAAACCCATAAATGTGAAATGCTAGGCCAAGCAGGAACAAACGGGGTAAAATCAGGCTGTCCTCCATGGTTAGAGGTGTTTGCTGAGGCTATCATCATTATTGCTCATATTTAGGGTTAGCTATCTGAACAAACCCCGAATGCTGAGTATAACATTTGAAACATAACTCGTGTGTGCTACAGATATGAATGATACCTCATGCTGTGATCAGATAAACACATTTTTCCTGGCATATCATACTGAAAGATCGACCCAAGTCATAACTAGAGCAGAATGTGACAGAGTTGGGTGTGAACTATTTTGACTTGGGCCCATAGCTGCTTAGTTATGCCCTAATAACCACCCAGGAAAACCTAGCAATTGCACAGCAACCTCCCAAAATATCCTATCAACCAACAAGTCTGAACAGAGTAGCTAATGCTTAGATATGCACTCTAACACTCTAGCAATTGCTTACAAGCAGAAGACTCTAGTAACCGCCCTGGCAACCACTGAACAGCCATCTAGCAAAGCCTTAATAACCACCCAGAACACAGCAAGCTTTGTATTTATTGTGGGTTAAAAAATGTTAATATTCTAAAAAAAAAAAAAAAATGTATATAAACACATGAGACATAAATCAAACCTTAAATATTAGGGGTGTTACGGTACACAAATATGACGGTTCGATATATACCTCAGTATTGAAGTCACATTCTGGTTCGGGTTTAGTACAGCAGGGGGAAAAACGTCTCGGGTACGTATGTAACCCTCGTTCCCTGAAGGAGGGAACGGAGACGTACGTCAGAAGTGAACCGACGAATTGGAATTAGGGCTCTCGTGCGATATCGAACGTGACTGACTGAAAGGGAACTAAACATGAAATTGCTTCTTTTTTATTAAATAGTGGTTTATTGAACAAATTGTCTCGCTTTCTCTTTAAATAAATTCAATTATAATTGATATTTTCTTAAGGATAAAAAAAAATCTATCTCAGCTAATTCTGTAAACTATGTACGCCCTTTCTTTCACATTACTATAATAAATAATAATACTATAAAATTTCTGTCTTTGTAATAAATAATGACTATCACAATCGCTATACTTCAATACTTTCATCCACTAAGTAGTTGAGTTACATCCGTGGAACAGTAACCACGTTTCCATCACCCTTTAAATTGTTGAAATTGAAATAGGCTCAATAGAAACACATTCATTTCGACATATTTTGCAAAAAAGTTTTTACGCTCACATGAGGGGGGTTTTCAGGCATTTCAATAAAAAGGAATATTTCTAAAAAACGGCAATGGAAACAGTTGTTTTTTTTTTCGCTTTTACAGGTCCCCTGCCGTATGAAAAAGTCGATTATTCTTTAAAGAGGGCACCGAATGTTTAGACAGGAGAGAGAGTCTTCGTTAAACTCATAAAAGACAAAGTATTACAGGAAAACTGGATTCTAAAAGAAATGCCACAATTTGAATGTATCAAGACAGATAGGAGGGAGAAACACCCAGAAACACCTCATATGTGACCGCTTCAAAGTATAAGTGCATAAATGCATTGATAACATGCCTATTTAATATTAATATATAGTATATTTTATATTTAATATAGTCTCCTTTGATTAAAAATAACTTCTAGTGCAGTGACTGAAATATACGTTTAGTTTAAACATCCGTTGCAAAGATTTTTGTAATGACTTATCGCGAGAGGAAGAAAAGATTGCATAACATCGGTTAATGTCATTTCGCAATCGTTTCTTTTAATCGATATTTAGAAAATATCGCAAAAGTTGTGCACAAATCCGTAAATGGAAACGCGGCTACTGTCATTTGGCAGAGAAGTCTGCTGTTATAGCAGAAAATTGTTTTGAAATTTGGACCTGCTGATTTAACTCAGTGATCAGGCCAGTGAAACAGTACAGTTTCATTCTGTTCTCATGGTCCTTAGCCAAATTCCGCATTAGGAACACTGTTGGCCTCAGCAGAACTCAATATGGTTCGACAAAAGGAGCAATCTGACTATAACTCATGCATTAACTTTATTGCGCCAGGTGTTAAATGATTTTGTTAGTCACAAACTTTATGGCTTAAAGAGATTATATTATCACTTTAATTTACTCCAGCATTCCCTCAATTAGAAAAAAAAATGCAATATGTACAAAATATTTCAAACTAATCACTTCCTATATTTAGGCCAAAGCATTTGGAATATAGAGGAATTGAAACAAAAATGGAGGAAAGCAAATGCAAAGCAAAAGATAATAAAACAAGCGCATGGTTTGGGTGGGCTGGATCACCACTATTTAAGGTCTCAGGTGGTTTTCCACAGGTCTTCTGTTACTTTTGCTATTAAAACAGCATATCCTGAAGCCTGGGAAATCCAGAGTGCATTAAACTATTGAGTATTTCTCCAGATTCTCTCTGGTCTCTCAACTGTGATGAAAGTATCATGTTCCATGGATATCAGAGAGCCTGGGAAACAGAGTGCTTGAGGCCAAGTTCCGCTGCGCCTGCCGCTGGACATTCCAACTCGGATTACAGGATCAAAATCTGGAAAGTTTGCTGGGGATGTTTTATAGTTACACCAACAAAAGAGTGCAAAATATTGGCTGGAAGGTGTAGAAATGCTGGAAACGAGGGCCAACAACTGCCAAGTTTTCAAAGCACAACTTTTTTTTCCCCCTTGTCTTTATCCGCCATACTGCTTGTAACATAATTCCTCAGTAAACCTGGACAAAGATGCCAATGATATACTCCACAGTGGTTGCACTTCCCCCTGCGATGCACAATGTATATTATGCTTTGTAGCTGAACCCTCCATTGCCACAGGAGCTGAAAGAACATCCTAAATGATGGGTATTAATCAGCTCTCTGGAGCGATGTCAATTTTGGAGATTTCAATCCTGTATCGTATTGCCGCCATATACCATTGATTCAAGGCATGCTTTTTCTACATCAGGTGGGACGTAGGTTTGTCACGGTGAGGAAATTTTCACACTGGTTTATAAACTTGTGACAGCACCGGTATTACAGATAACACCGGAGGAGGCATGGAGGTAAAGGTTTCGATGTTGTGTATAATTTGCTGGCATCAAGGAGCCGGTATCAATTTGCGAGGTATTGAAATCACTTTTGAATGCCTGCTCGCTTTTCACTTTCTTATTTAAATTCATGACCACGTGTTCTCTTTGTATGAGCGTCGGAACTGACTACACATTTTACAAGACATTTGAGAATGACGCTGAGGATTTGTTGTGCACCAAATCATCCGCCATCGTCTTGTCAGTCATCTCTCCTCACTCTCTTTATGTGATTCCGCATCTTGTGCTGTATGAAGCAGAGCAGACGCTTTCAGTTTATAATTATAGTGCAATTGTACATTAATAGTACAAGAATTACGTCCGTTCTCCAACTGAACTAAATGGTTTGAGGCAAAACAACATTGGGGGTAGTGCCGCTGTGGGCAAGTAATGGAATCGGTGTATGGCCAAACATTCTGTACCACCGGTAACATTGACTACCGCCGCAAGCCTAGTGGGACGACATACAAATGGTTGTTTGTCTAATTTCCAGTGCCATATCGTAAAGACATGAAGAACTTATGGACCCAGTGGAGCCAAACCCGAAAATCACAATTTCAGACGATAATTTTTGGTGGCCGAAATGTTGGTGCATCCCTAATTATAATGCTGGGGTTTACCAGTTTATCCAATTTGATTCTGTGAATTTAGGATTTGGATATTGGTTTATTTTCTTGATTTAGCCCTACAGTAATTTTTGGACAAACTCCTTGTAAACTCACTCATTTGAAAATCAATAAAATTGCTGACTTGTGCCTGCAAACGCAGGGTTACCAAACAACTCCCAGGCAATTACTGTCCAAGGTAGTAATGACGGTCAAATACATATTTTTTGCCACTGTACATTCAGCTTCTTTTGAGTCTCAAAGTCAGACATGACAGTACCTACAGTAATAGTACAACAAGAATTACGTCCTGTTCCAAAGTCTTAAAAGTTAAAAACTTTTCAAAGAGTCTTTACAGCTGGTACCCTTTTCATTGATATATGATTTCCGACAGCTGTGAAGCATCACTATTATCCTAAGTTAATATTGAATAGTCAAGCTGGACATCAGACTAAAAGCATGGAATGTGTTCAAAAGTGAAGCTCCATTGTCAATGGTTGAAAAGAGGAGACAGTTAGAGCTACAGAAGATCCACCATTACAGGATAGAATACAATTTCCAAAGTGTAGATATATAATTCATTCTCTGTAGGATGAGCAAAAAGTAAGAGATGCTCCAGAGTACCAGACCAAGATAAAGAGTCTAATTTGCCATTATGTCTCAAGCTTGAATTTGATCAAACAAGCAATTCTTTGAGAGGTTAGACTGTGTTCTAAAGACAATTAATACTACTTCCAACCAAATTTGGGTTGTGAGACTCTTCAGAAGTGTCTTTGACTGTACAGTATGTGTGGCATCTGTGGAAGCTTAACACTTCCTGAACTTTCCACATCGTCGGCTGGCCAAGGCTCACTTCCTGAATGATTCTCCAGTTAGAGTAACAGATCCAGATTAGCTTTCAACTACACTGTAAATGTCAACCTTGCATGGGATCATCCTAAGGTTCACAGGAAGTATGAGTTATTTAACCCTAGCTTGTATTACCAAGGATTTCTTTCCAGTCTTGTTTACAGTCGCCTTATAACACTTTCTTGGCATAATAATCATTTCACAGAAATGACAATCTTATTTTAAAATAGTGACCCTGACTTTAGTTACAAACAGCATGTTGAAAACAGGGTATCAAATCAATGCGACATTGAAAACGATGAACCTCTTCTGTTTGATTCCTCTAGGAATCTAATCAGGATATTAGAATGATTTCTGAAGGATCATGTCACACTGAACACTAATAGAGTAATAGCTGCTAAATCTTCAGCTTTTAAATATTTTAATATTTTAAAATATAATCAAATAGAAATCATTCATTTGAAATTGTAATATTTCACAATATTTCTGTTTCACTGTATTTTTTTATTAAATAAGGTGCTGTTGGCTCATTGGATTCCGGTTGACTGCTTGTGAGAGGTCCTGGGTTCAAATCTTGAACGAGTCCAGCTGTCAGCTTGTTCTGCTGTTTTGGAGGAGAGTGTTGATTTGAACTATGCTGCCATAAATGTGAACGCGTAACATGAGTTGAGGTCAAAGACTTATATTCCAATGGCATTTTACAGAATGTTTCATGCACCAGGGTTGTCCGTCATTCAGAACTGAAATGGAGAATGCCTTCTCTATTCCTGAGGTGCAAACAAGATGTAGCATTGTAATTGGAAGAAAATGAATGTTTTCAAGAAGATTTCATTTTGAAAAAGGTTATATGCTTTATGGACAAACAAAACAATCTATAGGTCGATATATATATATATATATATATATATATATATATATATATATATATATATATATATATATATATATATATGAATACTACACAGCCAGAGCAGAAATCAGAATGCAGAATACAAGAGGAAAGAAAGAAAACTAGATTTATGGTTATGGATTGGTTAAGTGCTTATGGAAGAGGTTCCCTCAGCCATATTTTGAAAGTTATGATGATCTCAGCAAATTAGGCAGAGTGGAAGCATTTTCCACCACAGAGGGCAACGGGTCTACAGACAACAACAAATGCAGGTACCAAAAAAATACATACTGGTTCTGTTTCCAAAACCTAGTGAGCTCACTAAGTAGGCAGGGTATTAAGGCATCAAAGGCACACTCCTAATGCTGCCTTCTATGACTCCTTCTTTTAGCCAATTTCTAAGGTGATATATCATACATCCTTTGCAGAAAATTATGGAAGCTTGTTTCTGCCATGGAATAAAAAAAAATTTATATATTGAAATTCTGACATTATAACATGCAATTGTGACTTTATATCTCGCAATTCTGAGAAAAAAAGTCAAGATTGTAAGATAAAAGTCGCAATTACCTTTTTTCATGTTTATTCCGTGAAGGTATAAAACTGCCATACCTAATACATTGCAATGTATATACTGTAAACCTCAGTGCCCGCTAGGGCTGGGACAATAAATCGATGCATTGTGATTCTTGAATCCATTCTGAGATTTCCCGAATCCATCACGATTCTCTCTCTAACCAATTCTGAGCTTAGTTTTTAACAGCAGATGGTGCTCTAGGCTAGCTTTTAACCGCACGCTCAAATGCTCATGAAGAAGAGCGTTCGTGAGTTCGGCTGAGTCTGAGGCCGGACCTCAGAATGGTTTTATGACGTGAGATTAATGTAAACAGCCCACTTCAATCAAAATTCGCGTCCACCTTTTCGAACTTTATGAATGATAATTTTATAGAAGGTTCAAGTGGTGTGTGTAAGCAGGGTATTTCTGTTTCTAAATCACGCAGTGCCATCTGCAGAAGCGATTCGAGAGAGAATTACAATGCACTCAGAAAATCTCAGAATCAATCCAGAATCATTTCTCCATTCGTGATGCATCGATTTATTGTCCCAACCCTATTGCCCACCCACTTTTTCAGTAACATAGGTTTTGGAAGTATTTTTTTTTTTACATT
The DNA here is from genome assembly GCA_037194245.1 of Opsariichthys bidens. Classification (NCBI taxonomy): domain Eukaryota; kingdom Metazoa; phylum Chordata; class Actinopteri; order Cypriniformes; family Xenocyprididae; genus Opsariichthys; species Opsariichthys bidens. Next base: position 5,677,844 of record CM074309.1, read on the forward strand.
CACTTTTTCCACTTTTTTTAAAGTCTACATTAAAGAGTTATAAGCCGTGAACCAAACCAACCAGCTATGAGGTGAATCACAACATGACACTTTTTTTTTTTAACGAAGCAAAAAATATTTGAAAAATGGACAAAAATATAAAGGTTCAAAGGCTGTATACTTAACATCTTTCATCAGGAAAAGATCTACAATCCCATGAAGCATTGACAACATGGAATTAAAAACAACGTAAGTATAAAAGTATAAAACTATTGATTTAAAAGATCTATTTTACGTTTACTGCAAAATATGCAGTTTGCGAGTGTTGGGAGAAGACCCCATTCCATCATTTGCCGTGCTTCATTGGAGTTGGCAGATCTAAAGAGCTCTTTTGGCACGATTTGCTCCATGCGACTCTCTGGAATTTCATTTACCGCATCATGGCTAATGCAGTTTCTCAGGAGGAATTGAATGCGATTCTTTAAAAAAATAGGTTGAAATAAAACAAACTGATGACTTCAACAAAATCATCAACCATTGATCAACAACCTCAGAGCTCACAGTACAGCTGTCTTTAAAAGTTTCCAAGTCATAAGAAAATCCTTGAAAATCAATTCACTAAAAAAAAAAAAATGGAATTTTCACTTCCGAAACCAGACTGTTGAACTGCTGTCTGAACATTCCGAACTGATATCGCTTATTATTGAGTTATGATTCTGCCTTAGAAGACAGCTGTAGACAGCTCACTAGCTTTTAAACAAAGCCATTATATAAACATAGTGAATATTACAGAAAAGCAATAAATACAACAAAACAACAGAAGTGATGCTGCTACAAACATTTGCATTAGAATTGCTAAATATAAAAAAAACAGACGCTCTTTGTGCTATCAGCAGGGATTCCCGGCTCAGTCATCTAAACAGCAGCTTCCTCCATTCCTCAGTTGGCCTTCCGTTGCCATGGCGATACCCATTACACACACCTGCCAATGTTTCAGGTTCCCTAGTGCCCAGACAGCTCTCTCCCGAGCTAAGACGCATGCTTATTCACAGCCACTGACCCAAAAACTCCCCCACGGTCTACTGTCGGGGTCTTCTTGACTTGAGAGCAGTGAAAGGGAAAATGACAAGTGTTAATGGCTTTGCGTTGAAAGTCTCAATCCGCCAAGCACAAAAGAAAGCATCTCTTGTGGATAAGCGTGCACTAGCATCGCACTCTTTAAGCCTGCCTCTGTCCCTCTGATTATGATCTGGATCAGTACCGCACGGCCATTTTCTCTCCACTAACATGAAGGGAGGGGGGGACCAGCCATGTTGACTGTCTGAAATTAAATCATATCATTTGAATTACAGTTACTGATAGCCAGAGAAAGATAGGCTTTGTTCACATTGCGCATCAAATTGTTCATATCTGATCTCTAGGACCATTTGTCCACGCTGTCATGCTTTGTTCAGAGTGTATCTAATACTTTTACAGTGGCAAACAGGCATTGATGAATTTAAGTCGCCAACGATATCAGATGTGTTTTTATTTTATCCAGAAAAATATCCATCCATAGCTGCAGTGTTTGTGTTCTATCTAGCCATTTGTCATGAGAAAAAGTCTCGAACTGTTGTTTTGCCATCTTTAGTTTCTCCAAATCTGCGGTAAAGAATAATAGTCACTGACAGGGACGGGTCTAACCAGAAAATGAGCTATGACAAACCTGCACGCTGTCTGATTTCCTGCTCTATTGAGCTTTAACAATAAAACCAGCGCACAAAGACAAACCCCTGCAAAGGTTCATGTCCTCTGTGTTGCCATGAACACCAATTAACCCTTAAACGGGCCCATTCAACCCCGATATGCTCTTGCTGAGGATTTTTGGTAACCTCATCAACAACGCTGATTAAAAATGGAGAATTAATATTAGGCAATAATTTCGGTGTCCCATGTTTCAAGGAACATTAAAGGATTAGTTCACTTCAGAATTAAAATTTCCTGATAATTACTAACCCCCGTGTCATCCAAGATGTCTACGTCTTTCTTTCTTCAGTCAAAAAGAAATTAAGGTTTTTGGAGGAAAACATTCTAGGATTTTTTCTGTGGACTTCAACAGCTACCAATGGGTTGAAGGTCCAATTTGCAGTTTCAATGCAGGGTTTTACATGATCCCAGCCAATGACTTATCTAACGAAACAATCTTCTAAAAAATTTAATTATATACTTTTTAACCATTAAATGAAGACAGAATTTTTTCACTATCCTTTTAAAAGCTTTGACTATACAGTAAATAGTGTATATATCCAGCTTTCAGTGGCCAGGATAGGTTTCTTTTGTATTAGCTACATGTAAAATTTAAGAAAACATGCAGTAATATGAAAATATACAGCAGGAAGAGTCCCAAACAAGTCAAAATGAGAAAAAACTTATTGCAAAAGGGAGTTTAGTTTGGTAAGTTTGCCAAGCAATGCAATTCTGTGTCATTATAACTAAAGTGTGTCCACAGCAGGTATGTGTATATCTCGCATTTGCCAAAAAATAGTAATAAATCACTGGATTATGCACAAATATACATGGTCACGTGGTTATTAAAAATATTAAATTATATATATATATATGCATGTATGTATATATATGTATGCATGTATATACATACGTATATATGTGTGTATATATATATATATATAGGTAACTCTTTATTTTACAGTGTCATTGTTACATATGTTACATGTATTTACTGTAGTAATAATTAGAAATTATGCATAATTACATGCAATTAACCATATACCAAACCCTCATCCTAACCCTAACCCTATAGTAAGTACATAATATGTAATATTTATTCACTAAGTACTTACTATAGGGTTAAGGTTAAGATTTGGTTTAGGGTTAGTTGCTTGTAGCGATGGATTTACTGCTATTATTATTGTAACTACACATAACGTGTAACTACGTCACGATTTTACTCATACTGCCCATTACCAAAAAACATTATGCTATAAAAAATCTAATAAAAAAATAGATAATAGGTTTTATAATTACTCTCATATAATTTCCTCCCTTATTGCAGCTACGCATTCCCAGTGTGCATAGCAACAGGTTTGGGTAGCATAAAGTGACCAA